>OU612046.1:114948809-115414557 GCA_914767935.1 Coremacera marginata | reverse complement strand
ATAATATAATATAATATAATATAATATAATATAATATAATATAATATAATATAATATAATATAATATGATACAATATAATATAATATAATACAATATAATATAATTATACAATACTTATACAATAAGTATTATATACACTTATACAATAAGTATTATACAAGTATTAAATTATATTATGTAATTGTATCATGGGTACCACTCCTGTCAAAACAATTTATCAGCAAACAATAATCAAACTAAACAGGAAATGATATGAAAATTACCTATTTTCAAACCTAACGAACAAAAACGGAAAAAAGCATAGCAAGAACCATGGTACGTATATAATAAAAGAAGGTAGATGCATTTCGCACTATGCTCTCTTTCTCATAGCCAAAATTTGTCAAAACCAATACAAATCACTTTCTTGTTTATGTTTTTCCAATCAAAGCTTTCTCATCGCTTTCAGATGTTCTATGAGCTGAAAAGAAATTACGGTCGTATGACTTGGACTAGAGTTGTTTGTAACTTCTTCATCTCATACCTGCAGCGGACTGCTTCTTTCTTGACCCACAAGTACCACAAGCCAGCAACTATAGCAGCAATGCAGAAGAGCTAATCATTAATAAATTTCGACTAATCGCACGATTTTATCAAATTTTTTTAAATTTCGAATTAAATAAACAAAATAGTTTCGGTTTTGATTTTTTTATTTTTTTTTTTAACATTTTTTTCTCAGATTTTTTTTTTTTGTTATAAAGAGTGATTCAATTTTAAGGGCCGATGTTGAATGTGAACCACACCTAAACGTCAAGTTTTTTTTGCATTTCATTTGAAATTTTTCAATTTCAGACTAACTCAATTTGAACCATCGAAAATACACAATCGAGCAACGCGTTTAAGTTATTCAGGCTTATTATGAAAATGGGCGTTCAAATCAAAATGTATATCGTTCAATTCGTGATTTATTCGGTCAATTTAATCGTCCAAATGTGCGTACTATCGGAAAAATCGTGTAAAAATTTGAGCAAATCGTGCAAAATTTGAGTAGGAGATGTGAAAACACCAGTGCATGCTCGTACAGCTCGTACTGCAGAAAATAACGCTGCTGTTCGCGATAGTGTGGCTGAAGAGCCGTCAGGCAGTTACTGTGAATGGTGTTCGCTTTAGTGAGATGATAACGAACTTTTATGGCCCGAATTGGAAGATATGGATGTGGACGATATGTGGTTTCAACAGGACGGTGCCACTTGCCACACAGCTAACGAAACAATGGCTCTTTTGCGCGACAAATTCAATGGCCATGTTACCTCACGTGGTGGCGATGTCAATTGGCCGCCAAGATCATGTAATTTGACACCGTTGGACTTCTTTCTTTGGGGTTATTTGAAAGAAAAGGTGTACGTCGATAAGCCAGCAACAATTCAAGAGCTAAAGGATGAGATAATTCGCCACATTAACGGCATAGAACCTCAGTTATGCCTCAGCGTCATCGAAAATTTGGACCATCGTATGGAGGATGTCGCCGAGATCGCGGCGGCCATTCGGCCGATATTTTATTCCATACATAATTGAATCATACCAATATTATCATAGTTAAAAGAAATGATAATATTTTCCTAAATAATTTGTGTTTTATTCAAAATCAACATCGGCCCTCAAAATTTAACCAACCTTTATGAGGTCTTTAAATTCAAAAAAGTATAAAAATTTAAATGAATCAATTGTATATGCTTAAAAATGAACTGTTGTCATTTTTGGAGTTATGTTTCGCGTAACAACAAATAAATAATTGTGTTTTAAAATATATTTCGATGCATTTTTAGCGTCTAAAATTGTATAAATTTTAATTGCGAATTTCTCGAGAATTTGACCTGATTGGAAAAATATGAGTATGCCACTATATTATAAAACAAAAATTTTGTTTTTCATTCTGATTTGCTGATTTTTAAAAAATAAAATTAAGTCTATCCGAAGCTAGCATGCGATGAACAACACATATATTGAAGTCTAAACTTTCTAGTAAATTTATTTTTTTAATTCAAAACTACTTTTTGTTTCGTTGTTCATCGCATGCTTTTTGCGGAAAGACTGAATTTTTGTTTTTCAACATCAGCCAATGAAAATTGAAAATAAGGAAAATTATTTTCTTATTCTCAAAAATTTGTATACATGTGAAAAGTTACACTCAGTGAGCGCTCACTGAGCAAGGCAGCGCCTAGCCGTGGTCTACGGAAAATTCGTCAAAACAAATCGTTTAATTACTGCCCCTATCACCGTCCGCAAGTCGAATTTTCTACTCGAGTCGACTCAGTTGGCAAACTTTTGTTTGTCGTTTTTAGACAAATGGTTTTAGACGAATTGTTTTTAATGAATTTTAACGAGACGAATTGTGAATAAAAAAATGTTCCTGTATATTAAAAATAAGTCTCATTGATATTTACCCCTTCCCCACAAAGATTTTCCAGATCCGCCTCTGCCCATGCCACACTTCATCACAAATACTTGACCCACCTCCCCCCTAAGCGTGTTATATAATTTATGAACAGCCCCAAAAAGGACCAGCAAACTTTTCGAGATATTTAAGATTTTATTATAAACTTTCCGATGAATATTGAAAATTGTGCGTATGTACTCTTAAGGGCAGGTTCTCATTTAGAGCCCGAAAAACACGGTGATGTTCCTGATTTTTTTCAAAGAAGGAAGCAAATGAACACCTTGAGTTTTTTGGCAGTTATTTACTGACTCTTAAACTGTAGAAAAATATTTGATGGCTATGCGGTTTGTACTGTTTTGGTCAATTCTCTGTTAAATGTTAATTAATTAAAAAAAATTTTTAACATTGTTTTTCCCAACGTTTCGTAGAGGCTTTCCTACATCATCAGGAGATGTCAATTTATTGAAAAACTATAAAACACAATTATTTAAAAAATATGACAACAAAAAGTACAAAACAAATTCTTACATTTAGTTAAAATAACATTAAGAATATGTATTTATCTTTAAAAATAACAAAAGTACTGAAACCGAATAATATATAAAAACAATACACTACAACTGATGGCAAAGTTTAAACAAACGTAACAAACATGAACTGAAAAAACATAATATAATTTTTTAAAATTTCTTCAAAGCGATGCTGTAGCTGGAGCTAATGCTGTCTGTATCATCTTTTTTTGTTCATTGTTATTGTCGCTTTGTTTTGAATGTGCAGGCTCTCTAAAATGTATCGCCGCGCCTCTCTTTTCTCTTTGTCTATTATTTTCACATTATCAAAATCAGCTGTAAGTCGAGTGTCTAACATAACAGCGCCAAAACGACAACGGTGATAGTGCAACATATCTGGTGGTGCCTGAGGTAACTATTCTTACCACAGTATGATAAAGAATACAGGCATGCTTTTCAAAAAGATTGATGTGAGATACTCTTTTTTTGTGAGATGCTTTTGATGAGCTACTCATAATTTTCGTGAAAAAGAAAGTTCCTTTCTTATGCGATAACTTTTATAAATAATCATTATCGGCCAAACCACTTTGGAAACATATGCTGCATATCATAAACTATAAAAAAGCGGAAATTAACAGTTGAGTTTCCTAGTCGAGTTTCATGAGAATAAAAAAATCACTTTAATAAAATAATAATAATAAAATAATTTGTCATGGCTTAAAAGAGAGCGCAAACTTCTTAACTGTTGATCGAATCAATAAACTTGACCACCAAATTAAATAAACAAAACAACCATCGTGCTCGAAAACGATCTACTGCCAAAATTTCAGCGCAATTGGCCCAGAGCTTTCTTAAAAGTGGGCGTAATTATAGTAGCACCACTCTCATTTTTAGTACAATTGAAGACGGTAAGCGGAAGTAGCGGACTTAGCCATGAAGATATTCGAGTTGCTATCCAACGACACAGAGACAATAAAGCAGCGGGTACTAACGGCCTGTCAGCTGAATTGTTTAAAACCGGCGGCTATGAATTGATGAGGCGCATGCATCAGCTCATCAGCAAAATATGGCTAGCGGAAAGCATGCCCGACGATTGGAATCTCAGCGTACTTTGCACTATACATAAGAAAGGAGACCCAACAATCTGCGCCAACTATAGAGGTATCAGTCTGATTTCCATCGCATATAAGATTCTCTCATGCATACTGTGTGGAAGATTAAAGCCAATTACAAAAACACTGATTGGACCTTATCAGTGTGGCTTTCGACCTGGAAAATCCACCATAGACCAGATTTTCACGCAACGACAAGTTCTGGAAAAACCCCACGAAAACCAAATTGACACACATCATCTCTTTGTCGATTGTAAAGCTGCGATCTATAGCCCGAGAAGGGATTGCCTATACGCAATAATGTCTGAGTTCGGTAAACATGCAAAGTTAGTAAGACTTTCCAAAAAAATTTTCGAAAATTTTCGAATCGGACAGTTAAGTCCGGTTCACAGTGTGAATGAACCTTTCTTTTTGAACAAGGTGGTATATTGATACACTGAGCCAAAAAAATAGTAAATTTCATGATTCTGTATTCAAAAGCAAAAAAAAAACAAAAGTGTTAATAAGTAATACGAAAATATTTTTAAATGATTTGAATATATAAAACATTAAATTGCGATATACACATATTACAAAGCGAACTTGAAAGTGTTAATATTTAAATTAATAATGAGCACATTGAAAACTAAACTTAATATGAAAATGTTAAAAATAAACTTTATGTATTGGAACACCATTTGAATACGAAATATTGATACATAATATTAAATATTTGAAACGAGTTTGAATGGTTTGAATGATTTTTAATATAAAAAAGTCTATTTGAATTAGCTTGTATTATTAATTGCTTATTATTATTGTATAAAATGTCATGAAATAGCTTCTCGTGGAACTCAGTCCGTTGTCCAATATTTTTTACAGCATCCCTTATATCCGTCTCATTCAAATATTGGAGCGTTCCATAAGAAATTCCGGCAGCTCGAGAAGCAAAGATTGAGTTTTAAATTGGTTTAATTGAAGTCAATGTAAAACACAACTTACAATTTAATTCCTCCTTATATTTTTCAAGACTTTAATAGTTTCAACAATTCCGCCACAATAAAAATTTCAAACAAAAATTTGAAAAATAGAAATAGATTTCTATGATTTCTATGGTTTTTTCTGTGGAAAAAATATTTTTTAATAATTTTATATATGAAACTATTTTGAATGATATCATATTAAAAATAAAAAAAAAAATATTTTCTTAGTGTAGATAGATATAGATATAGATAAATGGGCGGTAAACGTAGGCGTGGCAACATGCATATACGTATTGACCGCCATTTGGACCCATAGCACCTACATACCAAGTTTTACTTTAAAAACATATACAATTAAGGAGTTATAATGATTTCGTAAAAGTGGGCGTATATATACTCCGACCACGCCCATTTTTAGTACATTTTTCGACAATAAGCATACGAACTAAATTACTAAATTATGTATGGAATAAATACATCTAATTGCTTTATTTACGACAAAAGTAGGAGTGGCAAATATAAGATATCCTATCATGATTAAGCTGAAACAGCAATTTGGTTGGTACCTATATCGTCTAAATCAGTTCATCATCCGTGCAGTGTCACAACGCTTTTATATAATAGTATAGATAGAAGGTAGATAGATGGGCGGTAATAGTGCAGTGTCACAACGCTTTTATATAATACCAAAGATAGAAGATAGATAGATAGATGGGTGGTAATAGTAGGCGTGGCAACAATTTATGTCTATATACAAATGACTGCCATTTGGACCCATAGCCAATAGACCTACATACCAAGTTTCACTATTAAAAGGAATAGTTAAGGAATTGTATTATTTCGTAAAAGTGGGCGTATATATAATCCAATCACGCCCATTTTTAGTACAGTTACCTACAATAAGCAGATGAACTAAATTATCAAATTGTAGTCTAATACAACCGAAACCGTCTGAAATATATAATTTTTATTGATTTATGGGATGGTTAAAGTAGGCGTGGCAGATTAACGTAGCCTATCACAATTTCGCTGAAATAAGAAATCGGATGGTACTTAAATCGTCTAAATCAGTTCAGTGGTTCTCGCGTGATTGTGGATAATCCGTTTAGTGTCCCAACGCTTTTATATAATAGTATTGATTACATCTTGATTGAAAATAATATTATAAATTATAGAATATTAGGTTGAATAAATAAAATATTCGCTAAATTCATTTTTTAATTTTAAAAAGTCTGTTTTTTTAATTTTGAAATTTTGATAATCTAGAAAATATGCACTCCATGAAATCAAGAATCGAAATTTCACCTGAAGAGGACAACAAAAAATTTTATACATTCTTACGTTTTTGATATGTTAGACCTCTGAAATCTCTAATTTGTGTACAAAAATTTGGTCCTATGCGAATGGCCCAGAATTTGATCCTGTGGTCTAGTCTTGCGAATTATGGACTTTGTGAAATCACCTAGAATATTAATATGGCTTTTTTTCGTAGATTTGACTGTTAAAAAAATATTTTTACAAACATTTTATGACATGATTTTTCTATTGATAACTGGAAAATCTCTTTCGGATTTTTGTTTTAGATTGCAAATTGCGACTTGCAGGTTCGCCCATGGAGGTCGTTAAAAAAAGAGGTGTTATCTTTCATCATACCTAATTATAATTGATAAAGAATATGCTGGTTGCGATTTCATCGCGTATTCTATTTGCATCTCATCATTTATATCATTTGATATATGTGCATCTTCAGCACCTGCTACATTTTAAACAACATATTCCAGCTGCTGCCCCTTATAATGTCTACAAATGTTATGTTACAGGCGGATTTTGGGGTTCAAACCTTTCCTTGGACCTTAGGGTCCAAGAAGTAATAAAAAAAGTAGAAATGATAATTTTAAAATTAAAATTTGATATATTCCTTTTTAAGAAAATTAAGATAATGATGTTCATTTGCTTGAAGAAGCAAAAGCTATCATTTTCAATAAAAATTTTAAAAAAATTCGCTTGAGCAATGAAAAAATTCAATGCGTTTTCGATGAAATTTTTAAAATTGCGGTTTACGGGGGCGAAAAATCGATTTATCTAGGTCTCCTTAATGAGACAATTTCTTTATAGCCCAATGTATTGTCGCTAGTTCTTGCTCTTTCGTTGACTTGTTGCTTTTGCCTTTCGTAAACGTCCTTGATGTGTAAGAAACATGCTTTTGTTTACCATCGTACTCTTGTGTGAGTACTTCTCCGCATGCATATTTGCTTGTGTCAGTGGTAATACAAAAACTCTTTCTCTTAAGTCAGGGTACTGTAGTATTTGAGGAGATATAAGCGCTTTTTTTTCTAATAGTTGAATGCTGTTTTACATTCTTGACTCCATTTATTTATTTAATTCAGAATATCCCAACATTGAAATGGATCAACCCTTATACATTTAAAATGTTAGTCACAATGTACATATATACATCAAAAAAATTTATAACACAAAACTTATTAATATGAAATACAAATTATCAATTAAAATAAATTTATGAAAGAAAAGGAGAAGAAAAAACGAAAAAAAAGAATAAAGAAGACATAGAACAGTTAGGTTGATAAATGTTTAGACAATTGTGCTTTGAATTGCTGTGCGCTGCTTATGATCTGTAAGTTATATGGTAATTGATTCCAAAGCCGTATTGGATTGACAAAAGAATTAAGGCATTATTGCGATTAGATCGAGTAAATTTAAGTTTTGCGTATAGTTGAAATGGTTTTTTATTAAAGATTACTTTGTGAAGCATCAAGAGAGTTTGAAAATCTAATAAATTATTAAGAGGCATTGAAAATATTTGAAGAGCAAATCTTGATACATGATCGGAACGTCGTAATCCATTAACGTATCGAGCAATGCTATTAAAGACTATATTAAGCCTTTGTTTGGTTATATCGTTACAATTTGAAAAAAATTTCGCACCCGTAAGCAGGGTTGGTATGAGATATGTTTTTACCAGTAATAATCTGATATTGAAAGGAGTAAAAAATTGGGTAGATCAAAGTGCACGGAGCATGCCATACATCTTCCCGACAGTATTATTGGTGTGTGTGTTCCAAGATAATGTTCTGTAAAAGGTGATCCCTAGGTTTTTGGCATATTCAGCAAATTCGATTGTTGCACCATTCACATGAACCTTTGGCAGTATTGACGTGTCAAAGATTTTTTTGTACATTACGACACATTGGGATTTTTTCGGATTGAGTTGCAGACCATTTCTTTGCGCCCAGTTATTAAATGCAGATAGGTTGGTATTCAAAGCAGAGATGCAGGTACTTATTGATTTCATACCACAGTATGTAACCAGATAGATGCTCTGGAAGGTCATTAATGCAGATTGAGAAAAGAAGTGGCCCAAGGACGGATCCTTGGGGTACACCTCTTGAAACAATTAGAAAGCTAGAATTTGAGTCACCAGAGAAAACTGCCTGCGATTTTCCATCCAAATATGAAGCAATAAGTTGAGCGGAGGTTGCTGAAAGTCAAAATAATTTTCTAAGTTTTGTTATTAAAATATTGTGATCGACTGAGTCAAAGGCTTTAGAGTGGTCTAAAAGTGTAAGGAAAGTGGCATTATTTTTATCTAATGCTGAACGAATTTCTTCTGTTACCTCTAATAACACTGTGGAACAAATTCAGGTTAGCAAAAGTTAGGTCGATTCTGAGAGTGAGGGGTGAAAATAGAGTTTAAATTAGAAGACCCGTATCGCGGCGTTTGTTTATGTTAGTTCGAATTTTTTTTTCAATCGACCTTCGAACTTTGCAGTCAAATGCCGATTTTCAGCATATTGTTTATATGGTTTTTTGGCTATAACTTGTCGACTAGTTGATATTTTTTCAATCTGTAAAAGCCAAATTATTGCTAGAGACCTGTGCCAGGTAAAATTGATTTAGAAAATTTTGGTGGTGCTTATGAAGCAAAATGTTGGAAAAAATTTTTTTTTCATGCTTTTTGAAAATATTTTCCACAAAACTAAGCCTTTTATACTAAGCCAAAACTAAGCTTTATGTTTGATCTATAATATGCTTCTCAGTTTCTTCAATAAATTTCATTTGAAAAGAAAATGGTCTTAGTCGATAATTTGCGTTAATAATCCCAAAACCATTAAATAAATAGCGATTTAGGTAGAAATAATTAAAAAGGGAAGTTCAAAGAATTAGGAATTAGTAAAACAACTTTTTTGTTTTCAACCACCACACAGATAGCGATTTTTTTTAATTTCGTACAAGCGAACTAATTTCAAAAATTCAGATTCAATTAAGACTCGAAACTCAGCCGAAGCTGATGTCTTTTAATTTTCGCTCGGTCGTGATAAAATTCGCTAATTCGGAACTTATTTCATTTTGTGAGTGATTTAAGTTAAGTGCATCGGTTTCATAAAAATAACAAAGAAAACATTGTATAATATATATTGTATTAAAAATGTCGGAACCAATATGTAAAATGAACCATTTTGCTAATGTTTGTGGACGTTTTATAGTAAGCGATGAAAAATGTGGCAATGCGAATGATTTTTTTTTGGAAGCCTATCAACAATATTTCTCGCAAGAGTTTATCACTGACGTAAACTATGCCCCTAAGTTTGCTAGCTATTCAACTCTTATGCAATGGAAAAGTGATAAGAAGAAGCCTATGCCATTTGGTATACCAATGATGTGGTTAGACAACAGCCCGCATCAAGAAGAAAATTGCTATGGATGTATCAACTACCATAAAACTTTGAAAAAAAGGAAAGCAAAGCATAAAACTTATGTAGCAGTGCCAAGTGCCCAATTACCATTACCGCACTCAGAATTCATTCCAGTACCAACATACCAAAGTATTGATCTTCAAACAGATATCGGTACTACAACCGCCGCTGCTACATCCATGGATTTCTTCTCAGAATAAGACCCTGGTGAAGGTACATCCTTTGAAACATCAAAGGACCCAATCCTAGTCACACAAAACCATTTGGATGGAATTGTAGCAAATTTGTGTTTGACTCAGAAAAAATCAGAACTAATGGCTTAATTTTTGAAAGGAAATAATTTGCTGGCAAAAAGTACCAAAGTAACAGCATATCGAAAACGCCAAAAGAGTTAGAAAAGTTCTTCAATTTGAATGATGCAAAAAATTTCGCTTATTGCAACAATATTGAAAAGTTAATGGAGACGATAGGGTTAACCTATAAAAAAGATGATTGGCGTTTATTCATCGATAGTTCACTAATCAGCTTAAAAGTTGTGCTTTTGCACAAGACAAATAGAATGCCTTCTGTTCCGATTGCGTATAGCACTGACACTAGTGAAAATTTCGATAATTTGAAACACATTCTGGAAGTAGTCAAATAAAACGAACACCAGAGGCGCATTTGTTGCGACCTCAAAATAGTATCATTGATTACAGGCTTAACAGCATCTGGCCGTCGAAAATATCCGTGTTTTTTGTGCGATTGGAATTCACGATACGGAGAAGGTATTAAAGGAAGAAACCAGTACAAACAGCATAACGGGAATAGTCGCATTGGACGGAAATGGCCTAAAGACAATAGGCTACACGAAAGTCTTGTTCCTGAAATGAAAATTTTGTTGCCGTTGCTCCACATTAAACTTGGCATTGCTAAAAATTTTTTGAAATGTGTCGCAAAAAGACCAGCTGTATTCAACCGCTTAAAAGACATTTCCCCAAGTTACTAAGTTACTAAGTAACGCCAAAATTCAGGAAGGGGTTGTTAATGGTCCCGACATACGGAAACTAATGAGTCGTCAAGATTTTGAGCAAGGTCTGACAGACCGAGAATTAAGTGCATGGCTCGTATTGAAAGCAGTCATTAAAGGACTTTTGGGTAAAGAACGCAAAGACAACTAAAGGCAATCTATTGCAAACATTTTAGCTGCTTTCGATGAAATTGGGGTTAATATATCGTACAAAATTCATCTCTTGCATCATCATCTTGATCAACTCGCTCAACAGTTGCCAACTGAATCTGATGAGCAAGGCGAACGTTATCACCAAACTGCGCTTCCATTTGAAACAAGGTAACTATAGAGTGCATATTTTAAATTCCTAGATTTTTCTAATATCTTTGTTAGAGTGCACAATTTAAACATGTTAACGATTGAAAACTATTTTCGTTTCAGGTACAGAGGAAAGAAATCTCCAGATGCAATACTCGCTGAAATTTGTTGGTGGTATAAAAACACCTTTGAAGACGAGGAGAAAGAGGAAGAAGGGGAAAACAAAAAGATGAAATTCTAGAATATCTGTTGGACGAAATAATCCACCTTTCTGATGATGATGACGATGACCAAGATATTAAAGAGAGCAGTGATGTTGATTCACAGCCGCCTGCTAAACGGCAACTGGCCAAATCATTAATTTAATTTATTTAATTTTTTTACTTAAAACTTTTCATAACTAACTTCTCAAAATTATATTTTTTTCCATATTTTTATAATTTCTTTTTCAATGTTTCTTTTCAAAACCAACACTGAACAAAATTGGTACATAAAAAATGAGAAGTAAATTAATATTAAGCTGGAAAACGCAAGTTTTGTATTATGATTGTTTCTTTTCAAATGAAATTTATTGAAGAAACTGAGAAGCATATTACACAGTCCAACATTTTTGAACACATAATTTTAGGACTCAATTCTGACAATTGCACGTGAAAGTAGGCCCAAAATTAAGAACTTGTGCATCATTCGTTTCGTCTTCTTGCCTGCCAAAATATTTTTAATATCGGTTTGAAGTAAGTAACTATCGTATAGGGGAATTTTTCACGTTTTAGGCTCTTTTGTTTGACAGAACTCGAGAACCACTAGTCCGATTTAGCTAAAACAAATTTAGAAAAATTAAGAATTACAATTCGTCTAATCTGTTCTTATACCGTTTTCCTATGTGTGCAACACTTTCGAAGTTAAAAATTAATGTATGAAGGGGAAAAAGTATTTTTTGCCTAAAAATTTAAATTTTTTTTTTTTAATTCATAAAAAACCCAAAATGGAAAAAAGTGTCAAATCTAATTACTCTCACGTAAAGTCACATAACCTATGAGCAAAATAAGGCATAGATCATGAAAATCGATGCACGCGTTTCTCATTTATTCACAATTAAGTAAATGTATGAATTTCAAAAATTTGCTCGAGATATGCACAACATTATTTGGAGAAAACATTGACACCTTTTTATGATTTGTAATTTGCATTTATTATATAATTAGTACATAAGAAAGAGTTATTCTTTTGCGTACAATAAAATAGTATACTATATATCTCGAACAAGCATAAAATCATAATGAGAAAGAAACAAAGATATTACATTTATATTTAAAAATTACTTAAGTTTAATTCTAAAATCAATTTAAATTAATTAAAATAATGAAATCAACACGAACTTATATATACTGAAGTGAAGTATTAAAGAAAAAATGTGAAACGTAGAAAAGAAAAAAAAAAGCGAGAAAGTAAAAGAGAATCGAGAATTTAAGAAAAATGTGCAGATATTAATTGCTTGAAGTATTGTGTATTGCAAGGAGTTCCACAGTCCAATGGTGCTTACGAAAAAAAGTCTTGAGGAGTTCAGATATTTAAAGCGAGGAACTACAAGATTTAAGCTTCTAGATGATAAACAAAACTGAAGTTTAGAATATAGATAGTTTGGAGTTTTTGAGTGTATCAGCTTATGCAGAAATATACAATTTCTTGCTTTTAAATAATTTTCTATATTGCATCCTAGTATACGGTTGCTTAGACCAGTAACATGGCTAAATCTTCTGAGTCCATACACATAACGGGCCGCATAGTTTAACGCTACTTGCAGTTTATGTAACGAATGTGAATCTAGATTACTAAAAACCACTTCAAAATAATTTATAAAAGGCATAATCAACTGTATTCTGAGAATTAAAAAAAAGGAATAAACAAAAGGGTTATTTGATTCTTATGATTACGAAGCAATAAACGCAAATGATTCTGAGAATTAAAAAAAAAATGAATAAATAAAAGGTTATTTGATTTTTATGATTGCGAAGCAATAAACGCTAATAAATGTATGATAACTACCTGTATGATTTTTTTACAGAAATTGCACCCACATTTAAGGGTGGTCATTATTTGGAAAGTTTTGCACAATTTGAAACGTACAAGTGGTGAATCAGGTATATAGCCAGGCACCCTTAAAATATGCGCACATTTACGTATATAAGTACCTGCCAGTAAAATATTGAAAAATACGTAGTTTTTATAAATATGTGTGCATTGGTCGATTTTTTTATCATTCAGCCAGTGCCAACGAACGCGAACAGTAAAAGTGATTTTTCTCCAGTTTTTTGAAAGTGAAAAACAACAAAACATAAAATATATAAATATGCAATATAACAAGTGCCCAAAATTGGATAATTTTTGTTACGTTTGTGGTCATATCGTCCTAAAACAAACACTATCGAAAAAATTTGTTTATTTTTTGATGAAGCAGATTTAAGTGGTTCAAATTTTACGCCGAATACTGTGTGCAAAATGTGTTATAATACCCTTGTAAATTGATTTATAACTTGTGTTATAATACCCTTGGAAGAGGTGCAACGTTGTCTTTTATGAAGCCAGTAATTTGGGTGGAAGACACAACTGGACATGATGAATCCAGGTGCTACGCATGCATAAATTTTCGTCCTGGATTAAACAGACAACAATTGAAAATAAAAGTATACACTGCTGCATTTACTGCCACACTTCCAGTTAACAGCTCTGCTGATATCGATGCACCTAAACCTCCGAGAATGGATACTGTGTCCCTGCAAGCCGAAACCGTTTTCACCAATCCGGCCAATGTGAATGAAGCAGATTGGACACCAAATATTGAAAATAATGCACCACAACCGATAACAAAAATCGAAATGGATTACGTTGTGGCCAAGCTGGGACTATCACAACAAAACTCCGAATGGTTGACATCATTTTTGAAGAGCAGAAAACTCACACAGCAAAATGTTAGCACAACATCATACAGACAACGCCAAGCTGATTTTCAGAAATTCTATTCCGTTGACTAAGCAAACACGTTCACGTACTGCCATGACATCCCAGGTTTAGTGAAAAAATTGGGAATGGATTATATCGCTGGCGACTGGCGTTTATTCATCGATGGTTCAGTTTCCAGTTTGAAGTCTGTGCTGTTAAACAAAACAAACAAAAAACCGTCCATTCCATTGGGATTCAGCACAAACAAGGAGGAAACGTATAAATACTTGGCCAACATTTTGAAGGAAATCAAATACGATGAACACAAATAGAAGATTTGTTGCGATCGGAAGGTGGTCAACATTCTACATACAACATACTACGGCATTCTAGAAAAGGGCGGCTATCCAAAAAACTTCTGCTTCCTTTGTAATTGGAATTCACGATACACAGAGAATCAATATCAACGTAAAGATTGGGAAGCAAGAACTCCCGAGCTCAACAAACAATTACAATTACGCAATGAACCTATGATGAAGGAACTGGATGATATTTTGTTGCCACCGCTCCATATAAAAATAGGAATAGCTGGCAAATTCGTTGCAGTGGTAGTCAAGAATATTGTGGATGCCTATGACTAATGGAAGAGCGATTCAAAGGCAAAAAATTAGATGCGATGCTGGCGGAGGTTTGTTGGTGGAGTTCGAAAATTATGCAGTATGAAGATGAAAGCACAGAAGAAGTAGATGACACTCAAATTGGTGGACCCATGGGAAAAAACGAGCCCTTGAATATTACGGATTCCTCGGATGACGACGCAAACTCAGACCACGAATATCAACAACCTACGAAGAAAAGAAGATCATCAGAGCCACAAGCGTCAACTTCAACGAGAATGGATGTTGACAATAATTATAATTATAATTGAAAATGTTCTAAATTTTGTTTTTATGCATAGATTCCATAAATTCCATATTTTCTGTGTAAGAATAGCTGCAATACAAATCGGAATTTTTATTTTAAGTTTTGTGTATATTCATTCATAACATTATTGGAATTGAAATAAATTTATTCATCTATTTTCTCAAAAAATGTCTCACTTTAATCACAGGTTACGTGGCTTTATATAGGGAACAGGGGGCGAACCTTCACATGGCAACGTGTCTGACCGCCTCAACCTGGCGAGGCCAGCATTATCCATGTCGAAATCGTCTAAAGTCGACTCAAACCTCCACGTCGTGTCCCCTGGGCAACGGCAAACTGGCATCCGTCAGTTTAACGGCTAATTTGAGCGGTGGGTCACTCCATAGACCTTAAACATGGAATGTGTGCAGGGTTTGGGTCCCGCCACATTACTACTGCCCAATGAAAACTAAACCAGCCTCGGATAAGAACCCCAATTACGTTGACGACCACCGCAAACGAAAAACGGACAATGATTTACGGATATGCACCTGGAATGTCCAAACCCTTTATAGGGAAGGTGCCATTATCCAACTGGCGGAAGCCCTCAAAACAATACAATCTGACATCACCGCCATCCAGGAAATGCGATGGAAAGGGCAAGGCTGCTCTAAACAAGCACACTACGATATCTACTACACCTGCCATGCGGAGAAGCGCGAATTCGGATGTGGATTCGTCGTTAGCCGGAAACTACGCCACCTTGTTTCCCGGTTCACACCTGTGAACGAAAGATTGGCTACGATCCGCATCAATACAAAATTTTTCTACATAAGCCTTATTTGCGCGCACGCCCCGACGGAGGAAAAGGACGAGGCCGTCAAGGACGCTTTCTACGCTAGTCTTGAGGACGTATATGACCACCTTCCGGTCCATGACGTGAAAATAGTCCTCGGCGATTTTAATGCGAAAGTCGGAAGGGAAGGCATCTTTGGCCCCACTGTCGGTCAGTTCAGTCTTCACGAGACCTCTACAACAACGGTCTAAGACTGATCGACTTCGCCGCGGCACGAAACATGGTAGTTAGTAGTACCAGATTTAAGCACCTCGACATCCACAAGGCCACCTGGCTGTCCCCTGATCAAAAAACGAGAAACCAAATTGATCATATTGTAATCGACGGAAGGCATGCCTCTAGTGTTCTAGATGTGCGTACATTTCGGGGGGTCAACATTGACTCCGACCATTATCTTGTTGCAGCCAAGATCCGCATGCGATTATGCAATGCAAAGAACATACGCACAGGAATGCAACGAAAGCTAGATGTCGCTAAGCTGCAATTACAACGGACTGCCGAAGCCTACTCCGCTCAACTCTCGGTTAAGCTCAACCAACCAACCTCTGGACTCGACGACGCCGGCGGACTTTAGGCGCATATATCCCACTCCATGCGCGCTGTCGCTGAAGAAGTCATTGGTTTCCGGCGCCCGCAACCTCGGAACCAATGGTACGATCAGGAGTGTCGCATCGCGACAGCAGTAAAAAACGCCGCATACAGAAAAACGCTGCAGTCAGCTGCAACGCGAGCCGTGCGAGAAAACTACCGCGAAAAGAGGAAGGAAGAGAGGCGCCTTTTCAGACGCAAGAAAAGAGAGCAGGAAAAGCGTGAGCGTGAGGAACTAGAGGTATACCAGGGCAAGAAGGATGCACGAAAATTCTATCAACAGGTTAAGCGTCAAACCTAAGGTTGACGAGACTTGCAGAGACGAAAATGGAGATCTGAATACGGATACGCAGTGTGTGCTGAGATTGTGGAGACAGCACTTCTCCAATTTACTTACTGGCGACGATTCCACTAATGCCGCCCATGGAGAGCGCAGTTCAGAGCCACCAATCAACGATGACGGGGTGGAAGTACCACCACCTAGCCATGAAGAGGTTCGAGTTGCTATTCAACGACTCAAAAACAATAAAGCAGCGGGTGCTGACGGCCTGTCAGCTGAATTGTTTAAAACCGGCGGCGGCAAGTTATAGAGGTATCAGTCTTATTTCCATCGCATATAAGGTTCTCTTAACCGTACTGTGTGAAAGATTAAAGCCAATTACAAAAACACTGATTGGACCTTATCAGTGGTCTACGACAAATCCTGGAGAAAACCCACGAAAATCAAATTGACACACACCATCTCTTTGTCGATTTTAAAGCTGCGTTCGATAGCCCGAGAAGGGATTGCCTATACGCAACAATGTCTGAGTTCGGTATACCTGCAAAATTGATTAGACTTTGCAGAATGACGCTGAGCAACACACGCAGCGCCGTCAAGGTAGGAACTGACCTCTCCGAAACCTTCAATACCGAAAGAGGTTTCAGGCAAGGCGATCTACTGTCTTGCGATCTCTTTAACATCATCATGGAGGGGATCGTACGAAAGGCCGTTGTGCATCGTAATGGCACCATTTTCTACAAAGGCGTCTAGCTCCTTGCGTACGCTGATGATATTGATATTGTCGGCAGAACCAAGAGAGATGTTACCGCTGCTTTCGCCGCTATCGAAAAGGAATCAGCCAAAGTGGGTTTGACGATAAATGAGGGCAAAACAAAGTATATGCTGTCTACAAACAAGGAAGCGCGGCGTTTAGACTCCCACATTTCATCCGGCAGCTATAACTTTGAAGTAGTCAAGGAGTTCGTTTACCTTGGCACCGCCATTAATACCAAAAACGAAATCAGCCTGGAGATAAAGCGAAGAACAATAATTGCTAATAGGTGCTACTACGGGCTCAGTAAGCTACTAAGATCCAGAGCCCTCTCTCGATCGACAAAACTAACACTCTACAAGATGCTCGTTCTACCTGTGCTGCTTTATGGCGATGAGGCATGGGTAGTTTCGCAAACTGACGCAGCCGCTCTGAGGGTGTTCGAGAGAAAAGTTCTTCGCAAAATCTTCGGTCCTGTTCGAGTCGGCGATGACTATCGCATCCGAATGAACCACGAGCTGTATGAGCTCTACTATGGCATTGACGTAGTTCGGCGTATAACTGTGCAGCGACTACGCTGGCTGGGTCATGTCCATCGTATGAACGACGAAGCTCCAGCGAAAAAGGTGCTCGAGGCGAGGGTCGCTGGTCAACGACGACGAGGGAGACCATGCCTCCGATGGATGGACCAGGCTGAGGAAGCCCTAACCGCACTTGGTGTATCCGATTGGAGAAGACGCGCGCAAAGCAGAGGCGCCTGGCGAGAGCTGATGAGGTCGGTTGAAACCCGGACACGGGTTGTTACGACCACCTAAGTAAGTAAGTAAGTACGTGGCTTTATTTATACATTTACTTAATTGTGAATAAATGAGAAACGCGTGCATCCATTTTCATGATCTATGCCTTATTTTGCGCGTAGGTTATGTGATTTTACGTGAAAGTAATTAGATTTGACACTTTTTTCCATTTTGGATTTTTTTGGAAAAAAAAAAATTAAATTTTTAGGCAAAAAATACTTTTTTCCCTTCATACATTAATTTTTAACTTCGAAAGTGTTGCACACATAGGAAAACAGTATTAGAACAGATTAGAGGAATTGTAATTCTTAATTTTTCTAAATTTGTTTCAGCTAAATCGGACTAGTGGTTCTCGAGTTATGTCAAACAAAAGAGCCTAAAACGTGAAAAATGCCTCTATACGATAGTTACTAACTTCAAATCGATATTAAAAATATTTTGGCAAGCAAGAAGACAAATCGAATGATGCACAAATTCTTAATTTTGGGCCTAATTTCACGTGCAATTGTCAGAATTGAGTTCTAAAATTATGTGTTGTACTGTGTTATAGATCAAACAGAAAGCAAAAAAGACTTGGTTTTGTGGAAAATATTTTCAAAAAGCATGAAAAATAAATAAATTTTCCAACATTTTGCTTCATAAGCACCACAAAAATTTTCTAAATCAATTTTTTAAAAAAACTTTAATTGTTGCACAGGTCTCTAGCAATAATTTGGCTTTTACAGATTGAAAAAATATCAATTAGTTGACGAGTTATAGCCAAAAACCCATATAAACAATATGCTGAAAATCGGCAATTGACTGCAAATTTCGAAGGTCGATTAAAAAAAAAATTCGAACTAACATAAACAAACGCCGCGATACGGGTCTCTAATTTGAACTCTATTTTCACCCCTCACTCTCAGAATCGACCTAACTTTTGCTAACCTGAATTTGTTCCACAGTGTAATTTTATGTTTATATAAAGTTTCGTTTGCAATGTAATAAAATGATATGCAATAAAATCTTTTGGGAAATCTTTTATTCCTGAATTCAAAGTTTTTGCCAATACACAATCTGAGAATCATTCTTTCAAATATTTCCATTTCAGAGGTATCCATACAGGGAAAGCATATAACAATGCAGGTCTTATCAACGTTTTATAAAATTACAGTTTAGTTTTCTTATGAAGGTCCTTATTTCTCAGCAAAGACGGGAGTATGTCAGCAATCTTTCTCGCTTTGTCAATGTGCCTCTAGCATGATTGTTAAATTTAAGCAAAATATTAAAATTTACTCCCAGACATATAATGCTTTTCTTGAACGACTTTTTTTTAAAATTATTATTAATTATTATTGAGACAACACAAGGTTCCTGCTCTCTGCCTTTCCACTAGCATTCATAGTGCAAATACAATCAAATTTCGAATTATTCACATTAATCTCCATTTATTGTAGTATTTGTTTATTTTGTCCACATGAGTTTCTAATTTTCTAAGTGCACTGGTAGGATAATCATCACTAGCATAAATAAAAGTATCATCAGCAAATAGGATGACCATAGAAGGAGATACATTAGTTGTATTGATATGAGGAAAGTCATGCATAAAAACGTTAAATAGTTTAGGGCCCATTACCAACCCCTGCGCAACTCCGCTCATTATCTGACAGATATCAGACAAACTTTCCTGAATTTGGATAAAAAAACTTCTATCAGCCAAAAAACTATCAAGAAGATAAGAACCTGAGGCGGAGAACCTAACTCAACAATCCTTAAAAAGCGATCCTTCTCTGCAGATGTTACCAAAGGCTTTTTCTATATCAAATGAACTGTACATTTTTAATTGCTTAACCCAAATGTAATGTCATTATGTACTTTTGGCCAGGCATATTGGTATAACCTCTGGAGAATCGATCTTCTTTTCCATTATCACTCTCTCAAAAAAACCCTCCCCTTTTTTCGAGAGAAGTGAAATTGGACGAAAATTGCTAATAGGAAAATTATTCGGCCTTTTCATAGTTGGTAAAATTCTGGCAGCCTTCCACCTCAAAGGAAAATACCCATTGTTGATACAATTATTAAATGTAATTGTTAAAAATTTAATGGCATAAGGAGAAATTTTTCTAAGAAAAAAATTAGAAACAGCATGAGAACTACAATATTTTTTGAATTGCAATCCCTGGATTATAAGTGAAATATCTTCCTGTGAAGTAGATAAACTTTGATCGTGAGGCGATAATGCAGAGCCAATGTCATCAAAGATAAAAATATGTTGTGGTTTCAAAATTCTCGTTTAGTGAAGAACCTTTTTAAATTTCTTAACTACTCGTATACCCGGATCGGACGTAGGAACTTTTTCCATAAAAATTTCTTTAAAGTGGCTCTCAAATGCAGACATAATATCACGCTCCCCAGTTATTACGTTTCCGACAACTTCGACTTCATCACATAAAAACTTTCTTTCCTTTCCTATTATTCTAAAAGCTTCCTTAAACGCCCAGGGACCTGGAACAATTTTCGACATCCTCTCAGCACAAATTGTTTATTTAGCCATATTCTGACCCTATCCCTAATAATCTTTTTTCCCTTTTAACCTTATTGCAAGCATTATGATATATACGTTTCAACTGTTTTTGCCACCTATGTTTAACTTGTGTGATTATGTTAAACAAATACTATTTGTAAGGTAAATACTATGCCTAGGAATACAATGGGTTATTTTATCATCAAGGTATTCCCTGAAAACCGACTAATCTGTGTTTTTGGAAGATTTTCCGCTATTTCAATCCAAAATAGGAACTTCAATATCATTGCGATTTAAATTCAATAAAACCGGACAATGGTGCGAGAAGTTAGAGATAGTTTAAATAGTTCAGTAATCGTCAATAAGGTTAACAAGATGAGGCGATACAAGCAAATGGTCCAAAAACGACGAGCTTCTAGGAAAAGAAGGCATGGCCAGTGTCATATTGATCAGTGAAGGCAAGGAATCGCGCAGCCATTTTTTAATATTTCTGCCGTTCATATTATAACTAACTCCCCCCCCCCCCCAATTGGGGCTCTTAGTGTTCAAATCTCTTACTTTAATAGCCCCATCAAAGAGCAGTGCCTTGTTATCAATCTTAATCAAATATTCAATAAACGGTATCGTACTATTGGTAGAAAAATAGATTGATCCAAATAGCAAATCCTGATAAGAGCCACTTGATTTAACTTTAACAGATATAAACAAACTCGGAGAGCTTAAGTTAGAATGTTAACAATTTCATATTTTATATTTTTTTTTAAAAGCTTCGCAACTTATATATTATATCCAAAATTATATCCATCCAATACAACCTTATGTCTATTACTGAGATGTTTTTCTTGGATAAAAGCTACAAGACACTTATTAGCATGAAGAATTTGAAGTGATTCGACTCTCCTGTTGTGATCTACCTACGACGAAACATTGAAATCTGAGAATCATTCTTTCAAATATTTCCATTTCAGAGGTATCCATACAGGGAAAGCATATAACAATGCAGGTCTTATCAACGTTTTATAAAATTACAGTTTAGTTTTCTTATGAAGGTCCTTATTTCTCAGCAAAGACGGGAGTATGTCAGCAATCTTTCTCGCTTTGTCAATGTGCCTCTAGCATGATTGTTAAATTTAAGCAAAATATTAAAATTTACTCCCAGACATATAATGCTTTTCTTGAACGACTTTTTTTTAAAATTATTATTAATTATTATTGAGACAACACAAGGTTCCTGCTCTCTGCCTTTCCACTAGCATTCATAGTGCAAATACAATCAAATTTCGAATTATTCACATTAATCTCCATTTATTGTAGTATTTGTTTATTTTGTCCACATGAGTTTCTAATTTTCTAAGTGCACTGGTAGGATAATCATCACTAGCATAAATAAAAGTATCATCAGCAAATAGGATGACCATAGAAGGAGATACATTAGTTGTATTGATATGAGGAAAGTCATGCATAAAAACGTTAAATAGTTTAGGGCCCATTACCAACCCCTGCGCAACTCCGCTCATTATCTGACAGATATCAGACAAACTTTCCTGAATTTGGATAAAAAAACTTCTATCAGCCAAAAAACTATCAAGAAGATAAGAACCTGAGGCGGAGAACCTAACTCAACAATCCTTAAAAAGCGATCCTTCTCTGCAGATGTTACCAAAGGCTTTTTCTATATCAAATGAACTGTACATTTTTAATTGCTTAACCCAAATGTAATGTCATTATGTACTTTTGGCCAGGCATATTGGTATAACCTCTGGAGAATCGATCTTCTTTTCCATTATCACTCTCTCAAAAAAACCCTCCCCTTTTTTCGAGAGAAGTGAAATTGGACGAAAATTGCTAATAGGAAAATTATTCGGCCTTTTCATAGTTGGTAAAATTCTGGCAGCCTTCCACCTCAAAGGAAAATACCCATTGTTGATACAATTATTAAATGTAATTGTTAAAAATTTAATGGCATAAGGAGAAATTTTTCTAAGAAAAAAATTAGAAACAGCATGAGAACTACAATATTTTTTGAATTGCAATCCCTGGATTATAAGTGAAATATCTTCCTGTGAAGTAGATAAACTTTGATCGTGAGGCGATAATGCAGAGCCAATGTCATCAAAGATAAAAATATGTTGTGGTTTCAAAATTCTCGTTTAGTGAAGAACCTTTTTAAATTTCTTAACTACTCGTATACCCGGATCGGACGTAGGAACTTTTTCCATAAAAATTTCTTTAAAGTGGCTCTCAAATGCAGACATAATATCACGCTCCCCAGTTATTACGTTTCCGACAACTTCGACTTCATCACATAAAAACTTTCTTTCCTTTCCTATTATTCTAAAAGCTTCCTTAAACGCCCAGGGACCTGGAACAATTTTCGACATCCTCTCAGCACAAATTGTTTATTTAGCCATATTCTGACCCTATCCCTAATAATCTTTTTTCCCTTTTAACCTTATTGCAAGCATTATGATATATACGTTTCAACTGTTTTTGCCACCTATGTTTAACTTGTGTGATTATGTTAAACAAATACTATTTGTAAGGTAAATACTATGCCTAGGAATACAATGGGTTATTTTATCATCAAGGTATTCCCTGAAAACCGACTAATCTGTGTTTTTGGAAGATTTTCCGCTATTTCAATCCAAAATAGGAACTTCAATATCATTGCGATTTAAATTCAATAAAACCGGACAATGGTGCGAGAAGTTAGAGATAGTTTAAATAGTTCAGTAATCGTCAATAAGGTTAACAAGATGAGGCGATACAAGCAAATGGTCCAAAAACGACGAGCTTCTAGGAAAAGAAGGCATGGCCAGTGTCATATTGATCAGTGAAGGCAAGGAATCGCGCAGCCATTTTTTAATATTTCTGCCGTTCATATTATAACTAACTCCCCCCCCCCCCCCAATTGGGGCTCTTAGTGTTCAAATCTCTTACTTTAATAGCCCCATCAAAGAGCAGTGCCTTGTTATCAATCTTAATCAAATATTCAATAAACGGTATCGTACTATTGGTAGAAAAATAGATTGATCCAAATAGCAAATCCTGATAAGAGCCACTTGATTTAACTTTAACAGATATAAACAAACTCGGAGAGCTTAAGTTAGAATGTTAACAATTTCATATTTTATATTTTTTTTTAAAAGCTTCGCAACTTATATATTATATCCAAAATTATATCCATCCAATACAACCTTATGTCTATTACTGAGATGTTTTTCTTGGATAAAAGCTACAAGACACTTATTAGCATGAAGAATTTGAAGTGATTCGACTCTCCTGTTGTGATCTACCTACGACGAAACATTGAAAGTAATAAGGTTTAATATCATTATATGTCGCTTAAAAATACTTCATTCAGAATAGCCAAGTATTACATTCTTTTTTCCTGAATAAAGGAAAATTTATTTAAATTTTTATGAAATTCTTGATTTTGCACAGGAAGTCCTGCGCGTTAACTCCAAAAAGACTCAGACACAGATAAAAAAATTGACTTAAACATTTAAATTCAGTTTATATGTACCTGTTGGAACGGATGAAGGACCATCCCGCTGCCTAAAGTGGCTGGCATAGGAAACAGTCAGTGGCGGCGGAGTCTTAGACTTGGCAAAAACATTTTCTGTTTTATCTATTTTTTTCCTTTCCTCAGCGTATTCTCTATATTTTTCACAGCCACGATAGTTAGCCGGATGGTCCCTCTTACAGATTACACAGCACGGATTTTGTCTAGATTCCCTAGTAATAATGCATTCTCCAGGTAAATGTACACTGTTGGATTTTACACAATTATAATTGTTGGGACAATTCCTTACCATATGTCCAAAATTTTGACACCTCCTACACTGGAGCGGACCTGAATTACCTTTAGGCTTCTCCCAATATACCTGCGTGTTGAAGAGAAACCTAATTTTGATTACATCAGAAGCTGATTCCCCGAGTGAAGCCTTACTATTTAAATATTATGTTTAATTTTGTCTCTAGCTGACCGAAATGTAGGAAAGACCTTCTCCACGGCCCACAGTGTTTCGAATGGCCTAGTTAGACGGAGATAAATCTGTAACTCGGGTTCGAGGGCACGGAATCGTTCAAAATTTTTAATAAAAGCTACTGAAAGGCATATCTTCCTTCCATGACGATAACGATAGTTCATGCGGAACCGAAGTTACAAAAATTTGTATGGGAAAATAAGCCCTTTCGATTGCTTCTATCACGATTTTCTTTAAAATAGCATAACACCGTAGATCACCTGTCTACGTTGTTATTGTAAACGCTAAAGTATGTTTATTAGTTTTTTAGTACTGCAAAAAATATTTTATCCATTATTTGTACCTTTTTTAATATATAAATCAAATTTTATTTTTAAAGCTACACATTTTTTCTTTTAAAATATTTAAGAAAACTAGCCTCTGCCTTCATATATTTATAAGGTTATGACGTCTATTTTAATAATAAAAAAGTATAGGCGGCTTCTCGTGACTTCATATATAAATTTTTAGTTTTTTTTTTTTTGCTTCAAATCAGCACGTTTTCGCCACTTTAGTTAAAATTATATATTTCCTGAAAGAGGAGCTGGACAGAAAGCGTTTACCACTCGTTGTAAACGCGATAGTATCTGTTTTAGTTTTATCGTACATCAAAAAATATTTAATCTATTAGTTGTGTTTTCAGTTTATATTTAAAAAAATTTTTTAAATAAGTAAAATAAAAAAGAGCAAATAAAAGTAAATAAAAAACTAATAAACGATTATTATATAAATGTGCGTGGACGCTGAATTCCTGTTCTTGTCTTTTATGGTAGGTACTCCGTTTAGTCAATTAAAGGGGAAAAAGGGACGTGCACTTTTTTAATGATGTGTGTTTTTCCGTTGTATTCCTGGATGCGTCCATTTATAAGTACCTGTCAGTAAAATATTGAAAAGTACGTAGTATTTATAGGTGTTCACTGATCGATTTCTGTCATTCAACAAGTGTCGACGAACGCGAAAAGTACAAGTGAATTTTTTTCCTGTTTTTAAAAGTGAATAAGAACAAAACATGTACATATTTCAATATGGAAAATAACAAGTGCCCAAAATTGAATTATTTTTGTTACGTTTGTGGTCATATCGTCCCAAAAATAGACAAACGGGATCGAAAAAAATTGTTTACTGAGGAATTCAAAACAGCGTATTGTCATTATTTTGATGAAGCAGATTTAAGTGGTGCAAATTTTACGCCGAACACAGTGTGCAAAAGTTGTTATAATACCCTTATAATGTGGATACATGGAAAAGGTGCAAAGTTGTCTTTTATGAAGCCAGTAGTTTGGGTGGAAGACCTAACTGGACATGATGAATCCAGGTGCTACGCATGCATAAATTATTCGCCATGGATTAAACAGAAAACAATTGAAAACAAAAGTATACATTGCTGCTTTTACTGCCACACTTCCAGTTAAACGCGCTGCTGATACCAATACAGCTAAACCTCCGTGTCTGGATACTGTGTCCCTGCAAGCCGAAACCGTTTCACCAATCCGACCAATTTTAATGATGCTGATTGGACACCCGATATTAAAAATAATGCACCACAACCGCTAACACAAATGGAAATGGATTACATTGTGGCTAAGATGGGACTATCACAAAAAAATTCAGAATTTTTGACATCATTTTTTAAGCGTAAAAAACTCACAGAGCACAATGTCAGCGCAACATCATACCGAAAACACCTAGCTGAATTTCAGAAATTTTATTCCGTTGACGAAGCAAATACGTTCACTTACTGCCATTATATCCCAACTTCAACGAGGATGGATATTGATAATAATTGAAAATGTTCTAAATTTTGTTTTTATGCATAAATAACATATAAAAATATCATATTTTCTGTGCAAGAATGGCTGTAATATGAATCGCAATTTTTATTTTCATGCAAAATAAAGTTTATAAAGAAAAAAAAAAACATATTTGTGGATTTGTAATCCAGGTATTAAGCAAAAAATTAAGCAAAATGAATGGGCGCATATTTTAAGGGTGGCTATATATCTGATTCAGGTGTGCTTAATAAATTTTTCGAAACGTTCGAAACTCATAAATGTGGGTGGAATTTTTTTTATATATCTGAGAATCACATTTATTAGAGTTTATTAGTTTGGTACCGCAATCATAAAAATCAAATAACCTTTTGTTTATTCCTTTTTTTTAATTATGAGAATCATAAAAAAAGTCACCAATGTTTTTTCCAAAGAATTTTGAGCAAATTTTTAAAATTCATACCTTTACTTAATTGTGAATAAAAGCGAAACGCGAACATTGATTTTCATGATCTATGTCTCATTTTGTTCATAGGTTATGTGACTTTACGTGAAAGTAATAGGACTTGACACTTTTTTCAGTTTTGGATTTTTTACGAACTTAAAAAAAAAATTTTAATTTTCAGGCAAAAAATATTTTTTTTTTCATACATTTATTTATAACTGCGAAAGTGTTGCTTATGTAGGGAAACGTTATATGAACAGATTAAAGGATTTGTAATTCTTAATTTTTTTTAAATTGTTTCAGCTAAATCGGACTAGTGGTTCTCGAGTAATGTCAATCAAAAGAGCATAAGACGTGACAAATTCACCTATACGATACTTACTAACTTGAAATCGATATTAAATTATTATGGCATGTAACTTGACAAAACGAATGATGCAGAACTTCTTCTTTTCGGGGCTACTTTCACGTGCAGTTCTCAGATTTGAGTCCCAAAATCATGTGTTGTACTGTGTAGGTCAACTTTTGAAGATGTTCAAGAAGCCGGAAATAAAGATTGTAGAAGATTTCGAATGTCACATACACGAAAGTCTTCAAGAATAAATACAAATACAGATTTGATAAATATGTTGTTAATTACTTCTGATTCTTTAATTAACTCTTACCGCGAATCATCTTGAAGAAAATATCCGCCAAATATCGTCAGAAGTTTTAACAAGTAACAGACAACAGGAGTTCGCAGAAGAAAATACAAAATCTGATATCAGTGAATGTTCCAAATCGAATAGCGATTATTATGACTAGTATTTGCATCATTTTTATGGTGAACTTATAAAAAATTTACTTCTCGAAATAGTTGAACTATCAGACCTTAACAACTTTTAAGGTCCGTTAATTTTATAACGTTTAATAAAACAATGATTATAATAACTTTCGTTTTTTCGAGTGTACGGTAAGAAAAGGATTAAGGTAAGTAAGAAATACTACTAAAACTGTACAGTAGTTATATAATTGGCGTCTACCTTTGATATCGTTGTTGCAGTTTTTTTCATTTCGAAGATATAGCGCAAAATGTTTTTAAGTTGTATGGGGGCTGCCATGGCCACTTGTCCGATTGCGTCTAAATTTTAGAAATTGTTTAGTAGTCATGTAATTGGTGTTTACCTATGATTTCGTTGTTGTAGCTGTTTTAATTTCGAAGATATAGCGCAAAAGTTGTATGGGGGCTGTCACGCTCACTTATTCAAAATTTCTGAAATACTACCGTTTTTCTATACCTTAAACATGGAAAAGTAAAAACAAATCAACAAAAAAATTTTCTCCATCTAACTTTTATGGAACGCAACATTGTGCGGCCTCTAGGACCTGGTCAGAAATCTCATCAACAATCTTTGATTCTTCATTATCCGAAGATAGTCCTTCCTTAGAAGTAAAAGATTATGCCTGAAAGTCAAGGGTCTCCCTAAGCTTCTCAATCAGAGCTCGATGAAATCACCTTATCTTCTACGTAAATTTTGGTTTTTTGCCCTATGTATATTAACAATCTTAAAAAATACAGACTTTTCACGTAAATCTTTTACCAGTTTTCTGGTATGTTATAACTGGAGGACAAATCTTACTCCTAATATTGTTTCTGTTGGCCGGTCTGCTGGCACCGTCACTGGAAACATCCTTGACTGCAGCGTCATTACTGCTCTTTGAAGCATCCCCATTGCTGACCTTTGACATCTTAGCCCTCTGCGATGTTGAGTGCAGCGCTTGAGATGACTGCTGACTGCTGTGTTAGTTTAAAGGCAACATCAATAAAAATAGAGAATCTATTAGATATCGGTGCTCCGCTAGAATATCGGTGCTTTCCCTCCATCACTTGCAACATTAAATATTAAATATTGCGTCAACCAGATGCATCGCATTATTTTCATTAATGTCTTGCGCTGATTTGTAAAACGGTCGCCGACAGCCGCATCATTTGTTGAGCCGCATCGGACTTCCCAGGACTGGCGAGGATACCGACTCTCGGGTTCGCCATCTTTGCCCAAATGGCTTTTTAATATCAACCATTAATATTTAAATTTAACAGTATCTTTAGACTATTTCAGCACTGCAGCAGAAATACCCTTTCTGTGCTTGCCAACGCTGCCAGCCCTCTGCCTGCAACCAGTCAGCAACTAGGTTTGAGGTTATGACCGCAGCTGCACTGCAATGCAAAGCAATGGCCGTAGCATTGCCGCTATCCAGCAATCCAGCTCCACCAGCGACCCTCGGCAGATGCTCAACGAGAATCCCAAAAAAATCCGTCTTTAAATGAACTTAATATTTAGATATTATAGTTCAGCAAATAATATTATAAAACCAGCTTTTTAGCATCAAAAAAATGCAGTCGTCAGCACTAGAGCAAGGTTTAACCTTGCAATAACCTTTATTACACTCAAGATTATCGAAATCGGTTAGGAATTTGCTAATGGCGGCCGTTTTAAGGCATTTTTTTTCTTTGTCAAACACTGATTCCAATGTATATGTTTGATATCATACAAAATGCTCCCATTTCGTTAAATCACAACCCATTTTGGTCACCTTAAGCCTATGGGAAAGACAATATGATGAGCAACATGTTGCTATAAAAAACTTTGAAAAATACAAAACTCGCTATGGAACGAATCAACAGTTTTTTATTTAAAATTAATATTTTTTTAAGAATATGAGGTGCATGTTTGGGCGAATTCACCATGTGAATTGGGTGTGAAAAACCAACATGAATGTGAATTACATCAAACGCTTCCAATAATTTTGTGATCATCATCTCGTGCTTTGCCCAAAAATCCGTCGAATGTTGATTCCATGTAATTCCAAGCGACCAAACGTTCTGCAGATAACAAACTTCTAAATGATTCACTCTTCATTAGTTTTCTAATCATTGGGCCAACGAGAATTTCAAAACATTAAGAGTATTTATATTAGTATTATTTTAGTTACCTCAATTAGTTTTGGCATAATTTATAAGAGGAAAGACTACGCGCAAGTATTGAAACTAGAGTTGCCACATGGTCTGGATTTATCTGGATTATCCAGATTTCTCGCCTCGCATCCAGAGTCCAGATTTCCAGCCATGTTGAAAAGCAGCAGACAGGATCTTCAAACAAGACGAGGCTAAATTTATTTTAAGACAACTGAATGAAATTGCCAGATTATGTTAGTTGTATTAAATAAAAGTATGTCTTAACCGCCATATGTATATTTCCAAGTAGAAATTTTTATTAAATATGACGAAAGTGGAGTTTTAGAGAAACATCTCTGAATCTCAGAAGAATATAAAATCCTATAAACATATTCCTGATCTTAAGAATATTTTTAACTAAGTTAATAAAGACGACGTCGATGTACCCATTTATATGTTATTAATTGATATTCTTTTTGGTTTTGTAAATAAATCAATTTATCAATATTCTTGTTGTCTGAATAGTCCAGTTGAATTTGGAAAAAGCCAGATATTTTTTTTTTTTTTAATTCAGACGAAGATCATTTTGCATGTAGCAACCCTAATTTGCACGTGGCAACCCAGGCGAGTCCAATGGCAACGACTGTATAAAATTCTTCATTACACCTAGCTGGATGTGAAGTGGAGATGCCAATATGGAGATGTCTATATTTTTTTCATATCATATGAAAATATTATTTTAAAAATAAAAACTGTTAATTCGATCCCTAGCAACTCTTTTCTTTTTCAAGTTTCTATATTGCAGCATGTTGCTCATCATATTGTCATTTAAACGAGCTTAAGATGACGAAAATCGGTTGAAATTTCTCAAAATGGGAGCATTTTGTATGGTATCAAACATATACATGAGAATCAGTGTTTGATGGGAAAAAATACCTTCAAATTGCCGCCATTTAGCGAATTCTAAACCGATTTCGATGATCTTGAGATTAATGGAAAGGTATTTTTACTTGCAATTTTTGTGAAAAAACAGATGCAGTTAACGGAATTTTATTTAATTCAAGTTGATAGAAAAAATAATTTTTCATTTAAACTTAAGAAAAATACAAGTTTGCCTTGCTACCCGCTTCATTTTGTATTTTATCGGATTTATTTTTACATAGTCATATTCCTCGTAAGATTCTACCGAAAAGAAGTGGATTTTGTTTTTTATTTCCAACAATGCAAATGGCCATAAAAGTTCAATGAATGTCGGCACAACAAAATTTTAACACTTCAACTTTAAAAATTAATAAAAAAAAAAATTGTGACGACATTGAGAGGTCAGACCAAGTGCGATGGACTCTCAACACATCCCTCTTTGAGAATTTCTATAAAGTTTGGTTGTGCTTTTTTTGTTCGAGTCTAATTTAATGTTAAAAGTTCTAAAAAAGTCTAAGAAATATTAGTTTTTAGAGCAATAGTACCCATTTTAGCTGTATGTCATTTTGCACTACAACACTACTTGAGGAATGTTTGCACACCCTAACGCCGTGTCCAGCGTAGACACAAGAAATGCGTTGCGTGCGTTGCAGTGCGTTAAATGTGGGCAGATTACAATATCAAACAATGGTCAATGTAGATGTCCATCTTAGGCACAATTTTGCGATAAATGCGTGCTTTGCGACATCCCAGCGACGCACGCATTGTTTTAAAATCAAACATGTTTGATTTGGCGCAGTGGTTAGAGTGTGTGGCCTATACGCCAGAGGGAAACGCACCGCACGCAAACTCGTGCCCGTATCTACGCTGGGCACGGCGTAACAGCGGAATTGAAATTTTCTTTTTGCTTAACAAAAAATGTACGCATGAGTTTTACCCTGAGCAAAAGTCTGAAGAGGATTTGAGTATAAAAAAATGTGTAAGGCGTTTATTTAACAAATTATGACAAATTGACACAGCGTTTGAAGGTTAATAAGTAGTGAGGAACTGCATTTAAGGTGATAAAAATGTAAAGAAAGAACAAATGAAAAAGTTTGTTTTTTTTTCAAAGACAGAAAAACTCTTAGAAACTTTGAAAGATAGAGAAAACTCCGTTTTAAAAAAGGCAGCCATAGGGCGGATATAATGGGAAGGGAAATTTGCGGCAATTGAAGAACTTAAAAAGACAGCGTGTGAACACCACTATTAATTTTTTGCATGTGTTAAAAGTATTGTACAAAGGTGTAGTACCTGAAATATAATCCTGGGGTGCTGGACCTCTCTTAATCAAATCTTCAACAACTAGATCTTCCCATCGGTCAAGACTGCGTAAAACTTCATGAACAAGTGGGCTGAGTACTGGCAGATCTACTTATAAAATATTTTGAAAGAAGTAAAAGCATCATAACATTTCTTCAAATACCTTGAGTCTCAATTCCAGCTATGTTAATGAAATCTCGTAATTTTTTAGAAGATAGTTTTATGAGAGCTAATCTTAAGATAGTCCAAGATCTTGATATTGGATTTGAATGCTCTGTGTTGTCTTTTCCTAAATTGATTTGAGACTTAGTTTGATAGCTATTATCAGCGAACCCATCATCTTCATTTAATTCCTCGTCGTCGTCAGACTCATAATGATCGTCGGTATCATAATCATTCTCGTCACCTTGTCCTACAAAAAATAATAAAGAGTTTTTTAAAAAATGTGAGAATGGGTATAGTACTTATAGTATATATTCATAAAACATTTGCAACAGCTCATTTGCATTTTTTGGTGTGCAGCTCAATTTGCAGGGAATCAAATAAAACTTTTCTTACTTAATTTTTTGCTGAAATTTATTCACAGGCAAAAAGTACAAAGGAGTGACCTATAATTTTACAATATATCATTTTATAAAATAAAGCTTTTTATTTTGATATTGATAGAAATAACATTTAATCTTAATATATAAAAGGCAACCACAGTGCTCCGCACCTAATATCGATCAGACTGTAATTATTTTTTGCCATTCAATGTGGACAGCGCTTTTCCAACATAAACTGTCTTAAAAAATGTTCAGCCTGAAAGTATGCACAGAAACATCATTTCATTTTTATCCGAGACATGCTTGCCTTTTTTGTTTTTGCATACTTTCAGTCTAAACTTTTTTCAGGACAGTATCTGTTGTAAAAGCACTGTAATAATGGCAAAAGATGTTAATGCTTCCAACCCGTCGTAGCGGCGTAACAAGACGGGCTTTAATGCAGTATAAAATATTATTATTTATAAACAAATCAAATTTATAATAACCAGTGGCGAACCGAGCATTTATGGTACCCTAGGCCAAAGGTCTATCTTTCGCCTCACATTTTTTAACGGACAAAAAAAGAATTAATAATAACTTATTTTATATTTAGTTTTTAGCAATTCTTAAAAAAAATTCATTTTTAAGAATTCCACTTAGAGCTTTATGCCAAGTAACTTCATGAAGCAACAGGTTACCACAACAACAATGTTCTTTACAGAACAACCCCCAGCAGACTAGACAGCTGTTTCGATGGTCGCTACACCAACTCATCAGTAATCTTCTGTGGCTCATGCAGTCCATAGACTTTGAAAATCTTATAAGCACACCTTCTGCTAAAACCAAAGCGGAATTGCAGTTGTGTGCTTTCCAATTTAAAAAAAAAGCGACCCTCGCCTCGAGCACCTTTTTCGCTACAGCTTCGTCGTCCATACGATGGACATGACCCAGCCAGCGTAGTCGCTGCACAGTTATACGCCGCACTACGTCAATGTCTTCGTAGAGCTCATACAGCTCATGGTTCATACGGATGCGATAGTCATCGCCGTCTCGAACAGGACCGAAGATTTGGCGAAGAACTTTTCTCTCGAACACCCCCAGAGCGGCTGCGTCATTTTGCGAAACTACACATGCCTCAGCGCCATAAAGCAGCACAGGTAGAACGAGGGTCTTGCAGAGTGTAAGTGTTGTCGATCGAGAGAGGGCTCTGGAACTTAGTTGCTTACTGAGCACGTAGTAGCACCTATTAGCAATTATTGTTCTTCGCTTTATCTCCAGACTGATTTCGTTGTTGGTATAACTCCTTGACTACTTCAAAGTTATAGCTGCCGGATGAAACGTGTGAGTCTAGACGCCGCCTCCCTTCTTTATCGACAGCATATACTTTGTTTTACCCTCAATTATCGTCAAAAGCAGCGGTAACATCTCTCTTGGTTCTGCCGACAATATCAATATCATCAGCGTACGCAAGGAACTGGACACCTTTGTAGAAAATGGTGCCATTACGATGCACACCGGCCTTTCGTACGATCCCCTCCATGATGATGTTGTAGAGATCGCAAGACAGTGGATCGCCTTGTCTGAAACCTCTTTCGGTATTGAAGGTTTCGGAGAGGTCATTTCCTACCTTGACGGAGCTGCGTGTGTTGCTCAACGTCATTCTGCAAAGTCTAATCAACTTTGCAGGTATACCGAACTCAGACATTGTTGCGTATAGGCAATCTCTTCTCGGGCTATCGAACGCAGCTTTAAAATCGACAAAGAGATGGTGTGTGTCAATTTGATTTTCGTGGGTTTTCTCCAGGATTTGTCGTAGCGTGAAAATCTGGTCTATGGTGGACTTTCCAGGTCGAAAGCCACACTGATAAGGTCCAATCAGTGTTTTTGTAATCGGCTTTAATCTTTCACACAGTACGCTTGAGAACCTTAAATGCGATGGAAATAAGACTGATACCTCGATAGTTGGCGCAGATTGTTGGGTTTCCTTTCTTATGTATAGTGCAAAGTACACTGATATTCCAATCGTCGGGCATGCTTTCCTCTAGCCATATTTTGCTGATGAGCTGATGCATGCGCCTTATCAATTTATTGCCGCCGGTTTTAAACAATTCAGCTGACAGGCCATCAGCACCCGCTGCTTTATTGTTTTTCAGTCGTGGGATAGGAACTCGAACCTTTTCATGGCTTGGTGGTGGTACCTTCACTCAGTCATCGTTGATTTGTGGCACTGAGCTGCGCTCTCCATGGGCGGCATTGGTGGAATCGTAGCCTGTAAGTAAATTGGAGAAGTGCTGTCTCCACAATCTCAGCACACACTGTGTATACATATTCAGATCTCCATTTTCGTCTCTGCAAGTGGATGCTCCGGACTTGAAACCTTGGGCTAGACGCTTTACCTGTTGACAGAATTTTCGTGCATCCTCCTTGCCCTGGTATACCTCTATTTCCTCACGCTCACGCTTTTCCTGCTCTCTTATCTCGCGTCTGAAAAGGCGCCCCTCTTCCTTTCTCTTTTCGGGGTAGTTTTCTCGCATGGGTCGCGTTGCGTTGATTTATGTTTTCATACATTATTTTAATCGCCAGCTTTTTGTCGCATGGATGTTCATTGCATTCCCTGTCTATGCAGTTTAGAGTTGGGTTAGAAACGGCAAGGTGTGTGGCCCTGGAGACGTGCGACGTACTCTGGAAAGTGCTTGGAATTTTGTATGTATGTCCCTCCAATGGCGCAGAATGGGAAGATATTTCAAGGCGGTTTTTGGAAGCGACAGGGCTCATAAACTGTATTGGTTCTATCGATTGGAAACACATACGCATAAATAGTCCCCACAATTCCTGCTCGCAATACTTCAACTATTGGAAGTTCCATAGCATTTTAAGAATAACAAACCAAATGCACAAAATTTTTGCAAGCCTTTAAAGTGTTGACACATTGCAGGTTCTCTTGGCAGTATACGATGCCAACTACAGCCTCACACTCGTCTATATTGGTGCATATCGCTACCTTAAGAAAGGCCCTAACTCAATTTTTTTTTTAACATTATAGAAGAAAAAACTTAAAAAAAAACGAAGTTCTGCAATTTCTGCAGTAAAAAAAAATTGTAACATCATTGCATCACTTATAGTTTTTAATAAAACAAAAGTTTGCAAAAAATTCGGAACTAAAGAACTTTATTTATTACAAAGTTTTTTCCTTCTCCTATTGAGTTAGGGCTTTTTGATACAGGGCCTTTCTATATTAAGCCAGAGTGCTGGTGGCATGCTTAGATTTTCTGGAATTGGAAAAGAGTTCCTTACTTATGACCTGAATATTCCTCCTGAAACCTTATTGTCAGGAACTTCCATTAAATTTCCTTACTTTTAAGTTGGTGATGCAGCATTTCCACTAAGAGAAAATTTAATGAAGCCATATGCAAGAGTCACTGACAGCAGAATTGAAAATTACAATAAAAGGATTTCTCGATGGACTTTTCGATGACGCTGACGCATAAGTGAGGTTCTATGCCGCTAATGTGCCGAATTATCTCATCCTTTAACTCATGCATTGTTGCTGGCTTATCGACGTACACCTTTTCTTTCAAATAATGTTGAAGCCACATATCGTCCACATTCATATCTTCCAATTCGTTCCATAAAAAGTTCGTTATCATCTCACGATAGCGAACACCATTCACAGTAACTGCCTGACAGGCCTCATTTTAGAAAAAATACGGCCCGATGATGCCGCCAGTCCATAAACCGCACCAAACAGTCACTCTTTGTGGGTGCATTGGTTTTTCGACAATCACTCTTGGATTATCATTCGCCCAAATGCGGCAATTCTGCTTATTGACGAATCCACTGAGGTGAAAATGTGCCTCATCACTGAAGATGATTTTCTTCGAAAATTGATCATCCAATGTTGACATTTCTTGCCACCATTCTGACCATTGACGACGCTTGAAATGGTCAAGAGGCTTTAGTTCTTGAGTCAATTGCACCTTGTAAGCATGGAAATGTAAGTCTTTATGCATAATGTTCATCAACGACGAGCGTGAGAGGTGCAATTGTTGGGCACGACGACAAGTTCAGGTGACGGCTCTTCAGTCACACTATCGCGAACAGCAGCAATATTTTCTGCAGTACGAGCTGTACGAGCATTCACTGGTGTTTTCACATCTCCTACAAACCCGGTTTGCTCAAATTTATGCATGATTTTTCCGATTGTTCGCACATTTGGACGATTAAATTGACCGAAAAAATCACGAAGTGCATAATTAGCCTGAATAACTTTGTGTATATATGGTTCAAATTGAGTTAGTTTGAAATTGAGAAATGTCAAATGAAATGCAGAAAAAAACTTGACGTTTAGGTGTGGTTCACATTCAACATCGGCCCTTAAAATTAACCACCCTTACTATTACATCAATAATGATTAAAATATGAAATAATTATAGGGTTTATTGAACAAAGAATTTACACATTTAGCTCCACAAATCAATTTTTGTTAATATAAGATGATTTTGAAAAAGAGAATGCATTGAAAAGAAACAAAAATGCATATATTTTTAATACAAGTACAATAATAATAATCAAGTTATCTTTAAGTTTGAAAACAAAGAGTTCACACATTTAGTACGAGAATTCACAATTGTTTTAGTGTAAAATATCATGATTACGACAAGTAAGAAGAGAATGCATTTTAAATTGCGTTGCGTTGCTAATACGCTGCGTATTGTTGGGAAGAGAGTTCCAAAGACGTATGGTATTAGTATAAAATTGACGTTCGGACGTTCAACAGGCAGATTTTGGCATCACAGTAAGCAAAAAGTTCACATCCATACAAAAGCGTAGGCACTAAATATGCCATTGCTAAAATCATTCTGATCCTTCGAGGAGTAAAGTTTTGCGTAGCCGAAAAGTTGCGGAGCATACCGTAAACTTTTCCTACCCTAATATTGATGTGATTGGTCCAAGTTAGCAACCTATTGAAGACAATGCCCAGGTTTTTAGAACTCGCAATTTCAATGCATGAATCATTGATAACAATTTTGACGATAGTGTTGATGGGATATTGGTTGGCTTTCTGCTTACGATGACGCATTTTGACTTTTTTGGGTTCCAGCAAAGACCGCTGACAAAGGCCCAGTTGTAAACTCGCTTTAGATCTTGGTTAATGTTGTCCACACATCTATCAAGAACGTGGGACTACTTATATAAAGTCGTTCACGTAGATTGAAAACAAAAGAGGTCCCAAGATGGAACCTTGAGGAACGCCACGAGCAATTGGCAAGAAATCTGAAGTCTTACTGCCAATGTTTACAGACTACGTCGGCCCGGACAGATATGACAACAGAAAACATGTGGCATCCGAAGAAAAATTAAATTTGTTTAATAGTTGCGCGCATAAGATATTGTGATCAACGGTGTCGAATGCCTTAGAATGGTCAAGTAGAACTAAGAATGATATTTCGTGGCGATCAAAGTTTCTAAGAATTTCATCAGATACATCCATTAGTGCAGTGACACAGTTTCGCTTAGGTCGAAACCCAGATTGCTTATCAGTAAGCTAAGTATTTCTAAGAAGATGCTGATTTAGTTGCTTGTAAATAATAGATTCAAAAACTTTTGATAAAACTGGGAAGATTGCAATTGGTCGGAATTCCTTGTCTGCTCTAGGAATTGGGATAATTTTGGCTATTTTCCAGCTAGTTGGGAATGAAGATGACATAATACTCGTAGTATTGAAAAGATGAGTAATAATCAGGAGTAGTTTTTGCAGAGTAATTTTTAAGAATTTAGGATGTATGTTATCTAAACCAACTGCATTCGATTTATGTTTAAGCAACTCTGATAAACTTCAACTAGAGTGACGCGGTAAAAACTGAAAACACTATCTGGTACTTTCTAATACTGGAAATGAATTTGCGACTAGATTAGGAAGAGTAAGTAACATTTTTTGTTCAGTGTATTGACGTCAACATTAGTACAAGCTTGCGTAGCAACCTTGCCCACTCCAATTTGCTTTATAATATTCCAACTTTGATTCCCACCTACGGCTGAGTCATATTTGTGTTTGTATTTTCATTTTCATTGGACTTACAAATAAGTTTACAAGCAATGCTATCTTGCACAAAGATAGCTGCCCCACCAGAATGTGTATTTCTGTCTGCCCGAAAAACATTAAATCCATTGACTTTGAAAACACATCTGAAACCAAGGTTCAGAAACACATATGATGTATATTCCTGAATTACAAAAAATGTAACGAAACTCATCGATTTTATTTTTGATGTTTTGTGCATTAATGTGGCAGATCTGTAATCTCTCCCACTGCTTGTTTAATATTCGAATCAAAGCGAAAATATTGTCTTTTGGAATTGGAACGAATGTTATTTTAATCTTTGATGATTTATTAAGAAGAAACTATTAGCAACGCGAGCATGAATACGAAAAATTTTAGAAAAACAATTTGATTTGATTTGATTTGATTTGATTAGAAAAACAATTTCTCAAGTAATAAAAAAGCTGCATAAATAAGTTATTATTAATAGAAAAAAGGTATTAAAAAAATTCAAAAAAAAGTATATAGTTTAGTATGAACATACATATGAGGATTTTGTTCTATTTTATTTAAGAGTTTGATCCTGGTGGCAGCGCTGACGATAAAACAAATTGGCTCTTCGGCTGGCTGTTGAAAAGGCTGGTGTTACCTGCTGCTGTTACCTTTGCTGACGTAGTGTTGAATCGTTGTTAGAATTAAGAGCAAGAAAAAACTTCTCTTCGTTTGTTGTGTCATCTTCATGTATTTTAACATTGCTAGTAGGGTGGGTGGTATAGGGCAAAGATCTGACAGCTTCATTTAGTTTTGCATAGTGTCGACATATATAGCGCTTTCATAACTAATTCGTTTTATGTGAACAATGCCCACGACGAGTGACAGCTGCGGTTAGTAAATGCTGCTTCTTCAGACGCAGCGCCTGCTGCAAGATTAGCGAATTCGATTTTTAATGACCCTCATTTACAAATATAGGCTTGGATGATTGGAAACCGGCATGGTGTAAGCGCAAAAGATCGTTACTCGCTCGTCGAAAATTAGCAACCGAGCTTAGAACACGATTTCTATCGTACGGTGTTTCGAATTTCACTATGATGGTGGAGTTTTTGATGCTATTGTCCGCTGAGGATTTTGGGCCGATGCGAAAAATATTTTTGACGCCATTTAGCCGGAGGTCGCAAGCAACAGCAGTATTGTCTTGCTTATCGAGTTGCGTTCTTAAGTCTTCGACTTGTTTTGTTAGAGCAACAACATCAGCAGCCTTAGTAGCTTCAAGCTCATCTCTTAAAAGCACGACGTCGGATGTAGTGAGGTCACTTACTCTTGTAGTGAGGTCAGAAAGCTCTCTCTTAATATCTAAGACGTTGCGGCGAAGCTCATCTAATATTCTTTTCTCACTTGCGTGGATTGCGGAGGTCAGCTTGTTATTAATTTCTTTGTTCTGTTTACTGAAACGAGCGTCGAGCAATTGGTTTAGCCTGAACATGAAACAGTCTGATTGAGCTGATGAGTCATGCTTACTAAAAGAAGCTGGTTTGCAGTTAATGGTGCAGGTGTAGTAGGCTATACTTTTATGGAGCTCGCATTTACAGGAGGAGTGAATGTATGCGGGGAGAGCAAAGAGAATTTCGTTGAGCTTGTAGACATTCTTTTGCATTCTTTTGCATTTTGATTCACGATTATTCTTTTGCATAAATTCTATGTCACTTTTAGTCAGATTGACACAGTGACAATGGAAGAATTCATTGCAGCTATCGCATTTTATTTTTTTGTCATCATCTAAATGATTCGACTCTAGCTGAACAAATGCACGGCATATTAACGTTTGTTTTTTTTAACACTGGTTATTATTAAAAGTGTAAGCGAGAGTTGCTAGTATTTGTGTTGGTATTGTTTGTATTTATTTCTTTTTTTATTTTTTTTAATTTTTTTTTTTAATTTTTATTTTGTTGAGTGTACTTATTTATAAGATAGCTGCTCTCACAAGATAATACGAGATAGCACTAGTTTAACTGCAGCACTTGTTTCTGTTGAGCGATTTATTTTGTTTATTTTCTTATTCAAAATTTTTCACCGATCTTAAATTACAATTTAAAGATTATTTAAAGATGATTCAAGAATGTTTTTTAATAGGCGATTAGATAAACTCTTTAGTACAAACTTACTATAAAAGCATGGCTTCACTAAAGCTACGCCCTCTTTTAGGGGATAAGCGCTGAGCGCAGCGAAGCTCGCCGGGTATAAGCTAGTATTCAAAAATATATCAATACATAAATGATTGATGTCAAAAAATTTACCGTGCAAGGTCCGCATAAGAAATAGCATAAATCTACACGTACACATGCTTGATGTCCAATGGTTGACCGTGTAAAGGCCGCATTAAGAGCTTTCCTATGTATCATAGTGCTATTTCTTTCTGCTCAGTGCGAATTGAAATATTTATTTTGTCGGTAGGGTAGTGTCGCTTACCGTTTTCATTGTTGAAGCTAGCTAGTATTGCCAAATAGTCCGGTGTTTAGGATTTTTAACGATTTTCAGTGGCGATATTAGGGTGGGGCGATTAGTATGGAATGAAAAAAATCTTAATGGGCGCTTTGCGTTTCTGATTCTTGGGATTGTACTGAGCAAAAAAGTCCACTAGACCATACGTCTACGGTGAAAACCGAGCTTCCAGATTTTGACTTGCAGTTTTTTCTCAGACTTTTGTCACGTTTTTTTGGATATTTTGGCCTATAACAGCCAAACCATTGAAATTTTCGATCCAATATTTAGACAAAAATTGTAGCCAAGACAATAGTTAAGAACTCTCTAGTACATCACAAAAGCATTGCTTGGAAAGCATTCCAAGCTCTGCTTGGAAAATTCATCCAGTGGACGCAATATTTACCAGACAACTTACGTAACTTCGTAAATCCCGTAATACAGAATATTTCCTATTTCGCACACAGTGAAAATGTTTTGTTGAGCATGTTATTCGATGATTGTAAAGAAATTCGTAAATTGGAACTCAAACAAATATTGTATATTCGCGACAACGTTTGCGATTTAACTGAGCTTCGCGAATATGTAAAACCCAACATCAATTTTGATTGTACGGACTACGTTCATATGACCGATTTAGAAGAAAAAGCATTGTTATTTGAACCGCCATTTACCAGTAAAATTCCGTATGAGCATTTACAACAATACCTCGAATGTGTAAATGATGAAGATACACCATTTCCAGACCCACTAATACCTTGACATATTCAAGGTACGGAGCGTCATGTCCAGCTACTAGCTAATGTTGCTAAGCGCTCAATCGACAAAAACCGTGAAGGTATAATGGCATATGTATCTGAAGGCCGAAAGAAAGCGCGTCGTATGGAATCTCGAAAAGATTTGGAAGACAATCTTTGAATGAAAAATACACTGAATTGGAATTTTTGATGTGAAATCGTTTAAAACCATAATTGCTTTCTTTTTGATTCATACCTTGTCTCTGCCAATACAATTACTTTGTACTTTAAATGAATTTCTCATAATTTTCAAAATAAATATTGAACAAAACAAAAAAAAAAAATTATATTTTCGGATAAAAAAAGTGGAAAAAAATAAGAAATAGAACATTTTTATGATTTTGCGCTATGAACAACTGAAAATGGTAATATCAATATTTTCACGAAAAATTTGCACTTTCACAAGGCCAAAACTGCCTGAAGGAGCGTTCCAATGCTTTTGCGATGTATTAAAGAGTTATTAACAATTGTCTTGGCTACAATTCTTGTCTTAGTATTGGATCGAAAATCTCAATGGTTTGGCTGTTATAGGCCAAAATATCCAAAAAAACGTGACAAAAAGTGGTGAATTTTCTACATTTTCGACTTTTTACCATGAAAACGAAGTTTTTTCTAAGTAATATGTTCAGAGAAATCTGGGGGTGTTCGAGAGAAAAGTTCTTCGCAAAATCTTCGGTCCTGTTCGAGTCGGCGATGACTATCGCATCCGAATGAACCACGAGCTGTATGAGCTCTACGATGACATTGACGTAGTTCGGCGTATAACTGTGCAGCGACTACGCTGGCTGGGTCATGTCCATCGTATGAACGACGAAGCTCCAGCGAAAAAGGTACTCGAGGCGAGGGTCGCTGGTCAACGACGACGAGGGAGACCATGCCTCCGATGGATGGACCAGGCTGAGGAAGCCCTAACCGCACTTGGTGTATCCGATTTTAGAAGGCGAGCGCAAGGCAGAGGCGCCTGGCGAGAGCTGATGAGGTCGACTGAAACCCGGACACGGGTTGTTACGACCACCTAAGTAAGTAAGTAAGTATGTTCAGAGAAATTGTAGCCCGAGACAATAGCTACAACTTTGCTTTTGAAAATAAGTAAAAATTTCAAATAGTTTATGAAATATGAGCCCAAGAAAATTTGCAAATTTTCCAAAAAAATAAAGTCTGAGAAAAAACTGCAAGACAAAATCTTGAAGCTCGATTTTCACCGTAGACGTATGGTCTAGTGGACTTTTTTGCTCAGTACAATCCCAACAATCAGAAACTCGAAGCGCCCATTAAGATGTTCAAATCGCCCCACCCTAGGCGACATGTTATAACTTCGTAAACTTCGATGTTCGACAATTTGTCGAAAAACAGAATATTCCAAAATGTCACGATTTCACAAAATGTTAATCCGTTATCGGATTTGCCTCAAAGTTTATAAAAATTGCATTAACAGATTAAAAAAGAAATTACTCTTAAAATACGTTTTTGGAACATGCTCAGGTTTACTGACACTTGCGAACGAACAAATTCTGCAAATGTTGAATTTAGCAAAAAAATAAAAAAAAAAAACCAAAAACCTTTCATCCAATTGAAGTAAAAATATCAAACATATAAATAAGTATTTTACTCAATATTGTATTATTATTACAATAATACAATTATGCATTATTTAAACTAAATATTCTTTTGCAAATATATACTTTTTAGCTGCTTATTGTAATTTCAAAAAGTAAAATGTTTGAAAGAAAGCAAATATCAATAAATTTTGTTATGTTCTAAAAAATCGCAAGTGCTTAGAATACTGCAAGAGAAGTGAGTTCTGATTATAGTGATCTTATTTATAAAAAAGATTTTAATGTCTTTTAAAGAAACTTTTGTGTGATTTTTTAATTCAAAGAATCCACGAAAAATATTTATATTTTCTCCTTGGAATAAGATTTTTTGAAAAAATAACATGATTAAAAAAAGCCTTTAAACATGATTATCAATAAGGTACTCACGATATTGCGTTCTCTTCACTATTTAAAATGGCAATAAAATGTGAAAACACTAAGAGCGCGAAAAAGCATAATTATAAAGAGTATTCATGCAAAGCGGTAAGCTTTAAATTTCAATTTTTTACTTATATATTAGTTGTTGCGAAAGTTATAAAATCTCTAAACATTTTCCGATTTGCTTGCGCACTCTTACCTCCGATAATCATACCAATTTCAATATACTGGAATATATGGTAACTCTACAAGACCAACTTTTTTAGATATGAAACTTTCATCACGTGTGTTATCTCTTTCCACCATTTTAAAAATCACAATCACAGCAAAAATTTCGGTACCAAGAACAATAGACCCGGGCTTGAGGATACCGCCAGTCGATTTTCCGTATAAAGATTGATTTTTGAGCAAAAATCCAGGATGAATTATTTTGTTTCGGAGTATGATTTGGGATGTTGATTTCTGATTTTCATTCAAAAATCCATTTTTTTCGCAGTTTGGCCCAAATGTCAGTAACAAGGACGATAGGCCTTGGATGAGAACTTTTGTTTTGGGATAAGTTTTGGGGTGTGGAAGTCTGATTTTCATATAAAAATCACCTTTTTTCGCAATTCGGCTAAGATTACGGTACCAAGGACTATAGACCGGAGCTTTTTAATGCATCCAGACGATTTTCTGCATAATTGTTGGTTTTAAGCCAAAAATATAGGATAAGAACTTTTCATCTTCTGTCCTTTTTTTAATTTTTACTGAAAAAAAAACCTTTTTGCTGAACCGACACTTCTAGGTCGTTTTACGGTATGAAGGACGATTGATAGCAATTTGAGGAAGAAGACATAAAATCATCCTTTTAGCATCAGCTAAAAAATGCCAAAAATCCAGGATGAGAACTTTTGTTTTGGGGTAAGTTTCGGGGTATGGAATTATGATATTCAAACAAAAATACCATTTTTTTCTTCGGTCCGAATTTCGGCACCAAGGACGATAGACCCGGGCTTGAGTATACCACCAGTCGATTTTCCGTATAAAATTTGATTTTCGAAAAAACATCCACTATGAGAATTTTTTTTGGGTTATGATTTGGGATGTTGATTTCTGATTTTCATATGAAAATTCCTTTTTTTCACAGATTGGCCCAAATTTCGGTATCAAGGACGATAGACTCGGGCTTGAGTATACCACTAGTCGATTTTAAATATGATTCCTCGATAGTCCTCGATTTTAAGTATTATTTGTATAGGATCGCGCGCTATTTGCTATCTCCCTTTCTCTCTCTTACTATCAAATTCTCTCTCTCCCTTTCTCTCTCACGCGGCTTACAATGACATAAGTCAGCTTCTAAAATGTTCTCGAAGTTTCTGCATCTCGAAGCTTTACAGACTCTTGAATTTATATAAAATATAAGCCAGAGGCGGAGATTTTGCTGGACGACTTGACCGGGGGATTGTGACTTGTACCTCAGATGTATCCCACTTATATACGCCTATGTTTCAAATGGTTGTTATCCAATTCTTAAACTACTTATGCAAATCTAATACACAAACCTAATACTTAGCACCATTATGATAAATTTATAAACAATTCTTTAACCCTTCAACCTTCGCCGTACCTAAATTGCTTCAACCCATATTAATATATATATTTTCATAAAGCAAGTCATATCATTTCAGCTAAAGTCAACCAGCCGGATTTGAGTCATTGCTATTAGGTATTCGAGGGTTAAGAAAAAACATGCAAACACTGATAAGAACTCGCTTGACTACCACTACCGATAATGTAGTATATAAAATTATGATCAACGCTTAAAGCAAAGACATACACCAAACTTGCCAATTTAAAAGTTTAAAGCAAAGACATACCCCAAACTTGCCAATTTTAAAAGCTTACAGCAAAGACATACCCCAAACTTGCCAATTTTAAAAGCTTACAGCAAAGACATACACCAAACTTGCCGATTTTTAATAGATTTTAGCAAAGACATACACCATAATAGCTTTTAACAAAGACATACACCTTTGCACATTTTAGCAAAAGGCCCCACAAGATGGCGCTGAGCCAGAGTGACGTCATCGGCTTGCTCCTTCGCTCCTCCTGGTCCAGAACCCCCATATCGTATCTACTGGCAATGACAATTTTCTTGCCATTTACCCGGCATGCACTACACCAAGCCATGCATTTACGTTAATCTAGCATTGAATCTTATTTGAGCAAGTTAGATACAATTCCCCTTTTTTATTTTATTTTTCTTTTTATTTATTTTTACCACATAATAAGTTCCCTGTAATATCTAAGTTCACTAACCTGCCCTCGAAATTAGCAAAAAGAATAAAAAACAAACAAAATTAAAGAGCGCGTTAAGCCCTATGAAATAAAACGATTTGAAGCATATGGACCTCTCACTCGCTCCTCAAAAGAAAGGCTTAGCAAAAAGTCTCTACTTTCATTGCGAGAGAGCGAGGTCTCAAACCGTCTATGCTGGTTCTTAAAAAAAAATGTGAAATTGATGTCCTCAAAAAAAAAAAAATATAAAAGAGCGAGAAGCTTATCAAAAGATAAGCAAGCAGCATCCAAGGCCTTGTATGTTGTAGTTGTTGATGATAGCTAAATGGCTAAGATAATTTTGAATTGGTAACAATTAAAATTGGTAACTGATTTAGACCGATGATTCTTTTTTATGTCACTAGGCCTTAAAGTTTGAGCAAAATTGTTTCACTTTTATTTTTAATGATTAACTTGAATATTTTGGTTTTCTATTCTTTTTAGTTTAGGTTTATTTTAAGCACGTATAATGAAAGAGAACTAAAACAGCTGTGAAATTATTTTTACATACTCTGTGTAAGCTTATGCACTTATCTCTTGACTTATCTTAGAATATTTTTTTTTTTTCTTTATGGCTTTGTTTTATGCAAATTCTTTTCGATTAGCAATATTTTTGTTTTTTTTTTCATTTCCTTAAAGACTTGTAGTTAACGTAAATTCTATAATTTTTAAGTTATTTACTAGTTTTTTTACTTATTTTGTTATAGTTAGGGGTTTTGTTCATTAAATTATATGGGTATTTATTAGTTTTGATTTAAGCGAATTTTGATGCCACTTTCACGTGCTTTGCAAGGAATCGTTTCAAGTTTACTGCTGTTGACTCTGTTCCGTTACTTTATTCTGGACATAGCATCACGCTCATCATTGAATCTACTGTTCAATTAGATTCGAGACTTAGCGAGACTGTTCTCGCTAGAACCCTACAATTTCAATTAGTCACTAAAAGTCGATCTAGGGCTAAAAAAAATCTAAATTTTGTATTTTTTTCTTTAAACAGTCGCAATTAATTAAGTTAACGCCAAAGAACCTTTCTTGCCTTTTAGTTTGGATAATTCTTCTAAATGAAGCTCGGTTTTTCCTCTGAAGCTTAGATTGGCTGAAACTTAAATGATTGAAAAGTCGTCTTTTTTTGAAGATGCGCTTCAAATAAGTGGTGTTTTCTTTTTGGGAGAACCAAAAAACGGGCTGATTTTTTTGCTCTCAGCTAGATGCGGTTATGCATTGAACTAATTAGCCAGAAATTAATTTATATTTTAATCTTTGCTTGCTGGGAGACAAAAATAATATGATGTTTAAAATTTTTTTAGCATAAAATCAGAAGATTTTTCTTACCACCTTCTCTGCAGCTTCGAGGTTCGCCAGAAAAGGAAGTTAAAGAACAATTTAACTTTAAGCTTAATTCCGGTACTAAATTTATTTAGCAATTTTTTCTGTTTAAAAGTTGGTAAGATTGTATCGCAAATGCAGTTTGATAAAGCAGTTCGTAAGAATGGGGTTTTTGAAAAATTTTATCGCAGGCGAGAAACAGTTGTTTAAGGGGTAAAAGAGGGAAAAAAATGCAGAAGTTGAAAATTTTGACTTTTTCGAAATGGTACATTACAAAACCAGATAACCTAACTTCTATTAGATGTAATGTTAGCTGGAAATCAGTTAAGGTCGAATATCTTTCGCATTATAAGTGCCAAGTTATCTGCCTTGTAAATCTTCTAATACAAAATAATGATTACCCACTTTTTCACTTTTACGCTTTGTTAAATTGCGGACTCAGCTTCGCATTGAAATTTTTAGAAAAACTACTTTGCGCAAAATTTCTTTTAAAAACGTCTTGGCGTACCTTGAAGGATATTGGTTTCGCTAGTAGATTATTCTGGACAACATTTCTATTATAGGCTTTGTTGATATTTTCTTGTATTTCCTCTCTGACTTAAGCTAGTCTGCCTTCTCGTTGAAGTGAAAAATCTGGTTCTTTAAGCAATGATATACTCGTATCTTTAAGGAGTTTGTAATCAGACCCATGTGAAATCATATGAAATCCGAACAAAGCTTGAAAAGGGAAATGTTGTGTATCTTAATGAATTGATGATCTAAGAGCACATGAGATACTTGTTAAGTACTCATCCCACTTTTTATGGTATTTTTTAATATAAGCCATAATTGCTGCTATCAGTGATCGGTTTTCACTCTTTCAGAGACATTACTCTTTGGAGAATATAATGCAGTATATAAATGGTTAACTCCTAACTTGGTCAAAAACGCATTAAACTCATTCGCCTTAAACTGCGAGTCGTTAACGCTAATTATTATTTCGGGAACACCGTAACAGTGAAATATTTGTTTTAAAAGAAATTCCTGAATAACTGTTGGAGTCAACTTACGCAAAGGACAAAGCCAGTGGTATTTACTAAAATGGTCAACTACGATTAGTAAGCCAATATTGCCTTTTGTGCTACGCGGATATGGACCGAGTAAATCAACATATAACCGTGGGAAAGGCCTAATTGATATAGATTGATTTCCCATGGGTAGACGTAAATTTATATTTGCTGCCTTCGTTTCTTAACAAACTTCGCATTTCCGGACATAATCTCGAACATCTTTAACAAGCCCTGGCCAAAACAAACTTCTTCGAATCCTCTCTATGGTTTTTTCCATTCCTCCATGAGCAAAAACACAATCGTGAGCTCTCTTATGACCTCAGCTCGCAAATTTTCTGGAACCCATAATTTCCCTGCATACTCTTCTTATTCCTTATCCCAACGCGTCGGGAACGACATGGTCCTTACCATTTCTGTGGGAAATAGAAAACTTATAGCTTTGCAGCTTAAGTGTCCAGCGTGCAAATCGTCCACTTAAATTTGGCTGTCGCATAAGCCAAACCAAACTCGCGTGATCGGTAATTACCTCGAATTCCTGCAATTCTAAATAACATCGAAATCGTTCAATAGCCTCTTTAGCGGCTAAACACTCGCGTTCTGTCACATTATAGTTTATTTGTGCGGTGTTTAATTTTTTGGAAATAAACGCTGTTGGACTTTCAGCACCATTTTCGGCAATTTGGACAGCACCGATTTCATAATCGCTGGCGTCACAATGCAAATAAAATTTTTTTTGAAAAATCAGTATTTTTAAGTATAGGAGCAGTCGTCAAAAGTGATTTTAATTTCTCAAACGCAACTTGACCTTCGGGTGTCCACATAAATTTCTTCTTTGTTTTCAGTACTTCGGTTATTGGAAAAGTTACATCCGAAAAGTTTTCAATAAATTTTCGGTACCATCCACATAATCCCAAAAATCCTCTCACTTGTTTCAAGTTTTTCGGTATAGGCCAAGAAAGTATCGACTCTATCATTGCCGGATCAGTTGCAATGACACCGTTACCAATAATATAGCCTAAGTATTTTACTTCTGTTACACAGAACTGACTTTTACTTAAATTAAGGGTAAGGTTTGCTTTTTTAAACTGTTCTGCAATTCGAACTAACACTGGTAAATGAGTGTCGAAATTTTCTGAGACTATACACAAATCATCTAGATAGCCAAAGACGCAGTGCCGAAGATCGGGTGGTATTATCTCGTCCATTAACCTACACATCGTGGATGGCGCATGACAAAGGCCAAAAGGCATGACCACAAATTGGTATAATGGCCTACCAGGAATCGTGAATGCAGTATAGGTCGCTTTCGCTTCTTCGGTCAAAGGAATTTGCCAAAACGCGTCTTTTAGATCTAGCTTCGTGATGATATTAGCCATTGGTAATCTTGAAAAAATTTCCTCAATGCTTTGAAGAGCATCTTTCTTGGTAACATAATTGAGCTTTCTAGCATCTAAACATAGCCGTACCTTTCCTGGCTTAATGACTAACCTCATTGGTGAACTCCAAGGACTGAAGGACTTTTTGATTACTGCTAGGCTTAGCATACGATCTATCTCCTTAAACGTTAGCTTTTCAACAGCTGGGCTTACAGGATAATAGCGTTGTTTTATAGGAATTGTATGCTTAACTTCGATATTATGCTGTAAAAGTCTCGTGCGTCCTAAACCTTGAGTTTCAAAGTTGGGAAACATGGATTTAACAACTTCTAATTTTTTGATTTGATCCAAAGACAAAGGAAATCTTTTTTCAGGCGACGCTGATTCAAGAGAAGGCTATACCAAAGAAATAGAGTTAATAAATCTTGGAACTAGATTGAAAAGCTTCCAAAAATTTATACCTAAAATGAGTTTTTGCGCAATAGATGGAATGATATACAGCTAAATTCTTTTTCTATCGAACTTATATTCGATTTCTACTTCTAAATATCCTATAACTTCATGCAAGCTTCCGTCAGCAGTTTTAACAAAAGTTTTAAACTTATGAAATTGTGTAAAAGATTCGAAATTTTCCTGAGCTAAAGTTGAACCAACACAGCTTACATTGGCTCCTGTGTCTAAAAGACCTAATTCACAAAAATTCAAAAACTTCACCTCGGCATAGAAACGCATATCTATATTGTTGTTAAAAATTGTTGATACTAAAAGGTTCTTTTCTTTTCTGCGATTTATAAAGTATTTACGCAGACTTTCATTAAAAATTCTATTTCTAATGTCAATATAATTCTTTAATCTTTCGTGAAAATGACGAATTGGAAACAGTTTTCGTTCAGAAATATTGTTCGTACTATCACGTTTTAAAATTTTTATTTCAGATTCATGTTGGTTAAAATTAAATTCACTTGTGTGATTGTTTTTATCTGAGCTAGCCGGTAATTCATAAATATTATGTAACAAATTATAAAAATTTAATTTTGAGTCTTTAATTACTTCATTTTTTCTTTCCACATTTATTTCGGGGGCATTCGAGTGGCATGAAATGCTCCCTTCGACGGGTTTTCCGCTTTTAGTTGAACACACTTCAGACATTGGGGTTTGTAGATTTTCGTTGCGCCACAGCCGTAACAAAATATGACACAATTCCAACACTGCTAAGTTCGGGGAATTGTTTGTTGCACAGCGGCAACCAAGAAATAAGCTTCCGGATAGTTATGCTCTTCCTCGACCAGTGGAATTTCCTCTATAGCGGAAATGTTGCGACGAACATTTACACCCGAATATATTCGTTGGTCTTGCATACGTTTTACATTCTCTTCGGCTATAAGATTTTCCCTCATATGGCAGAGTTTTCTAAAATGCGCAATTGAGTGAATTGGCACGTACAGGAGTTCATGACGAATTTCAGTTTTGAGATTATGTGTAATAATTTCTATAAGCTCATTTTCATCAATTGGAGTAGACAATCGATCTGTTATGGAAGTTATCGCGTCATAAAATACCTCAAAAGATTCATTAGGTTTTTGTTTCCGACTTGTTAATTGTTCGCGTATATCATAATTAAATCTCGAATCTTTGAACTGCTATCGTAGAGCGAAACAAAAATTTGTCCATTCTATCCTATGTTCCTGCTTGTGATACCTCCAGAACCAATCGTGAGCTTTCCAATTTTAAAGAATGTGCAAATTTTTGCACAGAATACCAAAATCATTATTTAAACTAACAGCACTAAGAGCTTTAATCCGGTATATAAACTCTTCTACATTTAACCCTACCGACGACCCATCAAATTTAACATTCCAGTTTTGAATGATATTTGTTACTTTATTTGCGTTAACAGTAGAGATTGTGGAAGTATTATTTGGGTGTTCAGTTGACAAAGCATTATTCGCTAAGCCAATTACATTTTGTTGTGGAGCATTATTTAAATTAAGAGATGCTAACATTCCTGTCAGAAGCCCTGTCATAATTAACCTCGCTACTACTTAAGCTATGACGGCGCAACGCATTGTCGACGGTGCAACGGGGCGTATTAGTGGTTTCTTGTATGGGATTATTTTGAACATTAATTAATGGCATTGAATAATTCTGTATACGAGTATTAATTGGACCAGTCGCGTTATTCATATCCGGCACAGAATTCACTGACAAGGATTCGTTAAATCTTTGCGGGTACCGTAACGATGAGGACCAGCACGACTATGGTCTCCTCTACCTCGCGGCTTAGAAGTTGAATTGTTAAGGTTTTGTATAATTTTACTTTGACTTGTAACCGTAATAGGTTTGAAATCTCTTACGTGACATAATTTACGACAACACGGACAGTCGTTCCGTTCCTTGATCCAGTTTTGGATACATTCTCGATGAAAGACATGATTGCAGTTCGTGATACAACAAACATTAGTTTCGGTCAGTAGATACGATATGGCGATTCTGGGTCAGGTGGAGCGGTGGAGCAACCCGATGACGTCACGCCCGGCACTCAAGTATGAACGGATTTCTGCTTGTGCTGGTGGACGGACAGACAAAAAAACCGCAAGTTGTTTTTGCTTTAAGCGTTGATCATGTTCTTATCAGTGTTTGTATGTTTTATGATTTTTTTCATAATCCTAGCATTACTTATAGCAATGACTCAAATAAATATATATTTATAAGACTTCTAACGTAGACTGCGTGGTGGCATACTTATCAGAGTTCGCATGAGTAAACGAAATAAATAGCAACCAGGAAGAGTCAACATTGAAAAAATAAAAACGAAAAAACTTTAATTTTCACACTTGTATTAGAACTCGCTTTATTGCCTCAATTTATTTCAAACTAGCTTAACTCGGGAGTTGATATAAATAATTTTTGAATTAATTCCTCGATTTGTAAAACTTTTTACAAACCTTCAAAAAATTTATTCCAAGTAATAAAAAGACGTTGATTTATATAATAATTTTTTATATTTATTATTATTATAAAATATCATATATATTAAAATATTATTACAATTATTATTATTACAGAGCAGCTAAATGCTGCACAACATTCGGGACTACCATGAATCCCCCAACATTACCGCACTCGAGCCGAACAACTTCAGCAGCGCACTTACACAACCTTTTGAGGTTGGGTAAGCACTCATAATCATAGATTAACTGCTGAAGGTGTTCAGCAACACCATCATCCCAGCAGGTCTCTTGAAGTAGGGCCAAATATCTTTTAAAAAAAAAATACTGGACCCTCCTCCCAGAGTCTGCTGTTGGATTCGGCGCGTGAATGCGCTTCTAATATCTCGGTATATTTCTATACCTGCGGTATCGGGGAGCTCCGAACCGTACGCAGACTCCCCAGACGACGACGAGCACGAATTATACTCAAATAATTCGGCATAAATTTGAGGGTCTCTGGGAGCTATAAGTATAAAAAAAGTATAAATTAAAAATAACAAAAATGAATTAAAAATTTAATTTACCTTCGGGATCTTCATAGCGAGTTATTTAAATGTTGCTGTTGGTGTTGATGTTATTATTGCTGCTTCTGCTGCTGCTGCTGCTGTTGATGTTGAGGCAGCAGCATGCTGGACATTTCGATGAGCCATTAGTTTTTGAATGGCATCCATTCTATATAAGTTGTAAGCTGCATGAGCTGGTGTTGAAAAAGACAAGAAATTTATAAAAAAATTTTTTTTAAAGAGGGGTTTTTTCTACTCTACACTTACCATCAGATATATTTTAATAAAAAATTTTTAATAAAAAATTTTGGTTAAAAATTATACGATGTTTGTTTCTTTAATGTTTTAAAGAAACTAAATTGAATTAGCATAAATAATACTCACAAGGAAACAAGCTGCCGAATTAAAAATATCTAGAAAACATAAAAGACCCCAAAAAATGTATTCTTATCAATATCTTACCGCAAACATCCTTTAATTTTTAATAAAACACAAAATTTTACTAAAATTTACTATTGTTTTATATTCAAACCGACTGCATGCATGCATATTTTTTATATTGTTGTTCTTGTTGTTGTTCTTACTGCTGTTGTTCTTGTTGTTGATGTTGTTGTTGTTGCGGTTGTTGTTGTTGTTGATGAGGCTGTTTTACTAATAAAAATAACCAATCTAAAGTTTTTAAATAAATAGCTAAACTACTTTATTAAAATATTATTATTTATATAAATTGTTCTTTATTTTACTTATTAGGATTTTAACAAGAGGAATTTCAAACATAGATGACCACAATTTGTGGCATTAAAATTTTGAAATTTATCATAATTATAGCTAATGTTTTGGCCTAAATATTTAATTATTTCTTTTGGAGGCTGCAAATTTCCAAAGCTATCGAAGTATTCAATTTGGTTCTTGTTTTTCCAGTATGCTACCCAATGTGTTCCAGGTCCATTTGAAGTATCAAGATTGATTATTCCACATTCTTTTTTAAGAGGTTTCTTTGGAAGAGTGTCACACATAAACACTTCTCTGAAATTTGGAAGGTTTTTGGCATATTTTATCAAATCTACATCAGAAAGAGCTCTTTTGGGTAGCTTCAGTAAAAATTTTGTTGATAAGGTTTTAAATAAAGTCCAAATCCTTTTTTATACGGTTTTAGAAACATGCCTTTGCCCATTGCAATAGACTCCATTTTATTGTTATGTCGTTTTGCTTCATTCAATTGCTCTTTTCCAGCTTTAACTGCATTGATTGCTTTTGTAACGCCAGATACTCCACCAGCTAGACCACCAAGTGCACCCAGGGCAGCGAATATAGGTGCGAGCGGAAGAAAACCTCCAGATTTAGGTAGAGGTATTACTCAAGGTGTCTTAATCAGAGATTTTTTTCCCTTAAAAATATTGTTTACAACTTTTCTTGAAATTTTAACAGCATCATCTACATTTTTGATATCCACAACAAAATTGATATCCAGGTAAATGAAATTCAATCGGAAGTTTGTCTATTAAATTATTCAGAATACCTTTTCCAATGAAGGATGGACGAAGACTGATTGTCTTTTTATAAATAATTGTCATTAGTATTTGTACTTTTCCGAGCAGAGGTTCAAAGTAAAGTGATGCAAAATTAATAAAAACGAACTAATTATATATGATATCATTTAGTAGTTTACATAATGCGGTTCTTAAAGCAACATAAAACACTTGACGCAAAGAATATTGATAGCAAGTTAAATGCATCAAATAGATTGCGACATAGTTCATTACTACCGAACTCTATTCGGAGTCTTATTGTGGGCCCGTCTAATTGTGGAAAAACCAATGTGATGATAAGTCGTCTTATTGAAAGTCCCAACGGTTTGAAATTTAAAAATATTTACTTATACTCAAAGTCAGCACAACAACCAAAATATCAATACTTGGAGCGTCTAATTAAACCTATTAAAGAAATACATTTTTCAATATTTTCTAATAATGATGACGGCATAGATCCAGATAAAGTACAACCAAACTCAATATTTATATTCGACGATGTAGCTTGTGAGAAGGAAAATCATATACGGTCTTACTTCTGTATGGGTCGTCATAAAGACGTTGATAGCTTTTACTTATGTCAAACTTATACACGGATACCAAAACACTTGAATCGTGATAATGCTAATATGATAATAATGTTTAAACAAGATGAAATTAATGCAAGACACATTTACAATGATTATGTTGGTTCTGATATGTCTTTTAAGATTTTCCATGAGTTATGTTCAGAGTGTTGGAGAGAAAAATATGGGTTTTTAGTCATTAATAAAGATGATCCTATAAATAATGGTCGTTATAGAAAAGGATTTGATGTTTTTATTAGCTTATAAAAGAAACAGTATAGATATTTAAATAACAGTACAACAACAACTGCTAAACTGTTCACACTAAACTGCTAAACTGGAGCTATATACTGTTTAAACGACCAACTTTCAATATGGATAAGAAAACAAACCTTGTTAATAATCTTATTAAAACTAGAAATATTTTGAAAAAGAAATATAAAAGTCTTCAGCTCGGAGAAGTTGCAAGTGATAAGCTTTTGGAAGAAACTTTTAAACCAATATCAAAACCATTACAGGAAATAATTCAATCAACTAATAAGAGAAAGATAGTTAAAAATGAAAAGTATTCAGATAATTCTTTTAAAGATAATAAAATTGCTACCAGCACACCATTTAAAAAGAGCAAGCATGGTTCTAATACATTTTCTCCAAGCTTTGATAGCAAGGAAATCGAGAAAAGTTCATCAGCATTTAAATCATTTGATGTTGGTAATGACGATGATGATGATGATACTCATTATGATTTCATTATAATGAAAATGACGATGTCACTATTGCAATAAATCCGAATCAAAGTATTCAATATGATTTATCAAAAGTTATTTTAAGCAAATTCGATAAAACCTACGGTCCCCACAAGGATAAAAATCAGATATGGAGACTGGGCAATGAACCAATTACTTTTGATTCAACTAATATAACTATAGGTAATTCAAAATGGGCTTTCACGCCAGGTTTATATGAACTATTAATTTACAAGGAACCAATCAGTTTTAATGAAACAGATTTAAATACTTATAAGCAAATATTAGAGATGACTAATGCTCATAAACGGAATAACAATAACAATGAGCAAATTAAAGGAAATCGATCAAAAAAATATACAACGATTATTAGAAAATTATTTAAAGAAAAAGTTCATAGAGGTAAAGGTTTGATGATGAAGTTGAACACCCAAAAGTCAAATTATATATATTGGGATGACCCAAACGAACTAGTAGATAGATTACGTCTTTTGTTATCGTCATCAATAGCTGGGCACTCAAATCATAATAACGAAATATACTCAATTATTGAAGAATTGAGAGAAGCAAAAATTATTATATAAATAGCCTGCAAAATATATAATCATCAATATTTATAAAATGTCTGTCGACAAGTTTGGACATTATATGGGTAGCTTTGAAAGATATTAAGACCCACACACCAAGATTCATTTAGATAGCGATCGCCATTTCAACTTTAACTCACGTAGGATAAAAAATATTGCTAACCCTGTATTAGAAAACGATGCTGTTAATAAAGTTTATTTAAAAAGTTATTTTGATAAACAAAAGAAACAATTGGACACATTATATGAGGAATGAATTAATGAGATGAGAGAACATTTTACCAAATTAATACAACAACAGAACGTATCGCATACAACAAAACTTTTAGACTTAGAAGCAGTACTAACAGATTTAACCCAAGATCAAAGTAATCTCAACAAATCATTAGAGGAGATAAAATCAACGCTTACATACAAAATTGATATAGCTGAAGAACAACTTTTAAGAAAAATAGCAGATCATTATAAATTTTTAGATGAGAAACTAAATCGTGTTGAAAGGAATTCACCAGCAGAAGCTCTTAAACGAGTGTGGTCTAAGATGGCAGCTAGAGATGGAGAGGTGGAAGCTCTTAAACGAATAACAACCGCTGAAGACACTAGAAATGGACAAACAAGCAGTAGTGCAGGAGCTTCATAAGCAAGCACGCAGAAATTTCATAAGACGACGAGTGATAACCAAGGGAATAGACGATCTTTGGCAAGCAGATCTTGTTGAAATGGGTGCTTATTCAAAATATAATAAAGGGCATCGGTTTATTTTAACGGTAATAGATACATTTTCAAAGTTTGCTTGGATTCGTCCCGTAAAATCTAAAGGCAGCGAAGACGTTACTAATGCAATGAAATCCATTCTTTTACAAAAGAGAATTCCAAAAAACTTGCAAACAGATAATGGTAAAGAGTTTTATAATAAAACATTCCAAACCCTGATGAAAAAACATAATATTAATCACTATTCTACATATAGTATCATGAAAGCATCTATTGTAGAACGATTTAATAGAACTATAAAAGGAATGATGTGGAAAAAATTTAGTTTGCAAGGAAATTATCAGTGGATAGATATATTTTACTTAATTAACCAATATAATAGTCAAAAGCATAGAACTATTGGAATGATGCCAAAGTCCGTTAACGCAGGAAATGAAAAATCTATACTTAAACGTGCTTATAATCATCCTAAAGTTTTCAAAAATGGTAAACTTAAAGTTGGAGACCACGTTCGAATTAGCAAATATAAGCATATTTTTGCAAAAGGATATACCCCAAACTGGACAACTGAAATTTTTAAAATTCGCGCTATTCAGAATACAAACCCTGTAACTTATTTATTAAACGACTATCAAGACAATCCAATTATCGGAGGGTTCTATGAACATGAAGTACTGAAAACACAGTTTCCGAATACTTACTTGATTGAGAAGGTTCTTAAAACAAAGGGACAGCAAGTTTACGTTAAATGGCTTGGATTTTCTAATCATCATAATTCTTGGATTAATAAAGATGAACTACAACAATACAATTAAATACTTATCTTTACTTGATATATATCTGAAAACCTATACTTAATAAAGAAAAAATTTTGTTTTTTTAATAATAATAATGAAAATTTTATTAACTTTTTATTGAAATTTTGTTCTAAAGAATGTTTTTTAAAATTGATGTTTTAAAAGATGTTTTTCTACTACACATGAATCATCAGCTTCATCATCTTCTCCAGAACTTTCATATAAGTTGTTGTTGTTGTTGTTGTTGTTGTTATTGGAATAGAATATATTTCCATTTTCCTTCTTCTTCTTTTTAACCATTAAGGAAAATACACCATGCAGGTCTTTGGTTTTCATTAGAACGTGTAATGTTTCATTTAAATAATCCATCTGATTCTTAGTAATAATTAGAAATCTTCTCGGTAAATAAATGTGGATGGAATTCCTTATTAACAAGACATCTAATACTAATACCCATATCCTTTATGGGTAAGTATTTAATACTAGGATTTTGGAAAAGATTTTTTAAGCTTGTTTTCATCATTTTTTTAAACTTTACACCGTGATAGATATGTTTATACTGATTTCATGAAATTTAAAAAATGTATTTATTAAGCATATTATATTTTATTATTATTATTATTTGTCGAGTTCTTATCAGTTGCGGTTTTACATCCGGTTATTTATTAATTTCTTATCAGTTGCGGTTTTACATCCGGTTATTTATACATTTTTAATCAAAACGCATGTGAAATATTACGAAATGTGATGAAATTATAGGATATATATCAAGAGAGAGAGAGAGAGAGAATATATCTTTTTAATTTTAGAGAGACGTGTGCAAAATAAAAAATATAGAAAACTATAATAAGAAAGAGTTAGTTGTTGTATTACATTCTTCTTCATTAAATATGTATTGGGGACAACTTTTAAAAAGTCATGATAAATACTGTACTTGTCATGCTCAGTGGAAAACTTTCCAAATAATAAATGTCATCGTTTTAGATATTATTTTGCAGGTGTTTCTAACCGCAGAAGGAGGGATTAGAACACAAATATTTTCTCTCAGTAGAGGACAACAAATGCCGCCAAACCTTCCAATATTCGAATTCAGTCACAATCAACATATAAAAATTGAAGTTACTGGCGGTATGATATCGCTAATTGGAACAGTCTATGAAGGTGGATATAAAGATATAAATGTATATTCATACAAACCAGGGTGTGTTTTCCGAGAAATAGATGGTTCTTTTGGAGGTATAGACAGAAAATATATAAGTAAAGTAGGAATCCTTGTAAACCGACTAACCCCATCACCATCAACGAATATTAGTCAACAAAAACCGCCCACCTCAAAAAAGAAAAAAACTTTCGATGATGATAGTGAAATTGTCAAAGTAGGGGGTGGTGGTGGTGGTGGTGGTGGTGGTGGTGGCAGCGCAGTTGACAGCTCATTTGAAGGAGAAGATGATGATGAGGATTATTAAATTAGACTATAAATACGAGTACCAATTCTTATCATGCCATTTAAAAATATTCCGTTGACAAAAGAAGACATCTATTAAGAAAAAAAATAAAAATGAAAAATAATTTCATCATATTACTTACATATTTTTTTATTGTCCAAGTATTTTCAGCTGCAGTACCTATTGATTTGAGTGAAAATGAATTTAAAAATACAGAGTAAAATTTTTGCTGTAAAATTACCTAATAATGATACTGTAAGCATACAACTGAATTTCAAACTTTTAAAGTTCAGTAAAGATTTACTTGAAAACGCTGAGTCATCAACAGAAGTACAACCTAAGTCAGTTGGAGAGGATGAGTTGCATTCGCCTAGGGATCAATCGTTTACAGTGAATGAAGCTATTGAAGCATTTAGGCAAGACTTAGTTAAAAAGGAACAAAATATTGCAGGAATTATTGAAAGTTCACAACCATTTTACAGGCATTTTCAACTGCAATACAAAGATAATATTAAATTGAGACTCCGTTGTACATATGACAGCAATTACTTGAAGCGTCTACTAAATATTTCATGTTTTGAATATCGTCAAGTTGAATACGAGAGATTTTTGAGTAATGGTGAAATTGAGGTGGTTACTCAGGATGATACTACTTTCCGCTCAGATATGACATTAATCAACATTCAAGATTATAACCATGACTTGGAAATGGAGATATCTTAAATTTTTATTAAAACAGTTATAAATTTATCGTCGTCATGTTAAGAGGTCTCAACTATAAAAAAATGAATAACGAGTTTCGTGCTAAAATTTTGAAAGATTTCTTAAGCGAATACTTTTATGGCCCGAGCACAAGATTATTTTACAAAAATTAAAGGATCGATTCGATGAATATGCATTATATCGGATACAAACGTCAAAATTTGGTGATCATTATAACAATTGTGAATGGTCAAGAGATGAAGCAACTTGCGGTCCTGATACTTGTGGGTGCTCCTCTATCGATAGAATATGGGATGACGCATTGAATATAATAAACTTTTATTATAATATAAAAGCTCAAATTCTAACAAATTTCCTTCAGTTAACCTTGTGATAACATCGGGATAACGTTAAACGCCAATGTCTGACGAGAGAATTTTAGTTCTAGACGTTCAAGGTTTCTACATAAATAATGATTTTAATATAAAAGAATTGAGTATTTCAGTAGACAATGACTCACAAGTTCAAACATTTATAATTAAACCACCTTTTCAATTTACATCTCTGTCAACAAAGGAACAAGTTTCATTTCAGAGATCATTTCATCCTAATAATGTAACAGATCAATTAAAATTTACTATATTAGATATAGTATGGAAAATGCCTCACATACAATTATCGGACTTTGCAAAATTGGAAATGTATAAAATAATAAACAACAAAAATCCTATATTAATGCCATTTCGAAGTTGGGACTGTCATGTAAATCCAATGCTACCAAAGAGTACAAAGGTTTTATGGAATGTAAAACTGGCTCCGCAAAATGAAAGACCTAGATTTCTCATCATCGGCCTACAAAGAGAAAAAAGTAAAGAGGAAGGAAATATATTCGATCATTGTAATATCTCTAATTTAAAAGTTTATCTAAACTCTGAATCATATCCCTATGATGATTTAAATAGTCGATTTGAAATGGGACAGTATGCTGTACTATATGATATGTATGCAAAATTTCAACAAAGTTATTATATGCGGGATCCTCAACCATTGTTAGATGTCAGTACATTCAAGGCTATTGCTCCGCTAATTGTTGTTGATGTAACACACCAAAATGAGGCAGTTAAAGTTGGACCTATTGATATACGAATTGAATTTGATACCGAATCACTCAAACTAATTCCAGATAAAACATCAGCCTACTGTTTGGTAATTCACGATCGTTTAATTGAATACTCACCTCTAACCAGCGAAATTAAGACAATAATTTAAATATTTTATCAATTAATTTTTAAAGAATAAAGAATAAAGAATTTATAAACAATTTTGTTTTTTTTTTTTATATATATATATATATACAGCCATGCTCAAAAGAACTAGGCACCCTGTAATATCACGTGAAACAAAGCGATTACAATTTTTTCATTGTAAAAAATTATCAATTATACCTCTATCAGTGAAGAACCCGCAAAACATTCTCGACACCAACAACAACAATATAAAAAATATTCATGCATGCAGTCGGTTTGACTATAAAACAATAGTAAATTTTAGTAAAATTTTGTGTTTTATTAAAAACTAAAGGATGTTTGCGGTAAGATATTGATAAGAATACATTTTTTTGGGGCCTTTTATGTTTTCTAGATATTTTTAATTCGACAGCTTGTTTCCTTGCGAGTATTATTTATGCTAATTCAATTTAGTTTCTTTAAAACATTAAAACATTTAAACATCGCTTTAATTTTTGTCCCAAAATTTTTAGTAAAAATTTTTATAAAAATATGTCTGATGGTGAGTGTAGAGTAGAAAAACCCCTCTTTAAAAAAATTTTTTATAAATTTATTTTCTTTCCAACACCAGCTCATGTTGCTTTCAACTTGTATAGAATGGATGCCATTCAAAAACTGTTGGCCCATCGAAATGTGCAGCATGCTGCTGTCTCAACATCAGCATCAGCAGCAGCAGCAGAAGCAGCAGCAACATTTAAAATAACTCGCCATGAAGATCCCGAAGGTAAATTAAATTTTTAATTAATTTTTTTTTGTTATTTTTAATTTATACTTTTTTTATACTTATAGCTCCCAGAGACCCTCAAATTTATGCCGAATTATTTGAGTATAATTCATGCTCGTCGTTGTCTGGGGAGTCTGCGTACGGTTCGGAGCTCCCCGATGCCGCAGGTATAGAAATATACCAAGAAGAATGCCTGCGGTTAGCTAAGACGACCGAGATCTTGGAAGCGCATTCACGCGCCGAATCTAGCAGCAGACTCTGGGAGGAGGGTCCAGTATTTTTTTTTAAAAGATATTTGGCCCTACTTCAAGAGACCTGCTGGGATGATGGTGTTGCTGAACACCTTCAGCAGGTAATCTGTGATTATGAGTGCTTACCCAACCTCAAAAGGTTGTGTAAGTGCGCTGCTGAAGTTGTTCGGCTCGAGTGCGGGAATGTTGGAGGATTCATGGTAGTCCCAAATGTTGTGCGGCATTTAGCTGCTCTTTAATAATAAAAATAATTGCAATAATAATATTTTAATATATATATATATATATGTATATGATATTTTTTATAATAATAAAATATAAAAAATTATTATATAAATCAACGTCTTTTTATTACTTGGAATAAATTTTTTGAAGGTTTGTAAAAAGTTTTTATAAATCGATGCAAAATTTCAACAAAGTTATTATATGCGGGAACCTCAACCATTGTTAGATGTCAGTACATGCAAGGCTATTGCTCCACTAATTGTTGTTGATGTAACACACCAAAATGAGGCAGTTAAAGTTGGACCTATTGATATACGAATTGAATTTGATCCCGAATCACTCAAACCAATTCCAGATAAAACATCAGCCTACTGTTTGGTAATTCACGATCGTTTAATTGATTACTCACCTCTAACCAGCGAAATTAGGAGAATAATTTAAATATTTTATCAATTAATTTTTCTAAACCCAAATAAAGAATTTATAAACGATTTTGTTTTTTATATATAGTTTTTTATTTATTTAATAGTTTTGATTAAAAAATATATTTTCTTAATTAATTCTATAGTGACCCCATGCAAGAGTGCCAACACCATTTTCTTTAATAAATTGCTTATCATCTAAGTAACTTAACACTATTTTATGAATTTCTTGAGTATAATAATATAATATGTACGTAGGGTGCCTTTTATATTTCGGGATTTGGCAACCCTGGTGTTGCAATCTGTCAACTGAAAGCTCTATCGCAAAGTTTGACATTTGTTGGCTTATACGTACTCAGAACGTTTTGACATACGAGCGCTATTTGTGTTGTTTATAGTAACTTAAAAGATTCATCTCGGTCTAAAAATGGAATTAAATCGTGAACATTTTCGTGCGATTATTTTTTACAACTTTCGACGTGAATTAACACAGCAACAGTGCATGGATGAACTTAATTCAATTTTTGGCGATGAAGCTCCATCAAGGACCAGTGTTTATCGATGGTATGGTGAATTCAATCGTGGTCGTAGTTCACTCCAAGACGAATTTCGTGAAGGTCGTCCGAAATCAGCTGTTGTTCCGAAAACCATTGATGCTGTGCGCGAACTGATATTGCAAGATCGTCATGTTACCTATCGTGAGATTGAGGCAACCTTAGGCATAAGTGGGACCAGCATACATTCAATATTGCATAAACATTTGACTGTCAAAAAAATTTGTTCGCGTTGGATCCCACACAATTTGTCAATCGCTCAAAAAAAGGCTCGTGTCGATTGGTCGAAGGAAATGCTCAAAAAATACGATCGCGGTGCTTCGAAACACGTTTATGACATCGTGACAGGTGATGAATCGTGGATTTACGCGTATGAGCCCGAAAGTAAACAGCAGTCGACTGTATGGGTGTTTCAAGATGAGCCAAATCCAACAAAAGTTGTTCGCGCACGAAGCACTTCCAAGCAAATGGTCGCCTGTTTTTTCGGAAAATATGGACATGTCGCAACCGTACCACTAGAACAACGCAGAACAGTCAACTCTGAGTGGTACACAACCATTTGTTTGCCAGTTGTCTTCCAAGAAATCAGGAAAACCAACCGCCGAAGACGAATCACTCTTCACCACGACAATGCGAGCTCTCACACATCGGCTCAAACAACTGCATTTTTGAGCACCCAAAACATCGATTTGATGGGTCATCCGCCGTATAGTCCTGACTTGGCACCGAATGACTTCTTTTTATTCCCAACCGTGAAGAATAAACTGCGTGGACAACGATTTTCGACGCCCGAAGAAGCGGTTGCGGCATTCAGAATGCATGTTTTGGAGATACCTCAATCAGAGTGGCAAAAGTGCTTCGACAATTGGTTCAAACGCATGCAAAAGTGTATAGATCTTAATAAAGAATATTTTGAAAAACAATAAAGTGATTTTCGATGATTAATATTTGTTTTTGTTCTCTAATCCCGAAATATAAAAGGCACCCCTCGTATCTTAGATCTAAAAGTAAACATTTTATCATAATAAATTTTCTTATCAAATAAACATTTTTTATAATCATTAATACTAAGATTCATTAATGCTGATTTTTTTACACCTTTTGCTTTTTTAATATCATTGTCACCCTCAACACTTATAGAATACATTTTAGATCTTAGTCCAATGAATTCCCTCATTATCTTCCCATTATTTTCATCTTTCATTAAACCTAATACCTTTTTATTTTTTTGTTCTATACCATATGGATTGTTACACCTTTTGCTTTTTTAATATCATTGTCACCCTCAACACTTATAGAATACATTTTAGATCTTAGTCCAATGAATTCCCTCATTATCTTCCCATTATTTTCATCTTTCATTAAACCTAATACCTTTTTATTTTTTTGTTCTATACCATATGGATTGTTAGGCTTATAGTCAGATGTATCAAATTTCAAATTAATATCGGGTATTATATCTTTATAAAAATCTTCGGTATTAATTGAATATATGAATGAATCCGTATCCATATAGCACAAACTCAAGTTTTCATTATATTTTGGAATCAAATGATTATAATGAAAATCATACATTTTTTTCTTTAGACTTTTCGAGAACTGCAAACCCTACAGAAATAGGTTTATTAAATTCGATATGTACTCTATCCAGTTGGATAGCTACCATATTATCGGTAAACCTTGTAGAGCTATGAAAATTCGGTTTTGCTATAAGACTTCTAGCTCCCAATCTTTTTCCAACACTTTCCCACTGGCATACAATTTTTACATCTTTCCTTTTCTCTACATTTTCCATGGTTTTGCCATAGACAGCATTGTTTAGTAATTTAAAAAAGTTCTTTTCAAAGTCATTTTTAGCGTTTGTTCTATGAACAGTATTAAGATCTATGTATTTCTTGAGCCAGGGAGATTGTTTAAATTTTAAAATTCTATGTACTTGTTTAAGCTTTAAGCCATTTCTTAAACATTGTTGTACGTTAGTATAATGTATGATATAATTTGATTTATTATATAAATCAATAATAAGCTTTTGATGTTTACCCGTAGGACTTTTCTTGTTTTCAGCGCAAAACGGCAAATCATTATGTAAGTTATGTTGCTCAAAAGGAATCTCTAAGTCTACTTCTAAAATAAAACCTTCGTCAGAATCATCTTTACATTCATTTAAATTAAACGAATCAATATTTTCAAAACATTCAAACTTTCCTTCTGGTAAATACTGAGACATAGCCCATCCATATAAATTATTAGCATCTAAATACATGAGATAATTTGAAGGCTTCCCACTATCGAAATCAGTCATATATTTGTTGTTTGCTTTAACATGACGTTTTGAACACTGAACTATGCCTCCTCTTATCCCGTTTTGAATGAATTTAATCATATCAATGTCAGTTAATAGATCCAACTCAATTTTAGTATATTTTAGCATTGCACTCCAAGATAGCCCGGGTGCTGTATAATACTGACAAGGATCTAAATTGTAAATAGATTAACATACTTTTCTGAAATTTTCAAATACATCAGTTAACAATTAAACATCTGTCTTAAGATATAGTTCCAGTAGTATTTGAAATTAGAACAATTAAAAGATGTCCACACTTTTTGAGCATGTTCATAATCAACAACACTACATTCTTGATTCGTCAATTTATTAAAAAACTTATCTCTTGAAGGTAGACATTCCTCTTGAAGTCGATTAATGGAATTAAAATAATCGTATGGAAATACTCCCTTTCTCTTCATAAGATTAAATTCGTTTTCATCGGTAAACTCAGACCTTAGAACATAAAAATCTGAAATCGATAAATTTTTAGCTAAACTCTCTAAACTTGAAGCCATAAATCTAAATGAATCTAAAAACCTAAGTTCAACGCTATCACCGTCATCAAAATGAATATGTTTAGAAACTGATACATATATTTCTTTGTTAATTGGTACTACGTTTATTCTTCCGGGAATCGTTGAAAGTTCTTTAATGAATAAATGGCAATCATATGAAGAAAGATTGTGGAAAAATATTGGAATGAATTTTGAAATTTTAAAGTTTAGATTACAATCATTATGGGCTGGACCTCGATATTTTCCCGTTAAATGACAATGATCTGCTACTCTATCAACTCCCAACGGTTTTTTGCATATATGGCAATCACTACTATTATTATTTTGAATATTTAATTCTACTGGGGTGAGGAAATTCATTGGAATAACTTTATTAAGATAATTACTATAAATATCTCTAGCATCGGCAACTAAAGAAGCAATAAATTTTTTAGGGGCATCTTCACCTGTATATAATCTAAACTTATCTTAAGAATTATTAAAACTACACTTAATATAATAACTAAATGCACACGGCTTTTGTGTTTGTATAGGTTTTACAGATCCCGAGTTCTGAATATTTTCCGGTGTTAGGAAACACTCGAAATCTGCATATATTACAAACGGTATATCTAACTTATGTTTAAAATTTTGAAAATAAACTTTGTGACGCGCAAAACTCGCAAGCGACTTTTGCCCACACAAAGTGCAGCGACGCAGTCCACCAGAAACGTATTTACATTATTTTTTTTATTATTCTGTTATATTTATTTAAAGAAAAGAATCACTTATTTACATTATTATTAGTCAAACATTTCTCACCTATACTTACCTACTTTAATTATCTACTCACACTTACCATAAACTTATATTTTTACTTACCTTAATTTAAAAGAAGAGAAGCACTTATGTACTTTATTATTATGCAAACATTTCTCACTCACACTTACCATAAACTTATATTTTTACTTACCTTAATTTAAAAGAAGAGAAGCACTTATGTACTTTATTATTAGTCAAACATTTCTCACCATGAACTTATATTTTTACTTACCTTAATTTATTTACTTATACTTACCTACTTTAATTATCTACTTACTTACCTATTACATTATAATTGTTGTTGCATTGTGTAATAATCAAGTAAATTATTATTAAGAAGAATTGAATAGAAACATGTATAATATATATAAATAAGTAAGAAAGCACCCTGTACTAACATAAATGTACATATACAAACGATTACGAGAATAACACGTTGCCTACATAAACTAAGCAGAAGAGAAGCAGAGACCAGCCACGCAGTACTACATACATACAAGCATAGAACATATACAACGTTTAGCAAAGCAACCAACAAGAATTAGAGCGACAACCTAAGAGAAGAGTATTGAATAATGAATTTGAGAGAAACAAAGCAGCAGCATAATACGACACACGAACGGAGTAGCATACAAGAAGCATAGGCAACGAGAATGAGAGCGACAGCATAGCGCCATGCTTAATGCTAATAAGAAGAAGAACGGCGGCCAGCAATAGAGTGGTAGACTTGCTGACAAGCAATTAGAAATTCAGTTGCTGACGGACCGCGAACTAGAGAACACGCGACCAACTGGAATTGCAGAGAATTAAAGGTACGGCAACGAAGGTAAGGTGAGGACTGACAGAGACGGAAAGACAAAGACACAAGTAGAGATTAAATTAAGTTTGTCGTATCAGTAGCCGGGGCGTCAGCCTGAAGCTCGTAAGCAGGGTAAATTAAATTAAATTTGTCGTATCAGTAGCCGGGGCGTCAGCCTGAAGCTCGTAAGCAGGGTAAATTAAATTAAATTTGTCGTATACGAAGCCGGGGCGTCAGCCTGAAGCTCATAAGCAGGATATATCTTAGGTTGTCGTATACGAAGCCGGGGCGTCAGCCTGAAGCTCATAAGCAGGGCCTTGAAATTAAGGAAGAGCCAGGGCCACAGAAGTATAATTACGCAGGAGTACGGAAAGCACGAGACGACATTTCGACCACGACGGACCATCCTCGAGACACCTACCAGTTGCCACGTCGAGTACGATTCGCCACCAGGAAAAGGAGGAGGAGACGAGTGAAGGAAGTCGCGCGGCACGGTTATTCTCGGCATCACCTTATTTTAAAATTATTGGCTTAAAGCCCCAATAAAAGAAATATCAACTACAACTGTACGTCTCTTTATTCATTATAAATAATGTACTGGACCTCGGAATCCGGCGAGCTTACCTCAGCTATAGACCCGGAAGACCGGGAGCTTCGTTACAACTTTACTTTTGTCTGCATCCGGCACTTTGGTAACAATTGTGCTACATTCCTTGCGATGACGTTGCAACTTGTAGTCGGAATCAAAAAACTGAAAGTCTGAAAATAAAATAAAACATATAAATTTTAAGATTCTTTAAATATTATAAATGTATATAGCAAGTAAGCAAGTAATAAAAAAAAAAAAAAAAAAATTTATAAATATGATATTTACCTTGAAATATTTTTAATCCAGATGTAATGAAATTTTTCTCCTTTCTGTAGCAATAGTAGGTTAAGATGAGTGGTTTTCTCCTCCTTTGTATAGTAATAGGGTCCCACGATACTTTTAAGGTCTTCGTCGAATCCAAAGACATTAATGCTTATTTCGGGATTATTTTCCTCGAAAATTTTTACATCTTTCACTTTCATTGAAAAGACAAGACTTTCAAAATTGAGAGCGATGCTATTGGCTAGCGTTATTTCAACTGCAGCTATATCTATGATGTTGTAACTAGAACATCTCTTTGAGTTATCATTAACAGGATATAAGGCTGAGATTACTGCCCATTTAAGCAGTATTCGTCATTGTTTTGCACATTTATACAAGCTTTTTTATCTTCTAGTATTTTTGGTAATTTAATGTATTGTGAACCTTTAATTGGTTTGTATTGATTCACGTTTAATTCCAAATGAGAGATTCTTATAAGTGTCCAACCACTATCACGTTCTTGAAACTCTGACATCTTTGTAATTAAATTATTGCATTTTGTAACATAAATCTCATACAAATTTGTAGCCTGTTGCACCATGATCATTTCAGTTTGATGTGATTTAAGGTCTATTGTTGCCTCATCTTCACTCATTTTGATGTATTCATAAAAACAATTCCATATTAAATTTAAAGTTGGTGTGTTTTTCCAACATTTCTTCAAGTGTTTTTAAAAATATATCCCTGATGTTTGCTAAAAACTCTTCTGGAATCAATAAATCCTCCTTATGATTCTTAATCATAAATGATTCTATCCGCTCATTAAATATTGAGGTGATTCTTGTGACGTTCTCGTTAACTATTTCACCGCTATTTCTCTTATGTTCGTTTGTCCTGATGTGATAAGCCCAATTCTTAGTTGCTATCTCTTTCTTGCACTTGCTGCAATAGAGATACGGAATTGTTTTCTCCACAATAGCCCGAAGACTTGGAACCACATTTGATGATGATGATGATGGTGGAGATGATGACGTTTTGAATGAATTTAATCATATCAATGTCAGTTAATAGATCCAACTCAATTTTAGTATATTTTAGCATTGCACTCCAAGATAGCCCGGGTGCTGTATAATACTGACAAGGATCTAAATTGTAAATAGATTAACATACTTTTCTGAAATTTTCAAATACATCAGTTAACAATTAAACATCTGTCTTAAGATATAGTTCCAAGTAGTATTTGAAATTAGAACAATTAAAAGATGTCCACACTTTTTGAGCATGTTCATAATCAACAACACTACATTCTTGATTCGTCAATTTATTAAAAAACTTATCTCTTGAAGGTAGACATTCCTCTTGAAGTCGATTAATGGAATTAAAATAATCGTATGGAAATACTCCCTTTCTCTTCATAAGATTAAATTCGTTTTCATCGGTAAACTCAGACCTTAGAACATAAAAATCTGAAATCGATAAATTTTTAGCTAAACTCTCTAAACTTGAAGCCATAAATCTAAATGAATCTAAAAACCTAAGTTCAACGCTATCACCGTCATCAAAATGAATATGTTTAGAAACTGATACATATATTTCTTTGTTAATTGGTACTACGTTTATTCTTCCGGGAATCGTTGAAAGTTCTTTAATGAATAAATGGCAATCATATGAAGAAAGATTGTGGAAAAATATTGGAATGAATTTTGAAATTTTAAAGTTTAGATTACAATCATTATGGGCTGGACCTCGATATTTTCCCGTTAAATGACAATGATCTGCTACTCTATCAACTCCCAACGGTTTTTCGCATATATGGCAATCACTACTATTATTATTTTGAATATTTAATTCTACTGGGGTGAGGAAATTCATTGGAATAACTTTATTAAGATAATTACTATAAATATCTCTAGCATCGGCAACTAAAGAAGCAATAAATTTTTTAGGGGCATCTTCACCTGTATATAATCTAAACTTATCTTAAGAATTATTAAAACTACACTTAATATAATAACTAAATGCACACGGCTTATGTGTTTGTATAGTTTTTACAGATCCCGAGTTCTGAATATTTTCCGGTGTTAGGAAACACTCGAAATCTGCATATATTACAAACGGTATATCTAACTTATGTTTAAAATTTTGAAAATAAACTTTACTTTTGTCTGCATCCGGCACTTTGGTAACAATTGTGCTACATTCCTTGCGATGACGTTGCAACTTGTAGTCGGAATCAAAAAACTGCAAGCAGACATTACATAAATGCATTCCGTGTCCATGTCCTGTTAGTTGACTGCGTAAAAGTCTGAAAATAAAATAAAACAAATAAATTTTAAGATTCTTTAAATATTATAAATGTATATAGCAAGTAAGCAAGTAATAAAAAAAAAAAAAAAAAAATTTATAAATATGATATTTACCTTGAAATATTTTTAATCCAGATGTAATGAAATTTTTCTCCTTTCTGTAGCAATAGTAGGTTAAGATGAGTGGTTTTCTCCTCCTTTGTATAGTAATAGGGTCCCACGATACTTTTAAGGTCTTCGTCGAATCCAAAGACATTAATGCTTATTTCGGGATTATTTTCCTCGAAAATTTTTACATCTTTCACTTTCATTGAAAAGACAAGACTTTCAAAATTGAGAGCGATGCTATTGGCTAGCGTTATTTCAACTGCAGCTATATCTATGATGTTGTAACTAGAACATCTCTTTGAGTTATCATTAACAGGATATAAGGCTGAGATTACTGCCCATTTAAGCAGTATTCGTCATTGTTTTGCACATTTATACAAGCTTTTTTATCTTCTAGTATTTTTGGTAATTTAATGTATTGTGAACCTTTAATTGGTTTGTATTGATTCACGTTTAATTCCAAATGAGAGATTCTTATAAGTGTCCAACCACTATCACGTTCTTGAAACTCTGACATCTTTGTAATTAAATTATTGCATTTTGTAACATAAATCTCATACAAATTTGTAGCCTGTTGCACCATGATCATTTCAGTTTGATGTGATTTAAGGTCTATTGTTGCCTCATCTTCACTCATTTTGATGTATTCATAAAAACAATTCCATATTAAATTTAAAGTTGGTGTGTTTTTCCAACATTTCTTCAAGTGTTTTTAAAAATATATCCCTGATGTTTGCTAAAAACTCTTCTGGAATCAATAAATCCTCCTTATGATTCTTAATCATAAATGATTCTATCCGCTCATTAAATATTGAGGTGATTCTTGTGACGTTCTCGTTAACTATTTCACCGCTATTTCTCTTATGTTCGTTTGTCCTGATGTGATAAGCCCAATTCTTAGTTGCTATCTCTTTCTTGCACTTGCTGCAATAGAGATACGGAATTGTTTCTCCACAATAGCCCGAAGACTTGGAACCACATTTGATGATGATGATGATGGTGGAGATGATGTTGATGCCGTTGCTTTTGAGGTTGATGCCGCATGTTGATTTCTCTGATTTCGGATTGTTTTAAATCGCTTTTTATTGAATTTTACACTAATTGTTTATATTGAGATATTGCATGTTTATTGATTGTTTTAAACAATTCACTTAAGTCTCTTTTAAGAATTAACTTTAAGCGCACTTGTAGTCGATAGAAAGAACTTTTGACAACTGAAGATTAAATTAATTTTGTTTGACTTACCAACCTTTAATTCTTATCTTTTTTTTTTTTTGCCCTTGCACTTGACCGCAAAAATTGTTTATTTATTTTAGAAGTAAGACAAAACCATGTTGAACTTCTACATTGCTGCCTTATATTGAACTTGCGGGTTATGGGTGCGCTTATTATGAAGCTTGGCTCTTATCACTTTAACCTTGAAATTAGTATTGAACTTGAAATTAAATTAAATTAAAATCCGTATCGGAATGGGGATGGGTGACCTAATCGGCATACAATAACATAAGTCGGCTTCTAAATTGTTCTCTACGTTTCTGCATCTCGAAGCTTCTAGAAACTTCCTGACTCTTCTTGGTTGCGGTGTATTTCGTTTACTTAAAATAAAATACAGCGGCGGAGAAGTTGCTGGGTATAAGCGACTTGGCCGATGATTATTAAGCGGGGGCTTGTTACCTCGATGTCCCCCAGCTGACGAATAGATATTTATATATACGCCTATGTTTCAAATGGTTGTCATCCAATTCTTAAACTACTTATGCAAATCTAATACTCGCACCTAATACTTAGCACCATTATGATAAATTTATAAACAATTCTTTAACCCTTCAACCTTCGCCGTACCTAAATTGCTTCAACCCATATTAATATATATATTTTCATATAGCAAGTCATATCATTTCAGCTAAAGTCAACCAGCAGGATTTGAGTCATTGCTATTAGGTATTCGAGGGTTAAGAAAAAAAAAAAACGAAACATGCAAGCACTGATAAGAACTCGCTTGACTACCACTACCGATAATGAAGTAAACAAAATTATGATCAACGCTTAAAAGCAAAGACATACACCAAACTTGCCAATTTAAAATTTTAAAGCAAAGACATACCCCAAACTTGCCAATTTAAAAGTTTAAAGCAAAGACATACCCCAAACTTGCCAATTTAAAAGCTTAAAGCAAAGACATACACCAAACTTGCCAATTTAAAAGTTTAAAGCAAAGACATACCCCAAACTTGCCAATTTAAAAGTTTAAAGCAAAGACATACACCAAACTTGCCAATTTTTAATAGCTTTTAACAAAGACACCCACCTTTGCACATTTTTAGCAAAAAAAAAGCCCCCAGTAGATGGCGCTGGGGTGCGGGAGTGACGTCATCGGCTTGCTCCACCGCTCCACCTGACCCAGAATCGCCATATCGTATCTACTTCGGTCATTTTTTGCAAACATATTGAGCAATCGGATTTTGCGGTAACTGAAGAAAGTGCCGAAATATTGTCGGAACTATGAGCAACTAGCATTTCGAACTTTGTATTATTATTAACTTTTTCTTTAAGTGTGGTAGTTGGTGGAGAAAAAAAAAAATAGGAAACTCTTACAAAAGTGTTGTGTTGAAAGAAGATGAGGAAACAACTGGGTTTATTGTAAAAAAATGAATTTTGTCATATTATATTCAGTTAACTTAATTTTGATTTTAAACCATTGAAAAATTGGACGAAATTAGCGAAAAAATCAGAACTGATAACGCATACTTTCGTTTTCTACAATTTTAAAAGAGAATTTTAAAAAATATTTCTTACATTTTACTGAAATTATTTTAAACTTTGGTTGAAACAATAACTAAAAGAATAGTTGTGTAGGATAACTTCTATCAAAAAAAAAAAAAAAAAAACATGGACCAGCGGTCGGCTGTATTCAGGACTTAAGCCAAATACTCGAAAATCCAGCAAATATAATGTCTTTATTTCAGAAAAGAATCATCCTACAAAACTCCTCCTTTAACTAGACTTTATATAAAACAAAATTAATGAAATTACGATCTGAAAATTTGTTCGGAGCAGACGATTGAAAAACCTAACGTTGCTTTTGCCTTTCGTTGCCTGTCTGCCTCACGTTGGGCGCCAAAAATTATGTAATGTCTTAGCTAAATAGAAAATAAAAGATTTTGTATGGCGGTTTTGGGAAGCCCGTCGGGACCCGTCTTATCGACTAGCTATCAGCCTGTGGGGAGGTTCGTGGTTAACCATCCTATGTCACAACTACATACTTTATTTCAGAGTCCCTTAAATCCCACAAAATGAAGAAAAGTGAGAGCAAAAAATGATCCAGTTAAGCTATATTTAATTTTGAGGATGAAACTTCTTCTAACACACACCTTGGCCTTGTCTTCAGCTGGTATTTAGACGATGGCCCTTAACCCTCCCTCCATGACCTTATTATAGTAAAATTTTAATAAAGATCCCAAAAAAAATAGGTTATCCTTTTTTCCTATCCTCTTTACCACAAAGAAAAGATTATATATTAATTACTCATTATTACAGAATTTATTCATTCAAAAGATTATAAAGATTATAAAGTTTATTCTTATATATCTAAAATATAAACATTCTTATTCTATTAACTTCAGTTTTCTTAATTATTTTCTTTTTGTTTAACTTCATATTTTAGTTTTAGTTTTTTTTTTTTTTTTGTATTTACTTATGTGCTTGGATAGAAAAATAAAAAAATACACACCTTTGCATTTTTAACGATAAAGAAATATACAGAATTTGCAATAGAAAAAAACTTATAAAACAAAATCTTTAGATTAAAGGTGAAAATCAAACTAAAAACTAAAAAAGTTTATTGCCACGAACTTGCAAATGTGCAATGAAAAACAAAAAAAAAAAACAACTATGATTATTTAAGCATGATTATTTTGAAGCAAAATAATCATTCTGTTATCCAATAAGTAACAAAATTAATAATAACATGGAATTGATTAATGATGTTTCAAATTAAATGCATTTACGTTAATCTAGCATTGAATATTTTAGCAAGTTAGATACAATTCCCCTGTTTTATTTTTTTTCTTTTTATTTATTTTTATTAAATAATACGTTTCCTGTAATATCTAAGTTCTGTAACGTGCCCTCGAAATTAGCAAAAAGAATAAAAAGCAAACAAAATTAAAGAGCGCGTTAAGCCCTATGAAATAGAACGATTTGAAGCATAAGGACCTCTTACTCGCTCCTGAAAGTCTCCACTTTCATTGCGAGAGAGCGAGGTCTCAAACCGTCTATGCTAGTTCTTATAAAAAAAATGTAAAATTTATGGTTACAAAAAAAAAAAAATATAAAAGAGCGAGAGCAAGATTAATAAAAAGAAAACTTACTTGGTTATCAGCAAGCAGCATCCAAGGCCTTGTATGTTGTTGTTGTTGATGATAGCCAAATGACTAAGATAATTTTGAATTGGTAACAATTAAAATTGGTAACTGATTTAGACCGATAATTTTTTTATGTCACTAGGGCTTAAAGTTTGAGCAAACTTGTTTCACTTTTATTTTTAATGATTAACTTGAATATTTTAGTTTTCTATTCTTTTTAGTTTAGGTTTATTTTAAGCAGGTGTAATGAAAGAGAACTAAAACAGCTTTGAAATTATTTTTACATACTTTGTATAAGCATATGACTTCTTGACTTATCTTAGTATATTTTTTTTTCTTTTCTTTATGGTTTTGTTGTATGCTAACTCTTTTCTATCACCAATATATTTTCTTTTTTTTTTCTCTTTTCCTTAAACACTTGTAGTTAACGTAAATTCTTTAATTTTTAACTTATTTTACTAGTTTTTTTACTTATTTTCAAGTTTTCTGCTGTTGACTCTGCTCCGTTATTTTATTCTGAGCATAGCATCACGCTCATCATTGAATCTAGGCCTCGAGACTGTTCTCGCTAGTACCCTACAATTTCAATTATTCACTAAAAGTCGATCTAGGGCTAAAAAAATCAAAATTTTGTATTTTTTTCTTTAAGCTTTCGCAATTAATTAAGTTAACGCCACAGAACCAGTCACCTTTCTTGCCTTTTAGTTTGGATAATTCTTCTAAATGAAGCTCGGTTTATCCTCTGAAGCTTAGATTGACTGAAACTTAAATGGTTGAAAAGTCGTCTTTTTTGAAGATGCACTTCAAATAAGTGTAGGGTTTTCTTTTTGGGAGAACCAAGAAACGGGCTGATTTTTTTGCTCTCAGCTAGATGCGGTTATGCATTGAACTAATTAGCCAGAAATTAATTTATATTTTAATCTTTATTTGCTTGGAGACAAAAATAATATGATGTTTAAAATTTTTTTAGCATAAAATCAAAAGATTTTTCTTACCACCTTCTTTGCAGCTTCGGGATGGGATTTTTGAAATTTTATCGCAGGCGAGAAACAGTTGTTTAAGGGGTAAAAAATAAAGTAGAAGTTGAAAATTTTGACTTTTTCGAAATGGTACATTCCATTTTGGGATGTGGAAGTCTGATTTTCATATAAAAAGCACTTTTTTTCGCAATTCGGCTAAGATTTCAGTACCAAGGACGATAGACCGGAGCTTTTGAATACCTCCAGTCGATTTTCTGCATAATTTCAGATTTTTAGGCAAAAATTCAGGATGAGAACTATTAATCTTCATTCCTTTTTTTTTGGTTTTTACTGAAAAAAACCTTTTTGCTGAACCGAGTATTTCACTTCTAGGTCATTTTACGGTATGAAGGACGATTGACAGCAATTTGGGGAAGAGGACACAAAATCATCCCTTTGGCATCAGTTATCACATGCCAAAAATCCAGGATGAGAACTTTTGTTTTTGGGTAAGTTTCGGGGTTCGGAATTATGATTTTTATACAAAAATACCATTTTTTTGTGGCCATTCGGTCCGAATTTCGGTACCAAGAACGATATACCCGGGCTTGAGCATGCCACCAGTCCATTTTCCTTATAAAGACTAATTTTTGAATAAAAAACCAGGATGAGAACTTTTGTTTTGGGGTATATTTGGGGTGTTGATTTTAGGTTTTTATACCAAAATCCGTTTTTTTTCGCAGTTTGGCCCAAATTTCGGTATCAAGGATAATAGACCCGGGCTTGAGCATACCACTAGTCAATTTTCCATATAAAGATTAATTTTTGAGAAAAAATTCAGGATGAGAACTTTTGTTTTGGAGTAAGTTTTGGTGTGTGAAAGTCTGATTTTCATATAAAAATCACTTTTTTTCGCAATTCGGCTAAGATTTCGGTACCAATAGTCCGATAGACGATAGACCGGAGCTTTTGAATACCTCCAGTCGTTTTTCTACATAATTGTTGATTTTTAGGAAAAAAATTCAGTATGAGAACTATTCATCTTGTCCTTTTTTTTTGGAATTTACTGAAAAAAAAAAAATTTGCTGTACCGACTATTTCACTTCTAGGTCGTTTAACGGTATGAAGGATAATTGATATAGATATATAGATGATATAGATGAAACTCAATTCATAAGACTATCAATCCAGTCGTTTTTTTTTCTCTCTTCCCCCTCAACCATCATGCTTCTTCGAATTGAACATAGACGATGTTTATCCGTTATTTTTTTTGAACGGTAGAATTTTTCTACTTATGTAAAAAGGGTAGAAAACGGTAGAATTTTCTAAATTTAATTAAAATTATGGTGGTAAAATGATTTCCTATGCCTTATAAAGGTAAAAAAGAGTCACAAGAATTAAAGAAACTTTTACTTAATTTACATTTTTACAAACCGACTTATATTATGCTGTCCTCGAGACTTTTTTTTTTGTAGAAACAAATTAGTTTAATGCTTACCTAAATACTGAGGCTTGGACAGCAAATATGAAAGCATTGACATTTCTGGAGGTACAAATTGCTCTCTATACGTTGGCTTATCTTCTTTCATGCTGTATGGTGTAGTTGAGCCAGTAAATGGTCCTAATAACTTCATATTAAGTTTCACACGCTGTTTAGTAATAGAGGTTACAGTATTCCAAACACTGTTGTCGTCAAAAGATTCTTCAAAAGATTGAAGTTTAGTGTTGTGAATCGTTGCTTTTCTTAACAATTTTCTGATTCCTCCTCCGAAAACAGTTGACCAAGTATCATTAAGAAAGTTTTGCCCAATAATTCTGTATAAAATTCTACTGTCACATGTAGCTAATGCATAAACAAAAAGTGACATATATGTTGCCACAAACGATTCTAAAAGTAACACATTAAGTTTTGGGATATCTTCGTCTTTTTCACGAGCGAGTAATGCTCTTAAATTTGCTACTCCGGGCCATTTAGACGGTGAAGTGCATATATTTGTTGGTTCATCTGTTGAGTACTTTCTTTTGCGATTGAATATATTAGTATTGCCCATTAGGTATGAACATTCATAAGAAGCATTCAACTTAGCAATGTTTTCAATTCCGGGACTTTGATATTCATGTGATATGGACTTATTTACAACAAAACTCTCAGAATCACATAACGACTGATAAATACATGATGACAAGGCAATTGAAAGGTCCCGTAATGCAAATATTTCACAAAAGTGACTTATTTTAGTTCCAGGTAACGGTAATGTACCCACTATACATTGTAACATATCCTGAGTTTGCGACTGAAAATAAATTAAAGTTTTTTTACGTTACAAATTTTAGGTTATAAAAGTATATAACATACATATCTACACAAACAATCTAGAAAAGGATAACCCGTATTTTCCATTAGGCGAGACGGGTTTTGATAACAAAAATGTATTGGTACAAAAAATAAGTAAAAAATCAGTTCACTTTTTCCAAGTACACATAAATTTTTAAAAAAGACTTTTTTATAATTCTGTATCATTCAGATAAAAAATATTTTTATTACGTTTTAAAATTAAAAATATTGTTCGGGTCAATCTAGAAGCCAGTAGAATGCCCGCAGTTCACAAAGAGGTATTTTGCGGCAATCGTTGTAGCCAGCGCCATCTTTGTTTTTGAAAAAAAATATTTTATTTGATAAAATAATGTTTTTAAACATAAATGTATATTTTACCGAATTTGAAAATTTTAAAACTAAACAAATTTCTCCTAATAAAAACCATCACCTCAAGATCACTCTTTTTTACTCTCCTCTAAATGTATCGCCGGCCTTAATCTGTACAGAGATACGACGCCATCGAGAAAAAACGAAAGGGCCATTTCAGCCCTTGAAAGGACTTTGACCGAGCTTCTTATAATCAATTGTTTTGTGTGTGTTGTGAAATGTTTGAACACAAATGTTTGAGAACTGGGCCTACATGCTTTATGCCGACTTCGAACGGCTTCGAACGGCTGCAGAGAGGTGAAGGCCGAACAGAAAATTAATTTAATTGAAAAATTTTCTGAGTCAGATTGGATTTGAACCTTTGGATTTGAAAACGATTCCTATATATTATACATACATGAAAATATACATTATACATACCAGCTGAAAAGTAGCAAGGGCTTAGTAGTAGTTTTAAAAGGCTTTGAGTTAAGTGTAGTTCCAAACGAAATAAAAGAAGCTCATACTGATGCGAAGATTTAAGGCAGGAAGCATTTTAAATTTCAGAAATAAAAATAAACTTCCTAAGCATATCTTTAAAATTGAGCTTGAATCAGATTCGGCAAGAATTAAGAAAAACGAAACATCCAGGGCCGTAAATGTAGAAACTGTTGTGGAAATACCGCTAATTGTAGCAGTTGTTCTATTTATCCTATATATAAAAATCCTTTTTATGAAAACAGGAGACAAACAGAAAATCAACTGCCACCACAGTCTCCTAAAATTTAACATATACAAATGCTGCGAATATAATTCATTACCACCGCAGGAAGCTTACGTTAATGCTGTAAAATCTGGTAGTAGCCAAGCTTCAAACAATGGTTCACTATCACAAAACTTGGAATCTATGATATCTAACTTAGCATGTTATATGAGTAAAGTAACCAATCCCTACAATCTCCGGAACACAACCCTATTGAACATTTGTGGCAACATCTGGATAGGTAAATATGAAAGAAACCAGAAAGGACTCGCGGAAAGCCGTTTTACTTGAAAAATGGCAAAAAATTTCATCACATGTAACAATGAAATCGGTGGGATCAATGCCGAGACGGTTGAAAGCTGTCATTTCAGCACGAGGAAGATAAACAAAATATTAATAATTGGACTGAAATTATTTTTTCATATTTCTAACTTTAAGGAGGTATTCCTGGTTGGAAGACTGTTTTGGACCCTTTTTGAAAAACTTCTCATTTGAAAACGCAAAGAGTTATTTAAATTCTGTTTTTATATTGTATTAAGAACATATTAAATAAAATTTTTTTTCCTTTGTACGAGGGCTGTTCAAAAAGTTGTCGGCCTTCAAAGTTGGGCGTCGAATAAAAAGGTATGCTGCTTGCGGCTCGGATAACTCGACTTTGGATCATCTGAAATGGAAAAAGTAAACGGCGTTAGATTTACTACAGATGTAGTTCTGATCCCTATCTAAATCATAATTTTGCGATTATTTTTTACAAAATAGTGGTCATTGAAAAATGAAAAACCGATTTTGGGTATTTTTTTGTAGTTTAATATAAAAAAATAAATAGGAAATTGTTTAAAATTGTGATTATGGTAGGGATCAAAATGGCGACAATTCTGCGTCGATTGCACTTTGTTTTATCTTAATCGGTTTAGAACTACGGGCACAATCTGGACCGCAAGCTCGAAAAACGTGGTTTCGAGATAAATGCGTTTAAGTTTGAAGATATTTTTATGCATAAAAAAAAAAAAACGTTGAAATGAAAAATTTGAGCATGCGGTTTTGGAAACTCAACAATTATGCGTCGATTGCACTTGGTTTGGTTTCATCAAAATCAGTTCAGAACTAAGAGATAAACGTTTAAGTTTGAAGTTATTCTTTTGCATAAAAAAAGTGATATGTAAAATTTTTTTAAAAAAGATCTAGAAAATCGACAATTCTGCGTCGATTGCACTTGGTTTCATCAAAATCGGTTCAGTAGAACCGGAGAAAAGTGACTTTGAATTTCAAAAACGTGATTTTGAAAGAACGCAAAGAAAATTTTAGGCAATAAAACATTTTTTTTTTGTGAAATACTTACATATATCAATCTGCAATGCCAGCCCCATAAAGAACTCCTTCCTCTTCTTCAAAAAATGAGGACTCAGCGGCTCTTTGTGCTCTTCGGGCAGTTCTACGTTCTTTTGATGCGGCCAGAGCTCTGGCTTCGGACCTTTTCAAACGATCTTCGTTCCGAGACATGGCGAAATCATATGTGACGTTGCCAATCGGGCTGCCCATTAGGTTCATTATTTGAAGTATTGGCAAAAAACCTTCGTTAAATATGACAGTTGCAATATAACTGTTAATCTCAATAGTGCCTGCGCCGGTGTGCATATGCTTCGGTGCGTATGACCACAGCACTGTGTTGATTTCTATTACTTTTTCTTTCCAGTGTCTTTAGCACAAACAACAATTTTTATCAAAACTGTACTTTTCAAAACTGTATGCGAGCGAGCGTCCGGTTTATAACTCAATTCAAAGTGAGCTGTCAACATTCGAATACCTAAGCTCGAAAACGCATATTCATTTATTTTTAAAATGCGTATACAAACAAATTATTACCTACTAAAGAACACGTTGAACGAAATTCAGAGGTTGCTTTAAACCGTTGCATTCAAAAAGTAGCCAAATTAAGCAAATCGCATTTTGGCGAAAACATTGCTGGACAAAAAACGCCATATCTTCCTAAAGAATTTCGAGTTTCAAAAAACCTTTTTAAGACGATATTTTCAAATATCCAAGCTAAAATATGAAAAAAATCTAAAAAAATTTTTGTCAACCAGGAATACTGCTTTAAATTCGGACTGAATATAAAACTTTTATTATTATTTTTATTTTATTTTCGAACGAAATAATTACACTGTATTCAAGAAAATTAATGTTGCCATTATCCTTGAATAATACGAAAGTTATGAGAGCGCACTTTTTGACATTTACAATACAAACGCACGGACATAAGCACGAACATACACATACAAGCGAACTTACAAACATTTTATTAATATACGAACAAAAACTCAAGTTTAAAATTTATGCTTTTATTATTTGTAAGTGCTCCACAAGGATAATGCAGAAACCAAAGGATATCTTTGGAAAAAACGGTGATATCTTAAACTACGCCAACAACACACTCAAATGCACACACAAAATTTTACACTATTATAATTTTGTACAATTGACAGTTTTATGTCACATTACGATTGTGTAGCAATCTTAACTTATCATACTTCTTAGTTAAATTATATCCACATGCAAATATACAAACAAGCATACATGCACACATGCATACATTGTTTATTGAGCTTTGGAAATTATGCATTTTCAGTTGGTCACAAAATAGTGACCAGCAGCTGCATGAAATAAAGTAGATCAAACATCGAGTTCACAGCTTGTACGACATTTCCCAATTTCATCAAACAGTAACGCGGCTCAGGTATCAAGCGCATAGCGTCGTTCACCTTTGTGGCATTATTTTGTTAAGTCAGCATATTACTAATTGCTGCTATAACTTAAGCACGCGCTCTTCTATTGTCGTGCTTCTGTTTGTCGTAATTGGATCGTGCCTGGTATTATGAATTGAGGTAGGTTGGTGCTTAAAGCAATTTGTGCTGCATTTTATTTTACTATCTGTTTATGCATACCGCAATTCATGATCAAGGTTAGTCGATATTTGCTATCGGCATTAATTTATTAAAGTTATAATTGGTTTGTGGCGACTGAGTCACAACATTCCTTCCCCTTTGACAAAAAAAAGAATTATGCTATCTAGGCATAATTTTTTCGACATATAAAACGTCTGTTATTTCTTTCTTTTAACTATATATGTATGTTTGTCTTGGATTTTGTTACCCTGCACAACATGAAATATATTTTTATTATTTCCTTATTTCTTTTGAATTACATATTCTTGCTTAATTTTCTGTTTGTTATGAATATTTCTTTTGTACTCCTTGAACGTGTTTCAATCTAAGCTTACAATCATTGTTTCTTAAATAAATTTGTTTTCTTAAAATGATTCTTTGTTTCTTTCTTGTAAAATTTTAATAGTTTAATTGCAGTTATGCTTTATATTTTCTGTATATACTAACTTTTAAATTCACAATTCTTACATATTTTTTTTTTCTTATGCTATGCAATTAGTTGTGCTGTCAACCTTATTTTTCCTTCTGCTGTTTTTCATATATATTATATACATAGGGAAGGTTGATATACGTTCTTTAACTAATACTTTTAAAATTTTCCTTTGTTTTTTCTTTTTAAATAATGATCGACATACTTCTCTCAAAATATTTCAAATAAATAACATGTAAAAATAGCAAATCATTAAGGTAAGCGACCGAATGTTGAGCAGCTACCCCGTTCTTCAAGAACTTGTCTTATAACAGGCGGAGATGATGATTATTTTGTGTAACACAAGCATCTGGACCTTTTGTCATGTTGATCATTGGGTTGAGCGTGATGTAAGATTTGCACCCAGCGGTGATGGTGATTATGAATTGTTACCATCATTAGGTCATTCTTGTCGTCTAGTTTATGATGCGCCAAAAGTTGTGAAGTTTGGGTACAGTGTTGAATATTTTAACTGCTTTCGAGTTGGTTGGATTTTTTGGTTTTAACTGTAACTTAGTAGTAGTTCTTGGTGTGCAGCTTGTTGATGACAGGAGCGTATAACTTACTTAAAGCGAATATTGTTTTGGGTGTAAGTTCACTCCTTGTTCTCCGTTGCATTATATATATTGCAATCATCATTTTTTTTTTTGTTTCTTGAAAATATACAAGAGAAGCAAACCATTTTTTTCAAGATTCCTTATGTTAAGGGTTCACATCAAAGAGTATATTTCTCAGCTTCAATAGTTTCTTACTGATTGCTTACTTTCTCTAAACAACAGTCTTACTACTTAACAGGCATTTAAAGAAAAAGTCAGCAGCTTTTATTTGTTCATCATGTTTCTTAACAGGAGAATTCCTCAGTTTTATCATAACAGCGATATACCTCTTTTAGTTTTCTGTCAAATTAGGATAGAGGTACCTAAGGTAAGGTCGAAACTTACTGCAATTTATTGCTTCTTATTTAAAGCAGATTGGTTTCAATACTTTTTAAATGCAAATCAACTGTTTAGTTAACCACAGCCCTATATTGATCCGCAATATAATCCAGATTTCACAAATTTTATCAGGTCACGGTCACTGAAGCTTTCAAATTTTATTTAAATGATGAACAAACATTGTTCATTGACCTCTTAGACAATTCAATGCTGGTTTTTTTATCTTTAATACTGCGCTTTCTAATACGTGAAACGCACTTGTATATTTTTTTTTTTTTCAAAATGAAACGACTTAGATATGACATCGCTTCCTACTTCAGAATTACTTTAGAATTTACGAGGAAATCGTATATTATCTTAGATTTTTAATATGACTATTACCGTTATATACATACTTTTCTGTACTCTGATATTCATTTCGTATCAGGCCATATTTATTCGTTTTTCTTTTCTTTCTTTTTATTTAAGTTTTCCGGAACTTAATTCATGAATTACTACGATGACTAAGTAAATTGTCTTACTTTAATGTTACTTTGAAAATTCAATTTGAAACAAGTCATTATTTAATTATATTCTTAAATCTATCTTAATTAATTATAACTACTCTAATATAATTTATAGTAACTTTAAAAACTTCATTTATTTCATGTTAATTCACCTTTCAATTAAATTTCTTTTTCATGATAGTAAGCAAGCATTACTGTAAGAACCTATAAATAGCCTACATTCTCTGAAAATCTGATTCGATCTTTTTATTCAATCTCCAAAATATTTTTTTGGAGAAACACTTCAGACCTGAAGACAAGGTTGGAGATTTTTGGCAAACTAATTTTTCGTTTTCAAAAAAATTTTTTTTACAAAACGCAACTTCTGAGAAACCCACTTTTATTGATGCTATCGTGAAGTCCTCTTATCAGGACCTTGAGAAGAAGTCAGAGGAACTTCCCCTTCGTTATAAATTTTATTATTTTTTTTTTTTATTTCAATTTCCCTTCCAATTGGCTTTAACTGCATTGATTTATTTGCTTCTCTTTTCAAACTTTGTGGCGGTAACAACCCGTGTTCAGGTTTCGGCCGACCTCATCAGCTCTCGCCAGGCGCCTCTGCTTTGCGCGCGCCTCTCCAATCAGATACACCAAATGCGGTTAGGGCTTCCTCAGCCTGGTCCATCCATTGGAGGCATGGTCTCCCTCGAAGTCGTTGACTAGCGACCCTCGCCTCGAGCACCTTTTTCGCTGGAGCTTCGTCGTCCATACGATGGACATGACGCAACCAGCGTAGTCGCTGCACAGTTATACGCCGAACTACGTCAATGTCATCGTAGAGCTCATACAGCTCATGGTTCATTCGGATGCGATAGTCATCGCCGACTCGAACAGGACCGAAAATTTTGCGAAGAACTTTTCTCTCGCACACCCCTAGAGCGGCTGCGTCAGTTTGCGAAACTGCCCATGCCTCAGCGCCATAAAGCAGCACACGTAGAAAGAGCGTCTTGTAGAGTGTTAGTTTTGTTAGTTCGATCGAGAGAGGGCTCTGGAACTTAGTTGCTTACTGAGCCCGTAGTAGCACCTATTAGCAATTATTGTTCTTCGCTTTATCTCCAGGCTGATTTCGTTGTTGGTATTAATGGTGGTGCCAAGGTATACGAACTCCTTGACTACTTCAAAGTTATAACTGCCGGATGAAACGTGGGAGTCTAGACGCCGCGCTCCATTGTTTGTAGACAGCATATACTTTGTTTTACCCTCATTTATCGTCAAACACACTTTGGCTGATTCCTTTTCGATAGCGGTGAAAGCAGCGGTAACATCTCTCTTGCTTCTGCCGACAATATCAATATCATCAGCGTACGCAAGTAGCTGGACACCTTTATAGAAAATGGTGCCATTACGATGCACACCGGCCTTTCGTACGATCCCCTCCATCATGATGTTAAAGAGATCGCAAGACAGTGGATCGCCTTGCCTGAAACCTCTTTCGGTATTGAAGGTTTCGGAGAGGTCAGTTCCTACCTTGACGGAGCTGCGTGTGATGCTCAGCGTCATTCTGCAAAGCCTAATCAACTTTGCAGGTATACTGAACTCAGACATTGTTGCGTATAGGCATCCCTTCTCGGGCTATCCGACTTTAATTAATTATTTTAATTTGTTTAACACTTTGTGTTTTCTCCTATATTTCCTTTTTTCTCTAAATTAACTATTTCATTCACTTTATTTCTATTCTTGTTATTAATTTTATTTAAAAAAAATATTTGTTTTTTCTCTACGTGAGCACAATTTAAAATTGGCTTTAAAAATTATTTTTTTTTTAATTTGGGTTCTTTTCATTTATTAAAAGAAATTATATTTTTTTCTCTTGTAATTTATTAAATTATTCTGCATCTTCCATTTGTTAGAAATATTATTTATCTGACATTTGTTACCTATATAATTTTCTAATTTCCCGATTTGTTCTTGTTCGGCAAGCATTACCGTTTGGTTGTTTTGTTTTTCTAAAATTTCTGCAAGTTTTTCTAAATCTCCTTTATTTTCCCTTTCGTGTTTATCGTCCTTTATCTTGGATTCACTTGTTTCACTAATACTTATACAATTACCTTCCTGCGGTATATTGATTTCCTGAATCTTTGTTTCCTTTAATTCTATTTCCTAATTTATTTTTCCTTTACTTATCTTTATTTTCTCTTTTACTTATTCTCTCTTCATAATTCTCTTCCTTAAAATTTATTTCATTATTTTTCTTTCTTTTACTTATTATTCCTTCACAATTACTCTCTTCGCTCAAATTTATTTTATTTCTATTCTTTCTTTTACTTATACTTTCATCACTATTATTCTCCTCGTTTAAGTTTATTTTATTATTATTCTTTGTTTCAATCTCAATTTTTGTTAGCGCACTCTGGCTACAAAAGCTTGTGTCTGCCCCGGAATCTACAAGTAGAATGAGTCGATCATTTATAGCAGTCTTGCGAGGAATATCTACAAAAACATCATTCACTTTGGAGACGCCGAAACATTCACCCCTTTTGAATCTCCTGCACTGTCAAATTCTTGTGCCAAAAACAACAACTTGGTTCATTGCTATATAAAACTTCCTCTACTTCACTCTCTACTGGCTGAGATGTACAGATATTTACAATCTCTTCGGATGTCAAATTCTCTGTTACTACACTTTCTAATGGTTTAGATGTACAGACTACTCCAATCTTCTCGAATGTTAACTCCTCCTTTTCTACTTTCCCTACTGTCTGTCTGTACTGTCTGTACAGATATTCACAATCTTTTCAGACGTTGAATTCTCTGTTACCAAATTCTCTGCCAGATGAGCTGAAGAGATATTCACAATCTTTTTAGACGTCGAATTCTCTGTTTCTCTCCTTGTCGGCCTTATTTCGCGCTTATTTCGGGGTTCCCAGCTTAATGGCCTTTGTTTTGTCCCTGGATGTTTCCCTGCCGGTAAACCTGATTCTTCTTCATGTAGCAGTCTCCTTCCGTATGCCCTGTTTTGTTGCACCAATTATATGCACAATTTGTTTTTGTTCCCTACCGAAACTCTTGTTCTCATTATTTCTGAATGGGTTTCCTGTATTGACTCTTCTAGTATTCTTACTCTCATAACTCTTTTCTTGAATGTGACCGTTTCTAGGACTGAACTCTTGGGCACACTTCCACACATTGTCATGACCGTATTCCTCGCAATATGGAGTATTTTTCCTGATTAAACACTCATCTCTTGTATGTCAGAATGTCACACAGAACGAGCATTTGATGCTGGCCCTAGCATCCTTCTCTGGTAAACTTCTGTTATTGTGGTATCTACTATGTCTACTCCCCTCACAACTCTCGTCTACCAATGCATACACCTGCCTCTGCTGTGATACCCTGAATCCAGACTGATTTCCATTCATCAGCATATAAACTATTTGCGCAGCCTTGGTCACTAGCTCGTCTATATTTCTCCCTTGCATCGTTAGCACCACGGCCCTTAAACTTGGGTCACTCAATCTACTTTGAATGCCGTCACTACTACCTTGTTTAATTGGTTTAACAGCCCTTTCTTTTCTCCTATGCAATCTTTCCCTCTGTATTCTATTGTGCTTAATCTTCTTGCAAATGTTTGCAGTTTCTCCCCTGGCTCTTGAACGCATTTTCACAACTCTACTATGACTGAAGTATATGTGGTTCCCCTTAGATAATTTGATTTAATTAATAAGTAAAATTCTTCAATAGTGGCAAATTGTCTTCGCCTACATAATTCGAAGGCATCTCCATGTAATCTCAACTTCACACAGTCTATAATATCTTGTAACTCAGCAGCACCGAACGCTCTAATTGCGAGATCGCACCCTTGAATGAAGCTATAAACTTCTGTTTATGAATCGGTTCCCGAAAATAAAGGAAACAGATTATTCACTATCTTAGCTATTTCATTTATTGTCATCTTGTTTTGTTTGATTGCAATGTTCTCATATATATTCCCGCCTTCTTCTTATTTTGCGGTAATTCATTAAGTCCTACGTATTACTTATTTATTTAATTTTTCCAAATAAAACCAGTTAACTTCATGTGTTATAGGTGTATATACAATGTACATAATTTTTTCCTTCGTTTGTATTTTAATTCCTTTCTGTTTATGTCGTCCATGATTCTTACTGCAACCGTCCTGCTCTGATTTCCGAAAGTTGTAGCATTTGCCATTCCATCTGACGTCATCCTTCAGAAATGGCTTCCCTAGTGATTGGTTCTTGGTTGGTCCATTTTGATCCTGGTTCATCTCATCAAACCACTATTGTATTTAATAAAAAAATATGTCCATCCTTTTCCCGAGAGTTGGTGGGTGATGGATCCGCAATCAATACTTATTTCTAGCAGGACCCACGTGGATCCTACTAACACAATTCAATTCCCAAAAAATTTTTCCCCCAAAATCAATCTTGAGTGTGACTCAACTCGTAATGAACTGAACTCATAATTTCTATGTAAGTAATACGTAAACTATTTTTTAGTTTTGTAAGCTATTTAATAGTTATACTTTGGGACATCAATTCTAATAAATTTCAGTGAACCTGAATCGTAAGAAACAACTTGTAATTTTTGTATTAAGTTGATATCAAAAATGTTCTTGTTGGCGTTTCTGTTTTTCAGTGTTTGCGTGATTAAAACCAACGAAAAACCCTAAAAAGTTGAAGTTTTTATTTTTCATGAATTGAATTTTTATTTATATTTTCAAAATTTTTCAAAATTATAAAAAATTTTTTTTTTCAAAATATCCTTGCTGTTCCCATAACCAACAAGGATCATACTAGTTAATTTCAAACTCCTTTTTTTTCAAAATATCCTTGCTGTTCCCCTGAACAAAAAGGATCCTACCTTCCTGTGAGGATACCCGTAGGTCTTTAGTCGTGGCCCTAAAGTGAAGAGCCATCTGATTCAAAACCTTATGCGTCTTTCCTCCAATAGGAAAGATCGCATCCTACCGCAATTTCCCTAGATAAAAAAAATTTTACCTTATATTTAACCGGCAGAGTAGCTGCCAAATGAGCCGTGAGATTGCAAAAAATTTTGGGTGTGTATTATAATGGCCGATTGTATACTTACTTTAATGTGTACTAGATCCACACTGAACTGAAACACTCACGATCTGACTTAGTACGCTCGTTGTTTTCCCATCAACTGCACCCTTCATTTAGCAGAGACCAGATATTTATATCATATCTGGGGTCACTTCTTCTAATTAATTTTGTTACGTACTTAAGTCTAGCTTATCGATTAATTTGCTCTACTTAACACTCATTTAATTTCGCAATACTTTACATTATCACTTAATTTTACACTATTATAATTTAGTACAATTGACAGTTTTTTGTCACATTGCGATTGTGCAACAATCTAACTTATCTTACTCCCTAGTTAAATTATATCCACATACAAACATGCATGTATACATACATACATACATACATTGTTCATTGAGCTTTGGCAATTATGCATTTTCAGTTGGTCACAAAACAGCGACCAACAGCTGCATGAAATAAAGTAGATCAAATATCAAGTTCACTGCTTGAACGACATTTCCCAATTTCATCAAACAGTAACGCTACTCAGGTATCAGGCGCATAGCGTCGTTCACCTGTGTGGCATTATTTTGTTAAGTCAGCATATAACTAATTGCTGCTATAACTTAAGCACGCGCTCTGCTATTGTCGTGCTTCTGTTTGTCGTAATAGGATCATGCCTGGTATCATGAATAGAGGTAGGTCGGTGCTTAAAGCAATTTGTGCTGCGTTTTATTTTACTATCTGTTTATGCATACCGCACTTCATGATCAAGGTTAGTCGATATTTGCTATCGGCATTAATTTATTAAAGTTTAATTGTTTTGTGACGACTAAGTCACAACAACAAGGGTATACGACTATGACACGCAAGCCTGGCATCAGGTGAGTGAATCAGGCTCAATTTTTTCATCCATCGCAAAAATCGAAGACACGAAAAAGTTATTGTAAACAAAACACTGTCACTTTATCAAATGTCAACAAGAGACGCTGATATTTGGCAGCCTTGTCAGACACATGTGGCAACCTACTAAAAAAATTTTCGAATCGGACAGTTAAGTCCATCTGATAAGATGACAAAACAATAGCCAAGAAATAAGTTTGAAATTTTCCATCAGAACTTCATCAGGGTGTAGAGCAGTGGTGCTCATTCTACAACATAGACATTTTTGTGTCTGCACTAGAGGGCTTTAAGCTTCTTTACTACTTTTTACTAGTGAAGTGTAGCAAAGTAAACATTGTGCTTCATTAAAAGCATTCACTATAAATAAATATTTTATCTGATCAATACCAGATATCATTTTGAACAATATTAAATACACGAAAAATATATATTATTTTTGCGTGCATTAATAAAACTAAGCAACGCAGTCTTCACCGCTTGAAGTGCCAAAGCGAACTGAGGTGATTTTTTATATGCGTGAGCTTTATATACGTGTGAAAGCACAAAAGCTTTTGTGCACAATTGTGCGTATTTGAGCAACAATGGTGTAGAGAGATGATACTGGCCTGATTTTCTTAGCGTTGATATTGAATTGATAACAAAATGAATTAATTTGTATGTATATTAAGGCATTGTCAGGAATACGATGGAGCCTTAAGGGGTCGCTCTTTTCATATAACTTGGAAAACAAACTAAATTTGTAGTGGTGATTACTAAAAACTATGCTTTTTATGTGACCATGGCTGCGGCTGCATATAACAAAACTTATTTTAATCAGAACATTTAAAAAGGGGATGGGAAATATGGACTTTAAATAAAAATCCCCCAAAAATTTCTCCATACAAAATTCGGTAAATTTTCGTTTAGAAACCGTCAAAAAAGCTATGCGGTTTTACACGTTTTTAGGCGAAATTTCGTTTTTTGGTTTGGCTATTTGCCATACGAAACTCATCTAATTTTTCAGGACAAAATTTCACTTTTTGTTTTCGAGTGATAATTCACATTGACTACTAGTGAAATGGTTATTATAACTATTACTATCTCTCGATCATCGTGTTTTTAAAAAAAATAAAAGTTTTTAGTTAAAATCGGTCCCCGTCCTACTGTAGTCTATACCTTTTGATAATTATTAATGAATAATATTTATTTCTCTCCAGATATTTTCGTTTATTTAATAAATTCCAGAGTGCTTATTCTTGTCAAGCACTCCGACACCGCAAGATTGAACTTAAGGCAATTTTTCCAAAATTTTGGGCATATTTTCGTTTTTATTGGGCTATTTTTTCATTTTTCTCAAATTTTTTTTTTGTAATTTTTCGATTTAGTGATTTTTAATTTTATTTGTTTATGCGATTTTTTTGTGCTTGATGTTTCCTACATCCAAATTTAAAATTTTGTAGAACGATGGCATAGTACACAAATGTTGTCAACAGACATCAACATACATTTAACTTGTTAAAAATTGCGATAATTTTTTCGGTTAAATTTTTTCAAAAGGGCCTAAAAGGACTAAAAAGGGCCTCGGGGCTTTTACAATTAAAAAGGGCTCAAAAAAGCCCTAAAAGCCCCCAAATATCATCCCTGGAACAGACCACGAAACGAATCAGACGTGCCTTTCAGTAATATCGCTACGCTTGCAAGTAAAATATTTTCCTCAATCTAAGTCAGTCGTGCTGTGGCCAGCGAACAGGAACGACGTGCCTGTCATCTATACCTTCTATTTCTTTCGGAAAACGATCTTCTCAGTATACTCCCACTCTCGCTCTGCACGAGTGACTCTCTTTGAGTTTTTCCTCTCCGTTGAGTATACACTGGAGTATTCTCGGACTGCCTTTTCGGAAACAGTCCTCTCAGTGTTCTCTCCCTCTCGGTCTGTCTAAGTGACTCTCTTAACCCTCTCCGAGTGTACACTGGGGTATTCCCGGACCGCTGTTTCGGAAAACGGTCTTCTCAATGTACTCTTCCTCTCACTCTGCACGAGTGACTCTCTTTGAGTCTCTCCTCTCCGTTGAGTAGACACTAGAGTATTCTCGGACTGCCGTCTCGGAAAACAATTCTCTCAGTGTGCTCTCACTATATACGAGTAGATCTCTTTGAGTATTTTCCCTCCATTGAGCAGACATTGGGGTATCTCGGGCCGCCGTTTCGGAAAACGGCCCTCTCAGTGGTCAGTCCTTCACTCTCACTCTCAACGAGTGTAAATCCTATCTAACGAGACACGACGGACCAGCGTCGTCCGTCAAGAAGATATTAAGTGGAGGTACAATCACGCCTCCTAGCAAAAGCAACCACGAAAGGAGCCACAGGATTGCTAGACCAGCGCTGTATCATACTCCACGACCTTAAGGAGCATCCACCAGACCTAGACACTGGACCGGATCGTTTTTGTATGGAAAAAAAAGTCAGCCGTTCACCGTCTCAAAAGGAACTTATAAAGACGATTTCTGCATACTTTTTTCAAATCGGAAAAAATTCCACGGAGCATTTTTGATTCTCCTGAAGGTCCTTTTTGGTAAAAAAACATGTTTTTTGCTTATAACTTTTTATTTGTCACAGAACGCATACCGAAATATGCTAAAAAGATAAACTTCTTACCTATACCAATACACACTTTTTTAAATTATGCATTATTTTAACTCTTATTGACCTTCAAAAATAAAATTTTATGCTATACGTATTTTTAAAAATACATTTTGTTAAAAACGTTGTAATAAACACATTTTCCATTGGATTAACGTGAAATTCATCTTGTTGGAAAGGTATTACGTTCAACATTTTTTATATTGTAGTGTACTTATAGAGTACACTCTATATACCACCATCTTAAAAATGTATCTTTCACAAGTAAATGTTCGCTTAAGGATAAGGGTGTAGAGTACTTATAGAATCACTATTACCGTCAACTAAACCTACTTAAATCTTTTTCATAATCGCTAAACCAATAACATAAAAACAATAGAATCAATATCTTAACGCATAGTATTAATCCCAAAATTTTCCATTCAATTTTAAAGAAAACAATTTCAAAATTTCAATAGCTAAAATATCAAGTTCTTATTCAATGAACTTGTCACCCCTTTACACTTGTACCACACAAGCATAAACGCGGCAACGCGTATTATGTTTCTCACACACTGCATAAAGAAAAACAACAAACACAACAACAGCAAGCATTATATGCGCTAGTGCCAACGACACTTATAAGTCAAGGCCGTAATTCCAGAGCACTAATTTTTGTTGTTGCTATCTGGAAACATTTTACAACAAACATTTGATTGGTTATTAATTTTAAAAAGTAAAACTGAAGGAGGAGTTATGGAAATAATGGTTAAATAATGTTAAGAAAAATACTTGTAAAAATTATATATAAACTTTCATATTTTAAAATAAAGATGATAGATTTGAATGAACAGGCAAGGAGCCCAAAGCAAATAAATCTCTTTTATTTAAAAATTTAGCCTTTGTGGCTTGATTAAAAATTAGCCTTTGCGGCTTAGTAAAAATAAACATAGCCTTTGTGGCTAGTATGACCAAAAGCCTTGCGGCTGATTAAAAAGGCGTGTGCGCCTCTAGTACACAAGCTCACACTAGTCCTGACACACATAGTGATCTTGTCGAAACTAACCTCCAACACTACATGACTATCCTGCCAAACCGAATTTGGACTTCATAACTCTAATTTGCAGCACAAAATTTACTACTACAATCGAATTATTTTAACATCCGATGGCGGATTTCAACGAACGCTTTAATAACCTTGTAGAATACATCAAAACGGTACAAAAACAAATTGAAGAACTAGAAGACAAGGAACGGCAACAACAAAAGAAAACGTTACTTGCTGAGCATCAAAAGCCACCCAAGTGTCGAACCAGAGCGGGGAAAAAAGTAAAACAACGGCAACAACTGAACGAGTTATATCGACTAACAAATATAATCAAAGGAGAACAAAAATATAACTATATCAGACAACTAAGGATATAAAATTGTTTTTTAAATAAATAAATAATTATTATGTTTTGTTTCGTATGCGAGGCCAGCATCCCAGAAGAGGCGATGACCCAACATTTACGAACACATAGAAATATTTATTTATTTATTGGCCAAACAAGGCAATTTACTTATTGTAACTTAATTTAAATATATTTTTTTTATTTTATTTCTTCTCCCCTTTCCTTGTTTTGGTGTTCGAAAATGTACGAATTGAAGTGGGCGTAATCCGCCCACCTAAATGACGTGATTTCACGAACACGTCAAAAAGGAGGGGCAGAAAGAAAATTAAAAATAAGAGTAAAAGGTACTTACATACTAGAAAGAGGAGAAGTAAAGAGAGAAGATAAAAGGCTGGGTTAACTAGGAAGAGAGAGAGACTTGGATAGTACTCTTTTCCAACAAGTTTAGAGAGGGCATGCTTAAATGTGGCGTACATACGGGTAACTATTTATATACAGGTAATTTAACTTAAGCCTGAGTTAATTTTGGTTAACGAGGAACTTAGACAGGGTTTGCTTGAAAGAGGATTTGGACATGGAAGGTGAGAAGTATACGGAAACGTTATTGAATTCTCTACAGTATCGACTGATGGGTTCATTGTTTGAGTATGTAGTTTGGTGATGATATTCAGTTAACAGCCGAGTATGCTTAGTACGTCTTATTGGTTCGTTGAGACATATCATACTAGAAATATATTCACTGTGAATAGCACCATTAATAACATCGAATGTGAAACATGAACCCAATAATGTTCTTCTTGATGATAATTGCATCAAGTTTAAAAGGCTGAGTCTGTATTCATATGAAGGAAGGCTATTATAATCACGGGGGTTGTACATGTCTCTCAACGTGTATAGTAAGAATTGCTTTTGAATAGACTTGATTCTTTCGCTATGGGAATCAAAGGACGGACTCCAAATTATGCAGGCATATTCAAGTATTGGCCGCACTAACGCACAGTATAAGGATGTAGTGACCCAAATATTCTTGAATTCATTTGCTCGCCTTTTTATAAAACCAAGCTGTTTGCTGGCTCTGGACAAAATTTTGTCATAGTGCAAATTAAAGCGCATCTTGCAATCCAAGACTACTCCAAGATCCACTACATGATTGACTCTTTTAAGCTCGGTACTATTGAGGTGGTAGGTATGTATCGCCATGTTGTTCTTACTAATAGCATTGCATTTATTGATATTAAGATGCAGTTTATTTTGGATACACCATTGCTCAAGAGACAACAGATTTGACTGTAAAAAATTTGCATCTATCTCTGATTAGATTGCATAGTACATTTTTAAATCATCTGCATACATAAGGTGTGAGTTATCGTTCAGGACTTCTGATACGTCTGATATAAATATGTTAAAAAGAAGAGGACCAAGGTGGCTGCCTTGCGGAACTCCTGAGGAGACTGCAATTTTTTGTGACAAAATTCCTTAAAATTTAACATACTGGGATCCGTCGAGATATGATTTTAGCCAACTTAGTATGGGTCCCTTAATATCGAATAAATATTGCCTCAACAACCCGTTTCCATCTCGTTCTGTTTTGAGCCAGCTGTTTGAGTTGGCCCCAGGAATATCCCGACTCGGTAACCTCTTTTTCCAGGCATCGCCTCCATGAGAGTTTAGGGCGTCCCCTTCTTCGGTTTCCTTGCGGGTTCCATTCGAGAGCTTGGCGGCATACTTCGATGGGTAGTTTACGCAAAGTGTGGCCTACCCAGCTCCATTTCCTCCGTTTGATCGTTTGCCTTATCGGAAGCATGTCACATTTTTTTCAAGCAAGCTGTCATTGCTTATATTGTTGGGCCACCAAATTTTAAAATGCGGCGGAGACAACGGTAGACGAAGCTCTGTATTTTGCTGTTTAGCGCCTCGGTCGTGAGCCAAGTCTCGCAACCATATAAAAGAACTGACAGCACGTTGGACTTAAAAATACGGAGCTTGGTATGGACAGAGAGTAGAGACGAGTTCCAAATACTTCCCAGTTGGGCGAAAGCACCTTTAGCTTTTCCTATCCTCGCTTGTATGTCTTTTAACACGCTGTTCTTAGGGGATAGGATGCTGCCGAGCTATTGGAAGTCTTCTACGTACTCAATTGCTTCCGTGCCCATGTTAAGGCTTCAGTTAATGTTTGTGGGGTTGACGCACACCGCTTTTGTCTTGTTGATGTTGATGTGTAGACCAGCTTTCTTGGAATTGACAACGAGGTCGTTCAGCTTTTGTTGCATGTCTGAGTTTTTCACGGAGAGAAGACATATGTCATCGGCATAGTCAAGATCCTCAAGAGTTTCTGCAAAGTTTCAGAAAAGACCCTTGTTCTTTCCGTGGATAGTATCGTAAAGGATCTGATCGATGACAATTAGAAACAAAAGCGGAGAAAGCAGGCAGCCTTGCCGTACGCCGAAGTTTGTGCCGAAAGGTTCTGACAACATGCCATTATGTAGCACTCTGCATATGAAGCCGTCATATTGGGCGAAAAATATACAGGAAATAAAATCACGAAATTCTACAGAATAATAAATGAAATAGATGTTCCCCTGATGACTGATGCTTACTGTTATCTAAGTATACTGAACAACAAGAATGATGGTAACGTTACCATCATCGAAAATTTAGAGATCAACGTCGTAACAACGTCGGATATTAAAACAATTTCGTCGACAGCAATTATTACAATAATCATCGTTATATTATTAATATATGCATTCCATAAACTAAGTAGTTATTACAAAAATTATGTTTTAAAACATATTAAAAGGGTACAGAATGTTTAAATAAAAATTTTAACAATATACTTAAGAAGAATTTATACATGGATATATTTACAGAAATTTACAAAGAAGTCAGAAACATAAAAGTTAATATATAGAAAACAATAAATAGAAAATACACACTATCAACCATAAAAATAAAATTAGAATTGATCGACAAGTACAAAAAGACTTCGACCAACATAAACTTACACTAGAAACAACTCACGAACTATTAGAGCAGATGACAAGAAATATAACAGAAAATCATGCAATAACAATAGAGTTCAGCTACTACAGCTATATCGCACTTCCTCAGCATTAACCCATCTAAAGCCACTACCCAGTAATCATTGAAAATATCAATGTTATGGATACCCGTGACCACAAACAAGTTAATGTGGGAAAAATTTACCCACCAATGAATGGGTTGGGCTCAGGGACAACACAAGACGTAACAACTAACCATGCGTATACATAGATCTATTTACACAACTAATTTTAATCTACTTTTGAGTTGACATTTTGACAAATTAACATCAAAAACGCTACAATTGCTAACAAAGGAACTCATGCGACTTAAAGGAGCAGTAGCCATATAATTTGTTCTACTAAATGGCAAATAAATTAAGTTGTTAGCGTTTCTACTGCTTCTACGGTTAGTGTTAAAATTTATGTGAGAAAGAAGTTCTGGAGAATCGAATACACCTGTTATGAGCTGGTGTAAATATACGATATCTGCCGATTTCCTTCGATCACCTAAAGACTGCATTTTTAATAGTTTTAAACGATCCGCATAAGGAGGAAGGTCTAATATGTCAGTTCCACTTAAGCCCCTTAGAGCAAACTGAAAAAAACGTTTTTGGATTCTTTCTATTCGATCAACATGCACATTGTAACTTGGGGACCACACTTGACTTGCATACTCTAAGTGAGGACGCACGATTGCATAATACAACGTTGTAGTTGTAATCATGCTATTAAATTCTTTGGCCCAGCGTTTTACAAAACCAAGCATTGAAGATGCTTTTTTACAAATATTATCAATATGAATGTTAAACGACAGCTTAGAATCCATGCATATACCTAGGTCTTTGACGGTGTCTACACGACTCAAGGCAGTATCTTTAATCTTATAATCAAAAATATAATTATTCCTTTTTCGCGAAAAGGTCATAGTTTGGCATTTATCTGGATTTAAAAACATATTATTTTTAGAACACCAAACTTCAAAGGATTTTAGATCAGACTGGAGTAGATCTGAATTATCTCTAGAATTAATCGTTCTGTATATTTTCATATCATCGGCATAAATAAGCAGATGAGAGTGTTCAATGACGTGAGTTACATCATTGATAGCTAAAATAAACAGAAGAGGACCAAGGTGACTACCCTGAGGAACACCTGATCCAGCAATAAATTCAGAAGACAATGCGCCTCGGAAACGTATTTGATAAGATCGCTCCACCAAATACGATTTAATCCAGTTCACAAAATATTGTGGAAATCCCATTAACTCAAGTTTAAATAAGATTAGATTGTGTGGTAGCTTATCAAATGCCTTACTAAAGTCAGTGTAAACACAATCGACCTGGTTACCAGAATCAATAGAATTTAAGCAGAATGTTGTAAAACCGAGAAGATTAGACACAGTGGATCTGCCATTAACAAAACCATGCTGACGAGTTGTTATGACTTTGCCACAGTGAATTTTCACCCGATCGTACACCATCCGCTCAAAAAGTTTTGGAATCGATGAGAGCTTAGCGATAGGCCTATAGTTACTGACATCGTTCCTGCAACCCTTTTTAAAAATAGGACTTATAAATGATTTTTTCCAAAAAAGTGGAAAATAACTTTCGTTAATAGATTTATTGAATAATAAAGACAGTGGTTGACTCAAAACGGAACCGCATTGTGTTAACACTGCGGCAGGAACACCGTCAGGTCCAGCACCAAACTCCTCATCGATCGATCTAATATACATTAAAATATCCTCTGGAGTGAAGGATATATGTTCCAAAGATACTCTGGGTTCGGAATTCATATATTCAAAGTACTCTCCATCAGGATTAAAAGAATCTGAACAGAATGATTCTTTAAAAAGATTGGCGAAAAGGCCACAAATTTTGACGGGATTGTCAGTAAATCCCTCAGGAGTTCTAAAAGAAGAAGGAAATCCATCAGATTTCTTCTTTGTGTTTACGAATCCCCAAAATTTCTTTGGATCTGTCAATATTCTCAGCTTAACATTATCTAAATATTCGTGATATAATGTAGCTGAGCGATTTTCAAATTCCAGAAACAAACGTTTGTAAGTTTCTAGGTCGTTTGAGCCTAAGCTACAGATGTATTTCTTCCATGCCCTATTCCTGTTGTTGCGAAGAGTCTTAAAATCCTTTGTGTACCAAGGGTACGTAGAATTCCTCGCAAATTTGAGACTATAAGGTACGGATTGAGAAAACACAGCAAAGAGTTCCATATAAAAAAAATGTATGGAGTCATCAAGGCAATTTCCATTTATATATTCTAAAATTGCATTAAGTTTGCCATTAAGCAACTGATTCAACTTCAAAAAGTCAGCTTTTTAAAATTGAATTCATAAAGCTTATCTGCTGAATTAGAATTTACTATATTTGCTCTGTCGGATTCGTACCAAATACTCAATGGTGGATGATATTCATCAACAGTAGTTAGAGCATGAAAGGCCCTCTTAACAACAACATTGTTACTGTCTGTAGTTAAGACCAGGTCAAGAAGTCTTTCAAGACTATTATAAATACAACTCACTTGTTGTAAGTCTGAACATATATTATCAACAAATATATGTTCTTGGCGGGTCTTCGAATTAGATGCACAATAGTACGTATCATCGTCAGAAGAATGCCATTTTAAATCAGGTAGATTAAAATCGCCCAATAATAAAATGTCGTCATTAACGTCAAGAAAATCAATTATGTAATCTATGCACTCCGCAAGGCTTGCATAGACCTCTACACTACTCTTAGGAGGAACATACGCATTAATAACATATACATTAGAGTTACAATGTATAACTTTAACGCAAATTAGTTCAATATTAGAAGAGCAGGGAATGTCAACAATAAAACTGACAAAGCAGTTCCTTACAGCCAAAAGGACACCACCACCGACAGAAGAAATATTGTCAGTGTATCTGTCTTTTCTAAAAACTTGAAAACTATTGTCAAACAATTCCAAATCAGTAATGCTTCCGTTCAGCCACGTTTCTGTTAACGCGATAATATCCTCAGAGTAATTTTGAGTTGATAGAAATAAGCTCTGCGTCTTATAACGTAGTCTCCTTACATTTTGATAGTAAAGGGACAGCCTATTTATTAATAAAGAAGCCTATTTAATAATAAAAGAAAATAAGCTAAACACAAACATGGCAGATTTCAATCTTGAGTAAATTCTAAAAACTATCTCTATTTTTTTTGGGAATTACAAAAACTTAAACTCTTTTCTGATCATTAGCAAATTAATACATGATACTTATTCAGCAGACAACCAAAACAAACTAATAAATCTTGTAATAAGCGTAAAATTTTAACGTTAACGTTAACAAAGAAAGCACTGACACTTTTGCTAAATTAAATACAGCTTTAAATACTTCTTACAAAAGCTTACCTTACTACTTCACAAATTCATACACAACTTTCCTCACTTACACAATGAAATGGAACAGCGACAAACTTTAAAATTTGACATCAGAGCTAAATAACTTACAAATACACGATCTTACAACTGGGGCTAGTGAAAAGCAAAGAAATTTAATTTTAAAAATAAATGATAACTATGCTTTGACTATTTTCAAAATGGTCTAAACGATGATCTGAAAACTACAATATTTGCAGCTCAACCAAAAACACTAGTTGAGGCAAATCAAGCGCTAGAACTAGAAAAAAATGTAAAAACTGGCAATCAATTAATGTACTATAAAACAAACAACAATACGTACAACAGAAAACGAAATAACAGAAGTTCACAGCGGGATAATAGACAAAATGATTCACAACGATACAATAAGAACAACAATAACAGACAAAATTGGAATAACTTCAACAATAATAACAATAGGAGCAATAACTCCAACAGTAATAATTATAACAATAATAACGATAGAAATAATAACTTCTACAGGAGAAATTCAAACTCCAATCCGAACTCCTATAACAGAGGTTGGAATAATAACACTATCCGAAATAATGGCAATAGGATGTACGTTGTAAACCAGACATGCTCATCCAGTAGCTCATCTTACTCGCGCTACCCACCATACACACTTTTTTCTATCATGAGCTTTGTCTGTGCGCTTATGCGAAAGCCAAACCACGTATAAAAAACAACACAATCTAAAAAAAAAAAAAATACTAATAACAGCACCACAAGCCGGTGTTGATGATCATATAATTTTGAACGCGTAAACAACAACAACAAATGCATACAAATTATCCGTTGCATGTGTGTTAACGCACATAGGATTTGTTTTTGTTTTTTTGATTTGATTTTGTTTTTTAAAAATCATTTGCTCTTCTGTAAAATTTCGTGATCTCCACTGTTGTAAACGACAACGTTCAGGAAAACGAAGATCGCTCGGAGATCTCGACAGATCATCCGGGACAGAAAAATTAAAGATCTACAATATCTCGGATAAAAATGGCATTATAGTAAAATGCAAAAAAAGAAAAATTTAAAACTTTTAATCGACACCGGTGCAGATATTACCATCTGTAAACTTGAAAATATTACAAACGACACGGAACTGATGATGGAACAAAAATGTAAACTAACTGGGATTACAAGTGAAGAATCTTTAACATTAGGATCTGTTAAACTATGGCTCGATTTCCAATGCAAAACAATAAGACATTTTTTTCACGCAGTTGAAAGCGATTTCCCAATAGAAACTGATGGAATTATAGGTAGGGACTTTTTATCTAAATACATGTGTAAAATTGACTACGAAACGTAAACATTAACTATAATCATAGGAAACACAGACGTCATAACACCATTATATTTAAAAAAAAGGACATATGACATCAAACGAATATTTCCAAGGACAGAAATCATACACCCAATATACTTAAAAATAGATCAAGATAGCGTAATACTAAATGACGAATGCCAGTAAATGGTAAGTGCTACGTAAAAATACTGAATACAACTGACTCAGAAGTAAAAATCAGTAAATTAACACCAAATTTAAAGCCACTATCAAACTACTGATATTTTAGACAATACACAAGACAAGATAATGCTAGATTTAAAAAAGTATTAAAAGACTTATACATAAAACCAAACCACCCACTTACCGATACATTCAGAAAATACCAAAACATATTCCATTTAGAAGACGAACAGTTAGCAATTAACAATTTTTATACACAAAAACTTTCAACAATAGACAACAATACACCCACGTATAATAAAAACTACAGACTACCACATGCTCATGACACAGAGATACATAAACAAGTACAAAAATTATGACAGAATGACATAATCGCACCATCAGTTAAGTTAGCCCATATAACTCACCCCTTTTATTAGTACCAAAAAAAAAGCACTGACGACATAAAGAAATGGCGTTTAGTAATTGATTTTAGAAAACTTAATGACAAAATTGTAAGTGACAAATTTCCTTTAACAAGAATAGAAGATGTGTGTCTGGGAAGAGCAAAATATTTTTCTACACTCGACATGACAAGCTGTTTTCACCAGATACCTTTAGATAAAAACTCTAAAACTTTAACAGCTTTTTCCACCAATGACGGTCACTATCAGTTTAACATTAAAACTTAAATTGAAAATTGCTACCTTTCGGATTGAACATATCCTCAAACAGTTTCCAACGCATGCTAACAATAGCACTTACAGGTTTGAGCTTAGAAGCATTCTTATAAGTTGACGACATAATAGTTTTTGGATGTAGTCTCCACAACCACAATAGCAATTGAATAAAAGTTTTTGACAGATTGTCAAAATACAATTTTAAATTAAACGCAAGCAAACGCAAATTTTTACGACCTCGAAATAGTTTATTTAGGACATTTAATTACACAAAACGGAATAAAAACAGACCCTGCAAAATATGAAACAATAAAAAAATATCCTATTCCAAAAAATGTAGACGAAATACGTAGATTCGTCGCCTTTTGCAATTATTATAGAAGATTTATTAAAGATTTCGCAACAATAGCACAAAGTCTAAGCGCGCTACTAAAGAAAAGTCAAACTTTCATCTGGACAAAACATAGATAGAATGTCAGGCAGCTTTTAATATGTTAAAACAGAAGTTAATAGAACCACCTATTTTACAATATCCTGACTTCTCGAAGCCTTTCATTTTGACTACTGACGCTTCAAATTTCGCGTTAGGAGCGGTCTTATCACAAGGCGAAATAGGACAAGACCTACCAATCTCATACGCAAGTAAGGTATTACAGAAACATGACATCAATAAACCTATAATAGAAAAATAACTCCTAGCCATACATTGGGAAATAAACTTCTTTAAGCCATATCTTCACGGACAAAAGTTTATTGTAATAACATATCACAGACCACTAGTTTTACTGTTTAGCCATAAAAACCCATCATCAAAAATGACTATAATTAAACTCGATCTTTCCGAGTATAATTTTGAAATAAAATTCAAACAAGGCAAAATTAATACAAATGCCGACGCGTTATCGAGAATAATGAATTCCGATTTATTAAAAACGCTAATACCTAAAGAAGAAACGAACAATGCAAAAGTCATGGTAACAACAAAAGGAAATAAGAAAACACAGGAAAATCAAATTGAACAAGAGAACTGCACATCACAGAACGAGTCTGATCAACTTTTCATATGGGATTGTACATCTATTACTGACGTCAAAAATATAAAATCATTACAATTCGATGTAAGCGATGAAAAATACTTCAGGGCCTACTAAAGTTTTTCGGCGATCGAAAATCAATTTTTTTTTCTTAAATTTTTCGAATGTATAACATCCCAAAAAAATTCTCAGAAAATTTTGAGTCGATTAAATAAAAATTGTTCTAGTTATAACCACAATCGGCCTAAGAGAAGACAATGTACTCATACACTCAGGTGTATTTTTATAAGCTTTTATTTAACTTCCCTATAGGAACAAACTAACTTGTTGTTAAAAACAACTATGTAATTCATTCAACATTCAACATTGATTGATTTTATTATGAAACATTAAATATAATCATATAATGAAATTACAGATATTAGACAGTAGTTAATAATGTTTCATAAACCTGCATTCTGTAGCTCAAGGAGCTAGTGGCGAATGCAAGGTATATACATAAAACTTACAGATAACACAATGTCGTTCGTGGGGCTTAAAAGTAGATATACACATTTTAAACAAGATATAATTTTTTGATTAATAATTCAATAAGATAATTTAAAAATAAATGAAGTTTTTTTTTTTTTGTTTTAGGTGGCCGTGACAACCCGTGTCCGGATTTCGACCGACCTCATCAGCTCTCGCCAGGCGCCTCTGCTTTGCGCGCGCCTTCTCCAATCGGATACACCAAGTGCGGTTAGGGCTTCCTCAGCCTGGTCCATCCATCGGAGGCATGGTCTCCCTCGTCGTCGTTGACCAGCGACCCTCGCTTCGAGCACCTTTTTCGCTGGAGCTTCGTCGTCCATACGATGGACATGACCCAGCCAGCGTAGTCGCTGCACAGTTATACGCTGAACTACGTCAATGTCATCGTAGAGCTCATACAGCTCGTGGTTCATTCGGATGCGATAGTCATCGCCGACTCGAACAGGACCGAAGATTTTGCGAAGAACTTTTCTCTCGAACACCCCCAGAGCGGCTGCGTCAGTTTGCGAAACTACCCATGCCTCAGCGCCATAAAGCAGCACAGGTAGAACGAGCGTCTTGTAGAGTGTTAGTTTTGTCGATCGAGAGAGGGCTCTGGAACTTAGTTGCTTACTGAGCCCGTAGTAGCACCTATTAGCAATTATTGTTCTTCGCTTTATCTCCAGGCTGATTTCGTTGTTAGTATTAATGGCGGTGCCAAGGTATACAAACTCCTTGACTACTTCAAAGTTATAGCTGCCGGATGAAACGTGGGAGTCTAAACGCCGAGCTCCCTTGTTTGTAGACAGCATATACTTTGTTTTACCCTCATTTATCGTCAAACCCACTTTGGCTGATTCCTTTTCGATAGCGGCGAAAGCAGCGGTAACATCTCTCTTGGTTCTGCCAACAATATCAATATCATCAGCGTAAGCAAGGAGCTGGACACCTTTATAGAAAATGGTGCCATTACGATGCACACCGGCCTTTCGTACGATCCCCTCCATGATGATGTTGAAGAGATCGCAAGACAGTGGATCGCCTTGCCTGAAACCTCTTTCGGTATTGAAGGTTTCGGAGAGGTCATTTCCTACCTTGACGGAGCTGCGTGTGTTGCTCAACGTCATTCTGCAAAGTCTAATCAACTTTGCAGGTATACCGAACTCAGACATTGTTGCGTATAGGCAATCCCTTCTCGGGCTATCGAACGCAGCTTTAAAGTCGACAAAGAGATGGTGTGTGTCAAATTGATTTTCGTGGGTTTTCTCGAGGATTTGTCGTAGCGTGAAAATCTGGTCTATGGTAGACTTACCAGGTCGAAAGCCACACTGATAAGGTCCAATCAGTGTTTTTGTAATTGGCTTTAATCTTTCACACAGTACGCTTGAGAGAACCTTATATGCGATGGAAATAAGACTGATACCTCTATAACTTGCGCAGATTGTAGGGTCTCCTTTCTTAAGTATAGGGCACAGTACACTGAGGTTCCAATCGTCGGGCATGCTTTCTGCTAGCCATATTTTGCTGATGAGCTGATGCATGCGCCTTATCAATTCATCGCCGCCGGTTTTAAACAATTCAGCTGACAGGCCGTCAGCACCCACTGCTTTATTGTTTTTGAGTCGTTGGATAGCAACTCGAACCTCTTCATGGCTAGGTGGTGGTACTTCCACTCCGTCATTGTTGATTGGTAGCTCTGAACTGCACTCTCCATGAACGAAATTGGTGGAATCGTCGCTAGTAAGTAAATTGGAGAAGTGCCGTCTCCACAATCTCAGCACACACTGCGTATCCGTATTCAGATCTCCATTTTCGTCTCTACAAGTGGATGCTCCGGGCTTGAAACCTTGGGTTAGACGCTTAACCTGTTGATAGAATTTTCGTGCATCCTTCTTGCCCTGGTATACCTCTAGTTCCTCACGCTCACGCTTTTCCTGCTCTCTTTTCTTGCGTCTGAAAAGGCGCCTCTCTTCCTTCCTCTTTTCGCGGTAGTTTTCTCGCGCGGCTCGCGTTGCAGCTGACTGCAGCGTTTTTCTATAAGCGGCGTTTTTTACTGCAGTCGCAATGCGACACTCCTGATCATACCATTGGTTCCGAGGTTGCGGGCGCCGGAAACCAATGACTTCTTCAGCGGCAGCGCGCATGGAGTGGGATATATGCGCCCAAAGTCCGCCGGCGTCGTCGAGTCCAGAGGTTGGTCGGTTGAGCTTAACCGAGAGTTGAGCGGAGTAGGCTTCGGCAGTCCGTTGTAATTGCAGCTAGACATCTAGCTTTCGTTGCATTCCTGTGCGTATGTTCTTGGCATTGCATAATCGCATGTGGATCTTGGCTGCAACAAGATAATGGTCGGAGTCAATGTTGACCCCCCGAAATGTACGCACATCTAGAACACTAGAGGCATGCCTTCCGTCGATTACAACATGATCAATTTGGTTTCGCGTTTTTTGATCCGGGGACAGCCAGGTGGCCTTGTGGATGTCGAGGTGCTTAAATCTGGTGCTACTTACTACCATGTTTCGTGCCGCGGCGAAGTCGATCAGTCTTAGACCGTTGTTTGTGGAGGTCTCGTGAAGACTGAACTGACCGACAGTGGGGCCAAAGATGCCTTCCCTTCCGACTTTCGCATTAAAATCGCCGAGGACTATTTTCACGTCATGGACCGGAAGGTGGTCATATACGTCCTCAAGACTAGCGTAGAAAGCGTCCTTGACGGCTTCGTCCTTTTCCTCCGTCGGGGCGTGCGCGCAAATAAGGCTTATGTAGAAAAATTTTACCTTGATGCGGATCGTGGCCAATCTTTCGTTCACAGGTGTGAACCGGGAAACAAGGTGGCGTAGTTTCCGGCTAACGACGAATCCACATCCGAATTCGCGCTTCTCCGCATGGCAGCTGTAGTAGATATCGCAGTGTGCTTGTTTAGAGCAGCCTTGCCCTTTCCATCGCATTTCCTGGATGGCGGTGATGTCAGATTGTATTGTTTTGAGGGCTTCCGCCAGTTGGATAATGGCACCTTCCCTATAAAGGGTCCGGACATTCCAGGTGCATATCCGTAAATCATTGTCCGTTTTTCGTTTGCGGTGGTCGTCAACGTAATTGGGGTTCTTATCCGAGGCTGGTTTAGTTTTCATTGGGCAGTAGTAATGTGGCGGGACCCAAACCCTGCGCACATTCCATGTTTAAGGTCTATGGATCGACCCGCCGCTCAAATTAGCCGTCAAACTGACGGATGTCAGTTTGCCGTTGCCCAGGGAACACCACTTGGAGGTTTGAGTCGACTTGAGACGATTTCGACATGGATAATGCTGGCCTCGCCAGGTTGAGGCGGTCAGACACGTTGCCATGTGAAGGTTCGCCCCCTGTTAAAGATAATTATTTATTTTAATAGAAAATATAAGATAGATAAAAAATAAGCAACGTATAAGAAGCATGTTACACAAAGACAATTATATTTGTGTACGGAGAATTAGCTCTAGTTCATCATAGTTAAATTTGAAAAGCCACAATTTAATTTCTTTAAGGAATATAAGCAACGAATATTATCTGGTAAGCTGTTAAACAATCTAGGAGCTATTGACAAATATGTATTTAGAAAAATCTGTGTATTATGAGGTGGAACTACAATTTTGTTGGTTATTCCTGTTTATTAAGTGACCGTTGTTATGAAAAAATACCTTTAGGACCTTATAAAAATATAAATGTTTGAGTGGAAGGACTCCGAGACTTTTGAATAGTGCAAAACTTGGTTCAAGTAGGTTTTTGCTGCAAATGATACGAATGATGTGTTTTTGAATAGTAACCATTGGATTGATTTTGTTACGATGTGTACCACCCCAACAGGATAGTACATATTCAAGTTTTGAGTGGAAAATACCATAATAGATACAAGTCAGAAGTTGTTTTGAACAGAAGTTTTTTAAAAGATACAGTTGTCGTACAGCCAACATTGCGTATCGTTTTAGTGCACTTGTGTGATCTGACCATGTCATTTTAGAATCTAACAAAATACCTAAATACTTAAAAGTTGTGACGCATTCAATTTTGAAACATCCCAAACAACACGTTTTTTGATCGTTATAGGTTAGCAAATTATTCGATGTGCTACAAGTGTACTCATCAAAGTGTATAAATTTATCGCAGTTTGAATGGTAATATATAAAAATATCGCTCTGCAGTTCTCTACCCGCAGTATTGAAAAACATTATTTTGGTTTTGTCACTTAGGACTAGCTTATGCATTGCAAACCAATAGGGGTATTCATGATGTGGTGTATTTGCCCTTGTATTGTGTATTTTTGATAAATTTGATATTTGTAGTAAATTTTGTAAAGTTACAAAAACAAAATACACAGTATTCAAAATACAACCCTGTAGCAAAAATACAACGACGAAACCCTATTATATTATTTGTAAATTTCGTTGTATATGTGATCAGCTGATCGCAAAAGCATTCCTACTCAACATCTAGGAAGCTACCGGCTGCAATGTGAGTTTATTTAAATAGATTTAATATTATTAGTGTTTCGATAAAAGGTTTTCATTATTTCGTAGGCGTTTCAATTGATATTTTCAAACAAAAATATACGCACAAATTAAAAAAAAAAAAAAAAAAAACGAAATAGCCATTTCAGCCCTTGAAAGGACTTTGACCGAGCTTCTTATGATCAATTGTGTTGTGTGTGATGTGAAATGTTTGCACACAAATGATCGAAAACTAGAACTACATGTTTTACGCCGACTCCTAACGGCTTATGTTCTCAAGAAGCTTTTCATGGCAGTTTTTGCTCTCTGAGGTTTGCCATTGTCTGCAGAGAGGTGACGGCCGAACAGAAAAATTAATTCAATTGAAAAAACTTTCTGTGTCGGATGGAGGATTCGAACCTGGGTTCTCTGGCGTAAAAGTCACACACTCTACCCACTACGCCACGGCCGCCACATATGCACAAATTAGCTGATTTTAAAAATACAAGACTTCATTGAAGGTTCGCTCACAATAGGTTGTAAATATTGTAAATTTTGTCAAAATTTATCACAAATACATCACATCGTGAATACCCCTAATGCCTCAAAAGGCAAAGGTCATGATTTATGCTTGCTGTCAAGTCAAGAATAGAATTGCTCGAGTATGTGCAAGCCATATCATCTGCAAAAGCAACAGTTTCACTAGCAAAGTTTTGCATAAAAATTGAATTTATATAAATTAAAAAAAGTACGGGTCCCAAAACAGAACCTTGCGGTACACCTGTGTCAATTGAGACGAATGAGCTAAATTTATTGTTTATTTTTACTCGTTCCAACCTGCTTTGTAAATATGAGCAAAACCATTTGTATACTTTTCCCCTAAGCCCGCATTTATATACTTTGTTCAAAAGAATTTTTTGGTCAACCGTATTAAAAGCCTTGGTTATGTCTATAAAGAGCGCAGCAGATTGTTTTTTGTTGTTGAAACCACTATAAACATTACTACAAAATTTAAGAAGAGCTTCCTCAGTTGATAAAGCCGCTCTAAAACCGTATTGGTTCTTGCTAAAAAAAATTAATTTTATTTAAAAAATTTAATATTCGAGCTTTCATTATTTTTTCATACACCTTTGAAAATACAGGTAAAATAGAAATTGGACGATAATTATTTGGTAAATGTTTATCACCTTTCTTAAATAAAGGAATAACTTCCGCCTTCTTTAGTTCGTCTGGGAAAATCCCAACATCAAGACTTTTATTAGTTAGGTGACAAAGTACATCAACAATATTGTGCACTATCTTTTTTATAAAAGTATTTGACAAATTATTCTCTGTTTTTGCATTTGAATTTTTTAGTGACATAGTAACTTTATAGATTTCTGAGGAAGATGAGGGTGTTCAACAAAGATACTCTGTCCTTGAGACAGTTCTCTATCTAAACAACTACAAGTTATATTGCTGGCTCTATCAGGAATGACACTTTTCACTACATTTGCAAAAAAATTGTTTAACTCGTTTGCTTTGTCGTTTGCTTTGTTTGCTTTGTTTGTTAAGTATTCGCAATTTGTAACTAAAGAGGAAATTTCTTCTTTTTTAAATGATCTATTTAACAAGTTATTTACCAATCTCCATTCCTTTTTCACATCACCCTTTACCTTGTTGAATTCATTAATGTAGAAGTTATTTTTACATAGACCAATATCAGTTTTAATTTCTTTGCATAGAGATTTATATTGTACTTTCAAAATATTATTGTTTGGATTTTTTAAGACTTTTTTGTGAAGTTTATTTTTGATATTTATTTTGACATTAAGTTCATAAGTCACCCAAGGCTTTAATTTTTAAAAATTTGAATTTCTTGCATTTTTAGTATAACTGCAGTGATTAAGATGCTTTACTAAAGTTTTCATAAACAAATCAAACGCTTTTGAAGGATCCACTTCATCATAAACCTCATTCCAAAATTCAAACCTTAATTTATTATTGAGTAATGCAAAATCAGTTAACATGACAACATCATAAGGTTTAGCCCTGTTATCATCAGATTCAAATAAATTTTCAAAACAGAGACATGTTAAACAGTGGTCTGACACTTGCAGATCACAGACAGAACTACTTATGGCTGATTCACAAGATTGACTATGTCTTACAAATATATGGTCAATACATGAAGCTGAAAAGTCTGTATTTCGAGTTGGTCGATTTATGCAAGATTCAAGTCCGTGTGACGAAAGCAAAAACAAGTACTTATCTGCGATATTTGACTCCATTAAAATGTTTAGATTTATGTCACCTAGCACAACAAGGTTATCATTTTTGCTATTTTCTAGCATTTCACTGAGTTCATTCAGAAACACATCATTCACATCACTGTTATGAAACCTATAGACGCAAATAAAGGAGAATTTTTTATCACATATTGTACACGAAACTTTAACAGCATCACAACTTAGGAAACTTAACCCGGAGAATTCATAATTTAGATTTTTTTTAACAAAAACCGCAACCACACCTGCTGCATATTGATTATTGCATTTGGCAAATAGATTGTATCCTGGGATATCAAATAAAGATACTTCTTCATCGTAAATCCAAATCTCCGTTAAAAAAATTAAATCGGGTTTATTTTTAAAAGAATCTAAATTTAATAAAAAATTGTCAAAGTTTTTGCGCATGCTTCTTACGTTTTGTTGGATAATGTACAACTTAAATTTGTTTGGACTATTTATGACATTATAAAAACTAACATGTTTGCACTTAGCAAGAGGAACGTTGAATAAATTCACTTGACTTTCTTCAATTTCAGCTAACATATTAAAAAATTTAAGAGTGTGCAATTACTTATTTTGGTTTTTTAGATTTTCAAGATCTTCAAGCGAATTTATTGCCAGACAATTTTCATTTTCATTTTTCCGCATTAAGACTCTGTCATTTGAAAACCAAACAAATTTATAGTTTAACTCTTTTTTAATCTTTTGAGCCTCTCTTAAAAGAAATCTACTCATGGCAGACAGACTGTCATTTACAAAAATACTTTTGTTTTTTTTACACCCAAAGATTTTTGAGCATAAGTTTGTTTTGTTTGCATGTTTTCTTTTCATTATATTTTTTTTAGTAAGAAGAAAAGTAAACTTAACACATAGAACATTTTTTTCATAATTTCTTTTGCTGTTTACTTTCTTAACATAACACTTGTCGATCTGTGCCTCCGATTTAAATTACGCCGAACTAAAAAACTAGTTTAAAATAAACTAGTATATGAACTACTTTGAATTATATTAAGGCGGAATCCACTTCAATTCTAAATAGTTTTTATTGCATTGTATATGAAGTAATTGAAATACTACCTAAAAACAAGTGGTTGATAAACTACTTTGAATTATAAGTAGATACAATACAGGGCTTCTGGATCAGGTGGAGCGGTGGAGCAAGCCGATGATGTCACGCCCGGCACTCAAGTATGAACGTATTTCTGCTTGTGCTGGTGGACGGACAGACAAAAAAAACCGCAAGTTGTTTTTTTGCTTTAAGCGTTGATCATGTTCTTATCAGTGTTTGTATGTTTTATGATTTTTTTTTTCATAACCCTAGCATTAGTTATAGCAATGACTCAAAAATAAATATATATTTATAAGACTTCTAACGTAGACTGCGTGGTGGCATACTTATCAGAGTTCACATGTTTTGCTTTTTGTTCTTAACCTTAACCCCTTCAACCTTCGCCGTACCTACTGGTGGAGACTTACACCCAACAACTTCGCTGCCGCTGTATTTTATTTAAAGTAAACGAAATACATAGCAACCAAGAAGAGTCAACATTCAAAAAATAAAAACGAAAAAAAAAACTTTAATTTTCTCAATTGTATTAAAACTCGCTTTATTGACTCAATTTATTTCAAACTAGAGATGATATAAATAATTTTTGAATTAATTCCTCGATTTGTAAAACTTTTTACAAACCTTCAAAAAATTTATTCCAAGTAATAAAAAGGCGTTGATTTATATAATAATTTTTTATATTTTATTATTATTATAAAATAGCATATATATAAAAATAAAAATATTATTACAATTATTATTAATATTAAAGAGCAGCTAAATGCTGCACAACATTCGGGACTACCATGAATCCTCCAACATTCCCGCACTCGAGCCGAACAACTTCAGCAGCGCACTTACACAACCTTTTGAGGTTGGGTAAGCACTCATAATCATAGATTAACTGCTGAAGGTGTTCAGCAACACCATCATCCCAGCAGGTCTCTTGAAGTAGGGTCAAATATCTTTTAAAAAAAAAATACTGGACCCTCCTCCCAGAGTCTGCTGCTAGATTCGGCGCGTGAATGCGCTTCTAAGATCTCGGTCGTCTTAGCTAACCGCAGGCATTCTTCTTGGTATATTTCTATACCTGCGGCATTGGGGAGCTCCGAACCGTACGCAGACTCCCCAGACGACGAGCACGAATTATACTCAAATAATTCGGCATAAATTTGAGGGTCTCTGGGAGCTATAAGTATAAAAAAAAGTATAAATTAAAAATAACAAAAATTAATTAAAAATTTAATTTACCTTCGGGATCTTCATGGCGAGTTATTTTAAATGTTGCTGCTAGCGTTGGTGTTGATGCTATTATTGCTGCTTCTGCTGCTGCTGCTGCTGCTGATGTTGAGGCAGCAGCATGCTGTACATTTCGATGGGCCATTAGTTTTTGAATGGCATCCATTCTATACAAGTTGAAAGCAGCATGAGCTGGTGTTGGAAAGAAAAGAAATTTATAAAAAAAATTTTTTTTAAGAGGGGTTTTTCTACTCTACACTTACCATCAGACATATTTTAATAAAAAATTTTTAATAAAAATTTTGGTTAAAAATTAAAACGATGTTTGTTTCTTTAATGTTTTAAAGAAACTAAATTGAATTAGCATAAATAATACTCGCAAGGAAACAAGCTGCCGAATTAAAAATATCTAGAAAACATAAAAGACCCCAAAAAATGTATTCTTATCAATATCTTACCGCAAACATCCTTTAATTTTTAATAAAACACAAAATTTTACTAAAATTTACTATTGTTTTATATTCAAACCGACTGCATGCATGCATATTTTTTATATTGTTGGTGTTGTTGTCGAGAATGTTTTGCGGGTTTTTCACTGATAGAGATAGTCAAACTGACTGAATAGTATTTATATTGTTGGCGCTGTTGTTGTTGTTGGTGTTGTTGTTGTTGCTGTTGCTGTTGTTGTTGTTGTTGTTGTTGTTGTTGTTGTTGTTCTTGTTGTTCTTGTTGTTCTTGTTGTTCTTGTTGTTGTTGTTGTTGTTGTTGTTGTTGTTGTTGTTGTTGTTGTTGTTGTTGTTGTTGTTGTTGTTGTTGTTGTTGTTGTTGTTGTAGTCAACGCCGTCCAGGGGTTCGAGTCAGCAGTCAGCAAGTTCAACAGCCTAGCAAGCAGCGAAGCAGCGAGGAGTTCCAATTTCATTGCACGCGCCGTGCATTAAATGCAACGTCAGCGTGCTGGTTTTATATTAAGTATATTATAAGAAATATTGTTAGCTTAAGCTTATTGATATCATTGTTATATTATATTTAGGTTTTTTGATTTGTGAATTCAATTTGTATTTGGGTGCCACAACGAGTAGTTGTGGTTAATAAAATATTTTTTTAATATAAACCAAAGGATAAATCTTTAACTGGCGCCCGAGCAGGGACCATTCCAAGTAACGCATAGCTCCATATTGTCTTAGAGAAAACTCGACTTCCCACAAGGGAGAGATAAGTTTGGAGGCTATAGTGAAAAAGTGGTGTAAATCGCTCCTTAGTAGGAACACACAATTATCAACGCGTGTCTCCAAAAAGGACCAAGTGATCCACCCGGAGTGGTTAAATAAATTATAAGATCCGCAAAGGACAACCATAAAAACAGTGCGGAAGTGTTGGGCAAGTGTGCAAAAAAAAAAAAAAAAAAAAAAAAAAAAAAAACAAAAAATTTTTTTATTAAAAAAAAAAAAAAACATTGCAGTGAGTGGCTAAAATAAAAAAATCAAACAAACGATAACCCGAATTAAAATATAAAAAAGAATCCCAAAATACGCCTATCATATCTACAAAGTTATATAAAACGCAGTAAGCAGACATAAATAAAATGGAAACTTGGTGAGTGACAATTTACATATTTTTTGATTTAATAAACTTAATCCCAGAAGCATAGTACTTAGTCAAATCGTTGAATCGTTTCGAATCATAAAATAAAATATTTTGTATACACAATTTTTATATACTGTGAAATAATTTTTATATACTGTGAAACATGGAAGAATTACAACAAGCAGTAACCAATCTTACGGGGGCAGTTAACGCTGCGCTAGATCAACTGCGCAATGCCGAGGGGAGACTCACTAGGTTAGAAAAAAGTTCTCCACAGAATCTTGAGGGTCGAATAACCAGCCTTGAAGCTCGAGGTTTAGTTCCGATAGTCGAAGGAGTGGAAAGTGGTCATATGCCGCTCAAAATGTCCTCATATATGTCCTCATAGTGAAGCCTAACTTAGAGATATAAGCAGGTTACCTGACAGTGTAAAAGAGTTGCAGACTTTTGAGGGGGATCCAACGAGATATGTGTCATGGGTTCATTGTGTTGAGACCATTTTGAAAGACTACGAAATTGTGCGCGATAAGCCCATATATAGGGCCATCCTACTCCATATTCGACAAAAAATAAGAGTAAGTGCCGATTCAGCACTAATCTCTTATAACATCTTTGAAGAAAATTGGAGCGAGATAAAAAGGGTGCTAACCTTGCACTATGCGGACAAGCGTGACATACGCACTCTGGAACATCAGTTGAATCAACTGACCCAGAAAACCTCAAAAATTGATGAATTCTACGCATCAGTTAATCACTAGCTCTCCCTCATAATAAACAAGCTGAAAACTGAAGCGTACTCCCAAGAAACGGTTTGTGCGCTTGTCGAGACATATAGGAACCGCTCACTGGACGTTTTCATTCGTGGCCTAAATGGCGATCTCTCGCGAATGCTGATAATCCAGAAACCGCGAACCTTGCCTGAGGCGTACTCTTCTTGCCTCGAGATGCAAAACCTAACATTAAGGAATAACGTTATCCACACCCACTCCTCTAATAGGGTCACAGTGCCAATTAATAACATGCCCAGCTGGAATGAAAGACCAGCTCTGCCTCCACGTAGATTTAACCACCTACCGCAACGACCGTTTGTTAGGCCACAAAGCGAACAGTACCACCAGGCAAACAGGAACTATAATTCGAATCGAAATTTTCAGTCACGGCCGTGGTCCTCCCGACCAGCTTTTGAGAGGACCGAGGTTGAATCAAAACAGGTAAACTATATGAACAGACCTCAGTCCGCTCCAAATTCCTTTAAGAGACGTGCGGTCTCAGAGAATTATCCCAACAAATCTCAAAAGCTTTTCACGACTGTAGCAGAAGGAGAAGAAATTCAAAATGACAGCAATGACGTGGAAGAAGTCATAAACTTTGACCATTCAAATTTTATGACGGATGCCTCAGTGGCGTACCTTACCTAGAGTATCTTACGAAATCAGGCTCCATTTTATCATTCCTCATTGATACGGGAGCAAACAAAAATTTTATAAAGCCTTCTTTAGCCATAAGTCCCATTATCTTAAAATCCCCATTCATCGTTCATTGTGCTGCAGGCGACGTAGAAATAGATAGGAAAATCGTTGGAAGATTCTTTGAAAAAAGCGGTAACAATACCCTGGTCACATTTTATGTTCTTCCTGGACTTAATTCTTTTGATGGAATCTTAGGCGACGATACCTTGCGCGAGTGTGAGGCCCTTATAGATAGGAAGAAGAATATATTGACCATTAAACCTGGAGTAAGTATCCCGCTAAGGGTTAGATTTTCTAAACAAATTAATCTAACAATTGGTGAAGGAATTTCCGAGTCAGCTAAGAAGAAAATTTACAATCTAATCGAAAAGTATAGAAATTTGTTCGGTCCATTGGAAACGGGTGAGAGAGTTCATACCTCAATTAAAGCAGAAATCAGGACGACGACGGATGAACCTATATACTCGAAAAGTTACCCGTACCCGGTAGCCATGAGAGAAGAAGTAGATAGACAGGTAAAGGAACTACTAGAAGTGGGAATAATCCGTCCGTCTAAAAGTCCCTACAACTCTCCTGTGTGGGTTGTGCCCAAGAAAGGTGGTCCGTCCGAAGAAAAGCGATATCGTATGGTAATAGATTTTAAGCGACTCAATTCTGTAACCGTGTCTGATACCTACCCCTTACCGGATATAACATCCACACTAGCTAGTCTCGGCCATGCTCGCTTCTTCACAACCCTAGATCTCACGTCTGGTTTCCACCAAATTCGAATGAAAGAGTCTGACATACCCAAGACGGCATTTTCGACCTTAAACGGAAAATACGAATTTGAAATGTTGCCGTTCGGACTTAAGAACGCGCCGGCAATATTTCAAAGGATGATCGATGACGTTTTAAAAGAACACATCGGTAAAAGATGTTTCGTGTACATCGATGACATCATCGTATTCGGGAAAGATGAGGATGAACACCATCAAAACGTCGAAGAAGTATTTGCTTGTTTAGATAATGCTAACTTAAAAGTTAACCTGGAAAAAACACACTTCATGAGGAAAGAGGTGGAATTCTTAGGGTATGTAGTCTCGGCAGAGGGAATTAAAGCAGACAAGGGAAAGGTAACGGCTATCCAAAGGATTTCCCCGCCTGAGACATTAAAAGACTTGAAAAGTTTCTTGGGGCTAACATCATATTATCGTCGTTTCATTCGTGATTACGCTAAAGTTGCCAAGCCATTGACAAACCTGACTAGGGGCGAACACTCAAAAGTGAAGGTGAGCGAATCAAAACGCGTTAAAATAACACTCAATGACGAAGAACTGCAAGCATTCTGTAATTTGAAATTCCTATTAACCTCTTCTGAAGTATTAGCTTTTCCAGATTTCACCATTCCTTTTAACTTAACGACAGACGCATCTAATTATGCGATTGGGGGAGTCCTTTCTCAAGGAGAATTGGGCAAAGACAAACCTATAGCCTATGTCTCACGTTCTTTGAACAAAACGGAAGAAAATTATGCTACTAGTGAAAAAGAACTGCTAGCCATAGTCTGGGCTCTCGATAGCCTAAGGAACTACCTGTACGGAACTACCGCTAACTTTCGCCTTGAGCGCAAGAAATTATAATGCGAAACTCAAGCGCTGGAAAGCTCGCATTGAAGAGTATGATCACGAGTTGATTTATCGACCGGGTAAATCTAACTTCGTGGCAGATGCTCTCTCTAGGTTAAAAACAGAGATTAATCACCTGACTGCGTCAACTTCAGTCAACCCAGGACAAGGTAGAATTAGCGATGAATCGAACACAGAAACAGCGAGCGAGGATGGTGGGAGTTCATCTTCAACAGTAACAGCTAGTGAGGGCCATCGAGATCCTTCAATTTCCGAGTCCTCTGCAGCAACCATGCACAGTGCCGAACAGGACAATTCAGATCTAATACCCCATGTAGAATCGCCCCTGAACGTATTTAGGAATCAGTTAATTTTCGGAGAAGGTAACCAAGATGTGATTATAACTGAACAACCACATCCAGGCTATGAAAGGCATTACATTACGTTAAAAACTATAGATAGAGCAACGATTACCGAAAACTTAAAAGCAAGACTAAATCCCAACGTTATAAATGGAATAAAAATTTAGGAAAAACATTTAGGCTTATTGCAGGATATCTACTTAGCGAACTTTTCTAGGTACAAAATCAGAGTATCACAAAGAATAGTTGAGGATGTGGCGAATGAAGAACGACGGTTCATTATTGTAGAAAACGAACACAGAAGAGCGCACAGGAATGATAGGGAAAATAGAGAACAAATCTTAGAAAACTATTATTTCCTTGCGATGTCGGCCATCATAAGAAGATACGTGGCGTCGTGTGAAATATGCAACGCAAATAAATACGACAGGCATCCAATCGTACCAGAACTCCAACCTACGCCTAATCCTAGATACCCTTGTGAGATACTCCATATGGACATTATGGAGATTCAAAACGAAATATTTATGTCTATAATTGACAAATTCTCCAAATTTGCTAAACTTTTCCATTTGAAAGATAGATCAGTTATTCAGATTAGAAACAAGTTAATAAAAGTTTTACACTACTTTACAGTCCCTCAAATTCTGGTCACAGATAATGAAAAGAGCTTCTTAAGCCCAATAGTCACTAATTTCATTAAATCCTTGGGAGTTAAGCTCTATCTGACACCGACGGGTCGAAGTGAGGTAAATGGACAGGTGGAAAGGTTACATTCTACGGTGCTGGAAATATTTCGTTGCCTTAAACCTGAATATCCTTCCCTTAAGGTGAAAGAATTAATATATATATCTGTGGACAGATACAATAACTCGATTCATTCTATAACAAAAAGAAAACCCACAGATATATTTTTCAATCGCTCACAGCGGGTTAATTACCAAAACTTGGTTAATATCCGTTCAAAAATAAATCACGATCTAAGAGGAATGATAAAGAAAAACATGGAAGCTAGAAATAATCGAACGAATCGGAAAAGATTTACGGCTAGGAAATATTCCAAGGGTGATATTGTTTTCGTAGCAATTAAAAGAATTAAAGGAAAAAATAGACCTCTGTATCAGAAGGAGGTAGTAGAGAGAGATAACAGGGTAACGATAATAACTGCTAGCGGCAGAAGAATACACAAAGCTCATATTAAAAATCTTTCACCGAAACGAAGATCATAATCAAACCTATGCTTCCTGGGTAAAATCAAAATTTATGTCACCATAAGTCACTTACACTGCAAATAGCCTTAACCTTCCAAAAGCACTTCATATTACACAAAAAAACAAAAGAATACATAACAGATAAATATGGTCTGTCTAAATGCACTTCATACTAAAAAAAAAAAAAAAAAAAAACAAAAGAATACATAAAAATTATCTGTCCAAATGGATTTTATATTACAAAAAAGAATATATGACAGAAAATAATCTGTTCAAATGCATTTCATATTACTTGTCAAAAAAAAAAAAAAAAAATATATCAACAGACAGCGCGACTGTTGGAATGCAAGATTACAAGCAAACGTTCTTGAAAAAAGTACATAAAAGAAATATGATCGCCGTTATGCGACCAAGCATTGTTAAGGAAATGCAAAGCAAAAAATAATATCAAAATCGTATGAAAATTAATAAGAAAATATTCGCAAAATATGCGAAAACAAAAAAAAGAAAAAAGAAGGAAATCATTAAAGAATTTAAAGAATATATATAATCTAAGAAAAATTGGGGAATGTATCGAAATTTTTATGAATTACCAAGAAAATTGTCAATCTATCACAGGAAAATAATATATGAAAGCAGACCGTAATGTTGGCAAAAGTGGTGGATGCTTGCATCAGGGTTCGACTCCTTGCCATGTACCAAGCTTGATTATTTTATTTTTCATTTGATTTTTAAATACGCCAGAGAGCGGATATTTATCGATACATACTTTTGCACAATATATAAATATATAAAATATATAAAAAAGGGGGAACACAAATGTATAAAGGTTATAATTTCAATTTAATAAGACATGCCTTGAGTGGCGACTCTGCTTATTTTATTTCTAGGCCGCTACTGGTGTTGCTGTCCGCTTCGACTCACGGGATAAGCATAATGAAGTATCAAACTCCTGTGGTTACCATACGTGAGGGTAACAGCTGGATTACCAGTGGATCATTCAGCATAGTACACCAGATCAATCTTCAACAATATGAAAATTTGATCCAACAATCGGAGGGTTTGGTGAGCAATGCGGTTAAGAATGAAGAAATGCGACTGCTGCTGACATTTCACCTAAGACAAACACGAGAGAGAATTAATGAACTAAAGAATCCCAAGATAAGACGATCAAGGTCCATCGACTGGCTAGGCTCCGCGTGGAAATGGCTTGCTGGTTCGCCGGATGCTACTGATTGGAATATGGTTCTAAACAGTCAAGAAGGCATAATCGAAAATAACGAACAGCAATACAAAATAAACCAAGAACTGTTCAAGGCGTCTCGAGAAGTAGCCGAGAAAATAAACCAGGTTGTGAATCGAGTGAACAACGTTAGTCGAGAGGGGGATGTCGGAGTTCTTCACCAAGTGCTGTTATCTAAGGTGCTCATCCTCAAAGAACAAGTCGCTGAAATTATTAGAGCATGCCAGATGGCAAAGAATGACATCGTGAACACCAATTTGCTCGACGCCGGAGAAGTCAATAACATTATCAATGAATTAGAGACTCTTCCCTATGAGAACGTCATCGAGGCCATGGAGTATGGCCGACCATCAGTATATAGCAACGGAACCCTACTGCTATACGTGGTGTCAATGCCGAAGGTTAAGCCGGAAGTGTATCACATGGTGACAGCGAGGGCAGCGGTACACGATGGTCGACAAATCCAACTTGAGCACAAGAGAATGCTCCTCAACCAACTCGAAACTTATGGTTTGATTGGCAGCTGCTTAACAATCGGAAATTCTTCGGTGTGCGAATCCAAAGCAGTAACAAAACTACCAGAGGACTCTTGTGTGCCCCGAATCTTGAAAGGTGGGCATGCCGAATGTCACTTCATTACCAGAAGTAGCGAAATCATTGAACTAATTGGATGCAACACAATATTTGTTTCGAACTTCAACGGCAGCATCAAAAAAGACAACTCATCGATCCACTTGGAGGGAACCTACCTGCTACAACTTCATAAGGAAACGGTACAAATTGGAGAAAAGACATTCTCCAGTAAAATCACCAGTAAGTTCCAAGCATTACCTGCAGTCCTTACAAAGGTAACGAGTAAGGGATTAAGGCCCGATATCGATTACGTCCATAATCTTAGCATAGACAACATCGAGCACATTAAAGCAATTAGAACCCAGCAAAACTTGACAACCATCATAGAGTCAGCCATCATTCTTGCCATAGTTGGAGCCCTATATGCCTTTGCCACGAAGATCTACAAGAAGGCGCACATACCAGCGATCAACACCCACACCAGGATGCCATCGCCGGCGCCGCGTCATAAAGACTTCATACCAACCGATCTGCGGGACGCAGACATTTAAGAAGGGAGGAGTCAACGCCGTCCAGGGGTTCGAGTCAGCAGTCAGCAAGTTCAACAGCCTAGCAAGCAGCGAAGCAGCGAGGAGTTCCAATTTCATTGCACGCGCCGTGCATTAAATGCAACGTCAGCGTGCTGGTTTTATATTAAGTATATTATAAGAAATATTGTTAGCTTAAGCTTATTGATATCATTGTTATATTATATTTAGGTTTTTTGATTTGTGAATTCAATTTGTATTTGGGTGCCACAACGAGTAGTTGTGGTTAATAAAATATTTTTTAATATAAACCAAAGGATAAATCTTTAACTTTGTTGTTGTTGTTGTTGTTGTTGTTGTTGTTGTTGTTGTTGTTGTTGTTGTTGTTGTTGTTGTTGTTGTTGTTGTTGTTGTTGTTGGTGGTGTTGTGGTTGTTGTTGTTGTTGTTGATGAGGCTGTTTTACTAATAAAAATAACCAATCTAAAGTTATTAAATAAATAGCTAAACTACTATATTAAAATATTATTATTATTTATATAAATTGTTCTTTATTTTATTTATTAGGATTTTAACAAGAGGAATTTCAAACATAGATGACCACAATTTGTGGTATTAAAATTTTGAAATTTATCATAATTATAGCTAATGTTTTGGCCTAAATATTTAATTATTTCTTTTGGAGGCTGCAAATTTCCAAAGCTATCGAAGTATTCAATTTGGTTCTCGTTTTTCCAGTATGCTACCCAATGTGTTCCAGGTCCATTTGAAGTATCAAGATTGATTATTCCACATTCTTTTTTAAGAGGTTTCTTTGGAAGAGTGTCACACATAAACACTCCTCTGAAATTTGGAAGGTTTTTGGCATATTTTATCAAATCTACGTCAGAAAGAGCTCTTTTGGGTAGCTTCAGTAAAAATTTTGTTGATAAGGTTTTAAATAAAGTCCAAATCCTTTTTTATACGGTTTTAGAAACATGCCTTTGCCCATTGCAATAGACTCCATTTTATTGTTATGTCATTTTGCTTCATTCAATTGCTCTTTTCCAGCTTTAACTGCATTGATTGCTTTTGTAACGCCAGATACTCCACCAGCTAGACCACCAAGTGCACCCAGGGCAGCGAATATAGGTGCGAGCGGAAGAAAACCTCCAGATTTAGGTAGAGGTATTACTCAAGGTGTCTTAATCAGAGATTTTTTTCCCTTAAAAATATTGTTTACAACTTTTCTTGAAATTTTAACAGCATCATCTACATTTTTAGTTTTCTTAATTTTAATTTTAGCACCTTTTAAGGCATGTCTAAATAAGCAATGTCCATTTACTTGAGGAGATCTCTTAGTTTTACTGTTACCATTGCCCATACCAAATTTTGTTTTCAACTTCATTGCGTTAGAGCGTTTGATTTTTCAGCAATACTACTATCACTTGCGTTAACCCTTTGCCAAGCCTTTTCAGCCAAGATTCTATCAGCAGTATGTCTTTTTTCCAAATCTTTGTTGTTTGCGTATACTATATCGTGTTGTCTGCAAGCGGTATCCAAAAGATTAATTCCTTGATCACCTCTAGCTAATCGCTTCTTTAATTTTGTACCAGGCCCACAAAATTGATATCCAGGTAAATGAAATTCAATCGGAAGTTTGTCTATTAAATTATTCAGAATACCTTTTCCAATGAAGGATGGACGAAGACTGATTGTCTTTTTATAAATAATTGTCATTAGTATTTGTACTTTTCCGAGCAGAGGTTCAAAGTAAAGTGATGCAAAATTAATAAAAATGAAGTAATTATATATGATATCATTTAGTAGTTTACATAATGCGGTTCTTAAAGCAACATAAAACACTTGACGCAAAGAATATTGATAGCAAGTTAAATGCATCAAATAGATTGCGACATAGTTCATTACTACCGAACTCTATTCGGAGTCTTATTGTGGGCCCGTCTAATTGTGGAAAAACCAATGTGATGATAAGTCGTCTTATTGAAAGTCCCAACGGTTTGAAATTTAAAAATATTTACTTATACTCAAAGTCAGCACAACAACCAAAATATCAATACTTGGAGCGTCTAATTAAACCTATTAAAGAAATACATTTTTCAATATTTTCTAATAATGATGACGGCATAGATCCAGATAAAGTACAACCAAACTCAATATTTATATTCGACGATGTAGCTTGTGAGAAGCAAAATCATATACGGTCTTACTTCTGTATGGGTCGTCATAAAGACGTTGATAGCTTTTACTTATGTCAAACTTATACACGGATACCAAAACACTTGATTCGTGATAATGCTAATATGATAATAATGTTTAAACAAGATGAAATGAATGCAAGACACATTTACAATGATTATGTTGGTTCTGATATGTCTTTTAAGATTTTCCATGAGTTATGTTCAGAGTGTTGGAGAGAAAAATATGGGTTTTTAGTCATTAATAAAGATGATCCTATAAATAATGGTCGTTATAGAAAAGGATTTGATGTTTTTATTAGCTTATAAAAGAAACAGTATAGATATTTAAATAACAGTACAACAACAACTGCTAAACTGTTCACACTAAACTGCTAAACTGGAGCTATATACTGTTTAAACGACCAACTTTCAATATGGATAAGAAAACAAACCTTGTTAATAATCTTATTAAAACTAGAAATATTTTGAAAAAGAAATATAAAAGTCTTCAGCTCGGAGAAGTTGCAAGTGATAAGCTTTTGGAAGAAACTTTTAAACCAATATCAAAACCATTACAGGAAATAATTCAATCAACTAATAAGAGAAAGATAGTTAAAAATGAAAAGTATTCAGATAATTCTTTTAAGGATAATAAAATTGCTACCAGCACACCATTTAAAAAGAGCAAGCATGGTTCTAATACATTTTCTCCAAGCTTTGATAGCAAGGAAATCGAGAAAAGTTCATCAGCATTTAAATCATTTGATGTTGGTAATGACGATGATGATGATGATACTCATTATGATTTCATTATAATGAAAATGACTATGTCACTATTGCAATAAATCCGAATCAAAGTATTCAATATGATTTATCAAAAGTTATTTTAAGCAAATTCGATAAAACCTACGGTCCCCACAAGGATAAAAATCAGATATGGAGACTGGGCAATGAACCAATTACTTTTGATTCAACTAATATAACTATAGGTAATTCAAAATGGGCTTTCACGCCAGGTTTATATGAACTATTAATTTACAAGGAACCAATCAGTTTTAATGAAACAGATTTAAATACTTATAAGCAAATATTAGAGATGACTAATGCTCATAAACGGAATAACAATAACAATGAGCAAATTAAAGGAAATCGATCAAAAAAATATACAACGATTATTAGAAAATTATTTAAAGAAAAAGTTCATAGAGGTAAAGGTTTGATGATGAAGTTGAACACCCAAAAGTCAAATTATATATATTGGGATGACCCAAACGAACTAGTAGATAGATTACGTCTTTTGTTATCGTCATCAATAGCTGGGCACTCAAATCATAATAACGAAATATACTCAATTATTGAAGAATTGAGAGAAGCAAAAATTATTATATAAATAGCCTGCAAAATATATAATCATCAATATTTATAAAATGTCTGTCGACAAGTTTGGACATTATATGGGTAGCTTTGAAAGATATTAAAACCCACACACCAAGATTCATTTAGATAGCGATCGCCATTTTAACTTTAACTCACGTAGGATAAAAAATATTGCTAACCTTGTATTAGAAAACGATGCTGTTAATAAAGTTTATTTAAAAAGTTATTTTGATAAACAAAAGAAACAATTGGACACATTATATGAGGAGGGAATTAATGAGATGAGAGAAAATTTTACCAAATTAATACAACAACAGAACGTATCGCATACAACAAAACTTTTAGACTTAGAAGCAGTACTAACGGATTTAACCCATGATCAAAGTAATCTCAACAAATCATTAGAGGAGATAAAATCAACGCTTACATACAAAATTGATATAGCTGAAGAACAACTTTTAAGAAAAATAGCAGATCATTATGAATTTTTAGATGAGAAACTAAATCGTGTTGAAAGGAATTCACCAGCAGAAGCTCTTAAACGAGTGTGGTCTAAGATGGCAGCTAGAGATGGAGAGGTGGAAGCTCTTAAACGAATAACAACCGCTGAAGACACTAGAAATGGACAAACAAGCAGTAGTGCAGGAGCTTCATAAGCAAGCACGCAGAAATTTCATAAGACGACGAGTGATAACCAAGGGAATAGACGATCTTTGGCAAGCAGATCTTGTTGAAATGGGTGCTTATTCAAAATATAATAAAGGGCATCGGTTTATTTTAACGGTAATAGATACATTTTCAAAGTTTGCTTGGATTCGTCCCGTAAAATCTAAAGGCAGCGAAGACGTTACTAATGCAATGAAATCCATTCTTTTACAAAAGAGAATTCCAAAAAACTTGCAAACAGATAATGGTAAAGAGTTTTATAATAAAACATTCCAAACCCTGATGAAAAAACATAATATTAATCACTATTTTACATATAGTATCATGAAAGCATCTATTGTAGAACGATTTAATAGAACTATAAAAGGAATGATGTGGAAAAAATTTAGTTTGCAAGGAAATTATCAGTGGATAGATATATTTTACTTAATTAACCAATATAATAGTCAAAAGCATAGAACTATTGGAATGATGCCAAAGTCCGTTAACGCAGGAAATGAAAAATCTATACTTAAACGTGCTTATAATCATCCTAAAGTTTTCAAAAATGGTAAACTTAAAGTTGGAGACCACGTTCGAATTAGCAAATATAATCGTATTTTTGCAAAAGGATATACCCCAAACTGGACAACTGAAATTTTTAAAATTCGCGCTATTCAGAATACAAACCCTGTAACTTATTTATTAAACGACTATCAAGACAATCCAATTATCGGAGGGTTCTATGAACATGAAGTACTGAAAACACATTTCCCGAATACTTACTTGATTGAGAAGGTTCTTAAAACAAAGGGACAGCAAGTTTACGTTAAATGGCTTGGATTTTCTAATCATCATAATTCTTGGATTAATAAAGATGAACTACAACAATACAATTAAATACTTATCTTTACTTGATATATATCTGAAAACCTATACTTAATAAAGAAAAAATTTTGTTTTTTTAATAATAATAATGAAAATTTTATTAACTTTTTATTGAAATTTTGTTCTAAAGTATGTTTTTTAAAATTGATGTTTTAAAAGATGTTTTTCTACTACACATGAATCATCAGCTTCATCATCTTCTCCAGAACTTTCATATAAGTTGTTGTTGTTGTTGTTGTTGTTATTGTTATAGAATATATTTCCATTTTCCTTCTTCTTCTTTTTAACCATTAAGGAAAATACACCATGCAGTTCTTTGGTTTTCATTAGAACGTGTAATGTTTCATTTAAATAATCCATCTGATTCTTAGTAATAATTAGAAATCTTCTCGGTAAATAAATGTGGATGGAATTCCTTATTAACAAGACATCTAATACTTTCACCATATTTTGAATCTATTCTCTCGATTCTATTAATTTCATATGGGACGTTTACTTCCATATCCTTTATGGGTAAGTATTTAATACTAGGATTTTGGAAAAGATTTTTTAAGCTTGCTTTCATCATTTTTTTAAACTTTACACCGTGATAGATATGTTTATACTGATTTCATGAAATTTAAAAAATGTATTTATTAAGCATATTATATTTTATTATTATTATTATTTGTCGAGTTCTTATCAGTCGCGGTTTTACATCCGGTTATTTATTAATTTCTTATCAGTTGCGGTTTTACATCCGGTTATTTATACATTTTTAATCAAAACGCATGTGAAATATTACGAAATGTGATGAAATTATAGGATATATATCAAGAGAGAGAGAGAGAGAGAGAGAGAGAGAGAGAGAGAGAGAGTATATCTTTTTAATTTCAGAGAGACGTGTGCAAAATAAAAAATATAGAAAACTATAATAAGAAAGAGTTAGTTGTTGTATTACATTCTTCTTCATTAAATATGTATTAGGGACAACTTTTAAAAAGTCATGATAAATACTGTACTTGTCATGCTCAGTGGAAAACTTTCCAAATAATAAATGTCATCGTTTTAGATATTATTTTGCAGGTGTTTCTAACCGCAGAAGGAGGGATTAGAACACAAATATTTTCTCTCAGTAGAGGACAACAAATGCCCCCAAACCTTCCAATATTCGAATTCAGTCACAATCAACATATAAAAATTGAAGTTACTGGCGGTATGATATCGCTAATTGGAACAGTCTATGAAGGTGGATATAAAGATATAAATGTATATTCATACAAACCAGGGTGTGTTTTCCGAGAAATAGATGGTTCTTTTGGAGGTATAGACAGAAAATATATAAGTAAAGTAGGAATCCCTGTAAACCGACTAACCCCATCACCATCAACGAATATTAGTCAACAAAAACCGCCCACCTCAAAAAAGAAAAAAACTTTCGATGATGATAGTGAAATTGTCAAAGTAGGGGGTGGTGGTGGTGGTGGTGGTGGTGGCAGCGAAGTTGACAGCTCATTTGAAGGAGAAGATGATGATGAGGATTATTAAATTAGACTATAAATACGAGTACCAATTCTTATCATGCCATTTAAAAATATTCCGTTGACAAAAGAAGACATCTATTAAGAAAAAAAATAAAAATTAAAAATAATTTCATCATATTACTTACATATTTTTTTATTGTCCAAGTATTTTCAGCTGCAGTACCTATTGATTTGAGTGAAAATGAATTTAAAAATACAGAGTAAAATTTTTGCTGTAAAATTACCTAATAATGATATTGTAAGCATACAACTGAATTTCAAACTTTTAAAGTTCAGTAAAGATTTACTTGAAAACGCTGAGTCATCAACAGAAGTACAACCTAAGTCAGTTGGAGAGGATGAGTTGCATTCGCCTAGGGATCAATCGTTTACAGTGAATGAAGCTATTGAAGCATTTAGGCAAGACTTAGTTAAAAAGGAACAAAATATTGCAGGAATTATTGAAAGTTCACAACCATTTTACAGGCATTTTCAACTGCAATACAAAGATAATATTAAATTGAGACTCCGTTGTACATATGACAGCAATTACTTGAAGCGTCTACTAAATATTTCATGTTTTGAATATCGTCAAGTTGAATACGAGAGATTTTTGAGTAATGGTGAAATTGAGGTGGTTACTCAGGATGATACTACTTTCCGCTCAGATATGACATTAATCAACATTCAAGATTATAACCATGACTTGGAAATGGAGATATCTTAAATTTTTATTAAAACAGTTATAAATTTATCGTCGTCATGTTAAGAGGTCTCAACTATAAAAAAATGAATAACGAGTTTCGTGCTAAAATTTTGAAAGATTTCTTAAGCGAATACTTTTATGGCCCGAGCACAAGATTATTTTACAAAAATTAAAGGATCGATTCGATGAATATGCATTATATCGGATACAAACGTCAAAATTTGGTGATCATTATAACAATTGTGAATGGTCAAGAGATGAAGCAACTTGCGGTCCTGATACTTGTGGGTGCTCCTCTATCGATAGAATATGGGATGACGCATTGAATATAATAAACTTTTATTATAATATAAAAGCTCAAATTTTAACAAATTTCCTTCAGTTAACCTTGTGATAACATCGAGATAACGTTAATCAACAATGTCTGACGAGAGAATTTTAGTTCTAGACGTTCAAGGTTTCTACATAAATAATGATTTTAATGTAAAAGAATTGAGTATTTCAGTAGACAATGACTCACAAGCTCAAACATTTATAATTAAACCACCTTTTCAATATACATCTGTGACGCCAAAGGAAAAAGTTTTATATAATTGGCTTTATAGAAATCATCATGGTTTAAAATGGGAAGATGGCGATTCAACTTTAACAAATATTATAGAATATTATAAAACATATATTAGAGATAAAAATTTTATTTGTTATGTTAAAGGCTTACAAAAAATTAAATGGCTTAAAAAATTGTTTCAAGACGACAATATTATTTACTATAACGATTAAACTGTCGATTTAAACTGTCCAAATTTAAAAATTTTATATCAAAATGATGAAACAATAAATGTTTGTAGCTACCATAAGAAACATTTTACATGTGCTGAAAAGAATGTATTGCTATTGAGAAAGTTTATAAATAAAAAATAAAAATTATAAAAACAATGTTATCATTTAATACTTAAACCAAATAAAATAAATATCGATCGTCAGTTCATAACGCATACTCGTCATGTCTATAACAATCTCTTTAAGCGGAACCACGTCAACTCTTACTGGAAAATATTTTCCACCAATTGAATTTGCTACAAATATGTTTGCGGACTTGTAGACTTTGTAACATTTCATTCTATACCCAATGTAGACGCCGACAACGATTTATTTTATATCGGACCTCATACTATAACTATTATGAATTTGAGGATATTAGTTTTTTCTTGGAAACTGCCGTAAGAGACATTGATAAAGCAATTTACCTAGCAACTGAATCGAACAACAACACTCTTCAAACTGAAATTTAATCCTCTATTGGCATAGATTTTTCAAAGTATGAGGACTTTATCAAAGTAGTTAAAATAGAACCATTACAAAATATAGAAAAAGCAAAATATATACATGTAGACCAGTCAGTTAATAGAAAAAAATTTGACTCTGATTTACCTTTAAATATTACAAATAGAAACACAGTCCGTATTAAATGCAACTTAACCATAGGATCATATATTAACAGCACACCAGTTCATACTATTCACGAATTTCCTCTCAATGTTGCACCTGGCTATAAAATAAATGAGAAACCTCAAAATGTCATTTATTTACCTGTCAACTGTCAACAAGTAAACAACATTACTATTAGAATCTTAAATCAAGACGGTGAGCTTATAAATTTTCGAGAAGAAAAAATTTCAGTAAGACATCACTTTTAACTAGAATAAAAAAATGATTATTTACAATAAGAACAATAAAAGCATAATTCAGAAAGGATTTCTAGTTAGTCCTTCATCAACGCTCGACCGAGTCTATACAAAAAAGAAATTGTTGACTGCAGCTAATATAGAATATTTAAAACCCTTGGGACTTAATTTACAATCATGAACGAGATATTAAATGTCCTCCAAAAACCATCATATATTGGTTTTTGGAGCATTATAAAGAGGGAATATCATAGTTACTCTCCATATTTGGGGTCCTTCAACAATAACGATGAAATTCGTATACAAATTCAAAATCAAGACCTTTTTGTCCTACCAAGCGAGAGTATGATTTACATTCATGGTTCTATAGTAAAAAAGGAGGGAGGAAATGATGTAGTAACAACAGGAGTAAAATTTAAATATAACTTTGTTACATATCTGTTTGATGAAATTCGATATGAAATTAATGGTTTTGAAGTTGATCGTACACGCAATCTTGGAATTTTCATGCATTAAGTGTTTATATCCTGTTAGTTGACTGCGTAAAAGTCTGTAAATATAAATAAAACAAATAAATTTTAAGATTCTTTAAATATTATAAATGTATATAGTAAGTTAGCAAGTAAGCAAGTAATAAAAAAAAGTAAATGTATAAATATGATATTTACCTTGAAATATTTTTAATCCAGATGTAATGAAATTTTTCTCCTTCCTGTAGCAATAGTAGGTTAAGATGAGTGATTTTCTCCTCCTTTGTATAGTAATAGGGTCCCACGATACTTTTAAGGTCTTCGTCGAATCCAAAGACATTAATGCTTATTTCGGGATTATTTTCCTCGAAAATTTTTACATCTTTCACTTTCATTGGAAAGACAAGACTTTCAAAATTGAGAGTGATGCTGCTGTCTAGCGTTATTTCAACTGCATCTATATCTATGATGTTATAACTGAAACATCTGTTAGAGTTATCATTAACAGGATATAAGGCTGAGATTACTGCCCATTTAAAGCAGTATTCGTCATTGTTTTGCACATTTATACAAGCTTTTTTATCTCCTAGTATTATTGATTCACGTTTATTTCCAAATGAGAGATTCTTATAAGTGTCCAACCACTATCACGTTCTTGAAACTCTGACATCTTTGTAATTAAATTATTGCATTTTGTAACATAAATCTCATACAAATTTGTAGCCTGTTGCACCATGATCATTTTAGGTTGATGTGATTTGAGGTCTATTGTTGCCTCATCTTCACTCATTTTGATGTATTCGCAAAACAATTCCATATTAAATTTAAAGTTGGTGTGTTTTTCCAACATTTCTTCAAGTGTTTTTAATATATCTCTGATGTTTGCTAAAAACTCTTCGGGAATCAATAAACCCTCCTTATGATTTTTAATCATAAATGATTCTATCCGCTCATTAAATATTGAGGTGATTCTTGTGACGTTCTCGTTAACTATTTCACCGCTATTTCTCTTATGTTCGTTTGTCCTGATGTGATAAGCCCAATTCTTAGTTGCTATCTCTTTCTTGCACTTGCTGCAATAGAGACACGGAATTGTTTTCTCCACAATAGCCCGAAGACTTGGAACCACATTTGATGATGATGATGATGGTGGAGATGATGTTGATGCCGTTGCTTTTGAGGTTGATGCCGCATGTTGATTTCTCTGATGTTTTTGTAAAGTATCTTTTCGCGAAAAAAACTTTTTGCATGTATCGCATTTAAAATGTTGCAATGGCTGATCTTGATGCTTTATCCGAATGGGCCGATTTAGGTTAGATTTTTTTTTGAAAGTGGAATCACATTCGCTGCATTTAAATTGATCCATTTTTAATTTTTTATTTAATGACTGTGTTTGTAAAATTACGACATTTTTTATTAATCACTTTATTGATTGTTTATTGATTTCGGATTGTTTTAAATCGCTTTTTATTGTATTTTACACTAATTGTATATATTGAGATATTGAATGTTTATTGATTGTTTTAAACAATTCACTTGTGTCTCTTTTAAGAATTAACTTTAAGCGCACTTGTAGTCGATAGAAAGAACTTTTGACAACTGAAGATTAAATTAATTTTGTTTGACTTACCAACTTTAAATTCTTATCTTTTTTTTTTGCCCTTGCACTTGACCGTAAAAATTGTTTATTTATTTTATAAGTAACACAAAACAATGTTGAACTTCTACATTGCTGCCTTATCTTGAACTTGCGGGTTATGAGTGCGCTTACTATGAAGCTTGGCTTTTATCACTTTAACCTTGAAATTAGTATTGAAATTGAAATTAAATTAAATTAAAATCTGTATCGGAATGGGGATGGGTGACCTAATCGGCATACAATAACATAAGTCGGCTTCTAAATTGTTCTCAACGTTTCTGCATCCCGAAGCTTCTAGAAACTTCCTGACTCTTCTTGGTTGCGGTGTATCTCGTTTACTTAAAATAAAATACAGCGGCGTAGAAGTTGCTGGGTATAAGCGACTTGGCCGATGGTTATTAAGCGGGGCTTGTTACCTCGATGTCCCCCAACTGACGAATAGGTATTTATATATACGCCTATGTTTCAAATGGTTGTTATCCAATTCTTAAACTACTTATGTAAATCTAATACACGCACCTTATACTTAGCACCATTATGATAAATTTATAAACATTTCTTTAACCCTTCAACCTTCTCCGTACCTAAATTGCTTCAACCCATATTAATGCATATATTTTCATATAGCAAGTCATATCACTTCAGCTAAAGTCAGCCAGCAGAATTTGAGTCATTGCTATTAGGTATTCGAAGGTTCAGAAAAAAAAAAAACATGTGAACTCTGATAAGTATGCCACCACGCAGTCTACGTTAGAAGTCTTATAAATATATATTTATTTTTGAGTCATTGCTATAACTAATGCTAGGGTTATAAAAAAAAAAAATCATAAAACATACAAACACTGATAAGAACATGATCAACGCTTAAAGAAAAAAAAACAACTTGCGGTTTTTTTTTTGTCTGTCCGTCCACCAGCACAAGCAGAAATCCGTTCATACTTGAGTGCCGGGCGTGACGTCATCGGCTTGCTCCACCGCTCCACCTGATCCAGAAGCCCTGTATTGTATCTACTATTATATTAAGGCGGCAACTATTCTGATTTTGACATGATTTAAATGCAAATTTTTATTAGATTACAAGTTTAAATATATTTAACCTTTTTATTTCATTAAATATTATTAACTTTAGGCTTCAGTAACATTTTGTTTCAAAAAGACATACCTATTTTTTTTATTTACGACATTGAGCTGCAATACAGACGTGGTAAACACACTTTAAAACTGATAAACTGCCTCAAAACCCTGTGAAACGATTAAAACTTCTTTATTATTTAAGATATTCAAATTACAAACTGGTAGTGTTTAGCAAACATTGCACAATTTGGACACTGTACGGAAATTGATTGCTTAACTATTTAGCAAACACCTTATCACTTCAGTAGTAAAGACGCACGCCTTTCCCTACGTAGCGTCAAGTCTGCTACATCACTTCATTGCGATTGACACTTAAAATAAGCACTAAGCAAAATATCGGTGTGTCCATCGACCATGATTGATGGTTGCAAAGCGTGGAAAATCCCGCTGACACGCTTGTTTAGCTCATATTTTGAAATGAAGCATCAAAAAGCTGGCTCCTGTTAAATAACAGGCGCAGTATCCTCACAATTCCGATCAATTGGATCTGCACCTTCGCTCATGTACCCAGGCGATGGACTTCCCGTTTTTGGAAACTGCTTGCGTGGTACGCATGCTCACATATAAGCGCAGAGTTCCTCCAGCTTCTGGAACTATCACCTGTTGGACGCAGAAATAGTCCAATAAAGAAAGGAATAATGAAATTATATCTACCATCGCAGCGTACTTCTGTTGAGCTCCTTGAATGTAATTACTAGTCCTTTTTTTAATTAACTGGCAATGAAGTTTGACATGAATCACTTTTGAATTATTTTAAAATCAATTAAAACACCACAAAGAACGACATTTCACAATTTTCCATTAAAAAACTGTGATCACTTTTAACTTTGTTTACATTTTGCTTTCAGATTTTATATTTCAGAATTTATTTGTGTCGACCAGACATGATGTTTTGGCATGATTTATGTATTTTTCAAAACAGTCAAATAAATGATCTCTTTGATGTATAGAAATTTAAAGTTTTTATGCTTTTAGATTCATCTTCAGTAAGTGGAATATGAAATAGTTTTCAATTGGTTATTTTAAAGTAATTAAAAAAATAATTCAAATATAAGTAATAAAACAAGTAGTTGAAAATATATGCAGACGAAAGTCAATTGACTTATCTAGCGAACATCACCATACAAAATATGTTAGTTCGTTCTATGGAAAAAAGTCCGAATTTCAACTAGTTGTGGTTGACAACAAACTACTTTTTCAACAACTTTTAAATTAGTTGATTTTCCTACAGGGTTGCTTCGTTCGTATGTATATATGTATGTATGTATGTATGTATGTCCGCAAATCTTGCAAACAATTTTTTGACAGATTGTGGGTCTCCGATTATGCTGAAATTTAGCATACATGTGTAAGCCCGGTGCCAATGCAATATTATGAAACAAATTTTGCCACACCCCCTTTTACCGCCCACAAATCTATAAAAATTATATATGTCGAAAACTACTATGTGGATTCAAATAAAATTTTGGTAGTAAATTTCCTTTAAGTAGAAAATGGGGTCTAAGGAAAAATTTGACCACACCCCCTTTTACCGCCCACAAATTAATATATCTCCAAAACTACCGGGCTGTTTCAACTAAAATTTTGGCAGTAAATGTCCTTCAAGTATTGCATGGGTTAGAAAAAAAATGTTGCCACATCCTCTTTTACCGCCCACAAATCAATAAAAATGATATATATCCAAAACTACTAGGCCGATTCAGCTGAAAATTTGGCAGCACAATTACATCAAGTAGGAGATAGGGTTGAAATTTGGCCACACCTCCTATTCCCGCCCACAAATCAATAAAAATGCTAAACTATGTTGTACTCAACTATGTTGATATAAATAAAACAAAAACGAGTCGATTTATTCATTTGTATTTTTTACTTTTATTTTTTGTTTAATTAAATTTACATATATATCTGAATTTATTGCTTAATATATTTTTATAAATCTTAAATATAGACATCTTATTTTAAGTTAAATCTATAATATTAAAATGACCCCACGGTAAAGTTTTAACACTATTAGCAATCAAAAATCGTTTATCGTCTTGTGGACTGAGCGCGATTTTTGATTGTGTAATTGTAGTAACTTCATGTTTACGTGATTGTATGAAATTTTTGCTGAACTACTTTTTCAACATCGTTTTTAAAAACGAGTCGATTTATTCATTTGTATTTTTTACTTTTATTTTTTGTTTAATTAAATTTACATATATATCTGAATTTATTGCTTAATATATTTTTATAAATCTTAAATATAGACATCTTATTTTAAGTTAAATCTATAATATTAAAATGACCCCACGGTAAAGTTTCAACACTATTAGCAATCAAAACTCGTTTATCGTCATGTGGACTGAGCGCGATTTTTGATTGCGTAATTGTAGTAACTTCACGTTTACGTGATTGTATTAAATTTTGCTGAACCACTTTTTCAACATCGTTTTTGAGACAATCAACATAGTCATTAAATGTTAGTTTAGTTTTGACTATATTTCTTTTAACCCCTTTTGATTTTTTTATTGCATCTTCACCCTCTACACGTACTGCATACATTTTAGAGCGAAGCCCAACAAATTCAGTCATAATACGACCATTATTCTCATCTTTCATGAGTCCCAACACTCTTTTATTGACTTGAGGAATACCCCACACGTTTTCGGTTGGATAGTCACTAGTATCAAAGTGCATAAAACAATCGCGTTTGCTAATCTCATACAAGTCATTACAAGTCGCCACATAAATGAATGAATCGGTATCGGTATATCATATGGTACAATCACCACCAAATTGGGGTACCATATATCAATAGTGAAAATCGTAAATGGTTGTTTTAGCCGAGTCTAAAATACACATACCGACATATATATAGGCTTATTAAAAAATATTTCGGTCTTATTTAACTCAATGGCCATTAGATTCCTCCAAATATTGTTGAGGCTTTAAACTCAGGCTTAGCAATAAGGGCTTGAGCTCCATATCGACCAAACCAAAGCGTTACCAATTTGGCAATACTATGTTTCCGGACGTTTTCCATTGTTTTGCCAAACACTGCATTATTCATGAGTTTGAAAAGGTTCTTCTCAAACTCATTTTTAGCAGCTGTACGTAGAAATGTATTTAAATCGATATAGGATTTCAACCAGGGGGATTGTTCAAATTTCAGAATTTTATGAATTTTAATCAATCTTAACCCATATCTCTACTAAAGATATCATATCTACTATCTAAAGTTGCTAGTAGCTTTTTCTGTTTCGATCCAGGTGGTGCGATATGTTCTGAGCAAAAGGGGAGATCTTTATGGTGGTCATGGAGATCGCTTGGATAGTCCAAGCCACCTCAAGATTTTCCACAAGAATGTATCCAATATCGGAATCATCAGCTATAGCCTCAACATTAAAATTTAGGCAATCTAACACCCAATGAAACTCACTGTGTGGGAGAAATTGCGACATAGCCCATCCACATTGATTATTGACGTCATTGTACATTAAGTACTTGGAAGAATGGGATGCATCATAATCTGCCATGTATTTATTATTAGCCTTCGTGTATCGCTTAGTGCACTGACTTAGACCTCCGCGAATACCCCGCTCTACAAACATAAGCATATCAATATCGGTCAATAGCTCAAGGGTTATATTGGTATGCTTAAGCATTGCATCCCATGTAAGGCCAGGCAGAGTGAAATAGTGTGCCGGATCTAACCCATATGTTTTAATACAGCTTGAGCGAAATTGCTCGAAAACATCGGCCAATAAAAGTACATCTGTTTTTAGATAAATATCTGAATATTCACCTAAATTATTAATATTAATTTCAACCCAAACTTTCTGTGCATGCGCGTAATCGTCTGGGCTGATAACTGCATCAGTGAGTTTATTATACAAATTTTGGGGAAGATATTTTCGGGAAGAGATGTTTCTAAAAATTTAACAGCGTCATCACAGTAATCGTATGGGAACACACCCTTACGTGTCAACAAATTAAATTGCGCGTCGGTTAAATTTTGAAACTGAGATTTTAAAATTGGGTAAATATTCAAATATGAAGCTAATGTGTCTAAGCTACTCGCCATGAATCTACAAGAATCAATAAACTAGTGTTGAATTCGATATTAAGCAAATTTATTTAGTTTTCGTTCCTACAGCATACTAAGCTTAAACAAAAAAAAAACATCAGCAACTTTATTTGAATTTATTTGAATAATTATTTGAATTAGAGTGAAAGCGTATAAATGTAAACATAAATTATATAGAGCAAGAGCAAAAGCAATTTTATATCCTATAAAAGGCAAGATTACTTACTTACTTACTTACTTAGGTGGTCGTAACAACCCGTGTCCATGTTTCGAACGACCTCATCAGCTCTCGCCAGGCGCCTCTGTTTTGCGCGCGCCTTCTCCAATCGGATACACCAAGTGCGGTTAGGGCTTCCTCAGCCTGGTCCATCCATCGGAGGCATGGTCTCCTTCGTCGTCGTTGACCAGCGACGCTCGCCTCGAGCACCTTTTTCGCTGGAGCTTCGTCGTCCATACGATGGACATGACCCAGCCAGCGTAGTCGCTGCACAGTTATACGCCGAACTACGTCAATGTCTTCGTAGAGCACATACAGCTCGTGGTTCATTCGGATGCGATAGTCATCACCGACTCGAACAGGACCGAAGATTTAGCGAAGAACTTTTCTCTCGAACACCCCCAGAGCGGGTGTCAGTTTGCGAAACTACCCATGCCTCAGCGCCATAAAGCAGCACAGGTAGAACGAGCGTCTTGTAGAGTGTTAGTTTTGTCGATCGGGAGAGGGCTCTGGAACTAAGTTGCTTACTGAGCCCGTAGTAGAACCTATTAGCAATTATTGTTCTTCGCTTTATCTCCAGGCTGATTTCGTTGGTGTTTATTAATTAACACTGAATTAATGGCGGTTCCAAGGTATACAAACTCTTTGACTACTTCAAAGTTATAGCTGCCGGATGAAACGTGGGAGTCTAAACGCCGCGCTCCCTTGTTTGTAGACAGCATATACATTGTTTTACCCTCATTTATCGTCAAGCCCACTTTGGCTGATTCCTTTTCGATAGCGGCGAAAGCAGCGGTAACATCTCTCTTGGTTCTGCCAACAATATCAATATCATCAGCGTACGCAAGGAGCTGGACACTGTCATGGGCACCTTGTCCGAGCTAGAGTCTGCCATAGCCAAGATACTCATATGGAAAAAAAAAAATCAAATTGTTCGCGGACAATCAACGATGTGTCGTGTCCGTGTGAACCGACCCTCATAGTTCATACTACATTCCTTATCAACACGTATTTTGTGGGTTGCTACTTTTTGATGAAAAGCCAACTTTGACATTTTACGCTACATATTTTCGAATGACAAATATATTTTGACATTCCGCTTTTTCGCAATTGACAGTACTATTACATCTTATTTTTAATTCATAAATTCCACATTTGTTTCAGTTCACGCGCGCTAAACATACATTTTATATTTTTGTTAGCTTTAATTTAAACCAAACGGTAGCCAAAGAAATTTGAGGTAGCGACACCTGGCGGTCAGATGCGATGGCATATTATCGAAAAGCTTCGGCGAATATTTTTCACCGTTTTGCAATTCAGCCTATCGTGGCATGAATTCTAAAACAAAATGCTCTTTTATGTACTTGTACGCCAATCACGGAAAAGCTTCTAAGCTATTATAAGTTTATGTTCGTGGCGTGATCCGAACGGTACAAAAAGCTTTGTCGGGGACTGTAAGTCCTTATGAACAAAAACACGACGCCCGACAAATTGTGAGTGTGAACAGAGGCAAACTTGGCACCATTATCCAAAGCTTTTGTTTCATACAACTGCAACCGTGGTTCAACGTTGCTGCAGCAGCGAAAGTAAAAATTTTGATATGTCATCATTCGTACGTTTGTGGTTAAGACGGTACTGCTGAAATCAAAGGAAAAAAAAGAAGTTCGGGAAATGTTAAAAATCTCCTATCGATATGTGTATAAAAGTGAACAAAAGTCAACATATATCCAAGCATGGTGATAAGTAAAATATGTTGAATAAATTAAAAGACTTTATAAGTAATAATAAATAAATGGGAGTGAGTGTGTAACAAGCTGTGAATCTTGAGGGGGTTGTTCCCGAACAATCGCTGGCGAAAGGCAAAAAAAAAAAAATCAAAAAAAAAAAAGCTTGTGTAAAATGAACGAAATCTTTCAAGACAAAGTATCATTTACCATGATGCAGTATTAAAAATAGGGCAATCGGTGGTAGCAGTAATAGTGGAACAGGAACTAGCCTGAGCACTGCTCAAACCGCACCCACTCAAACTCAACAGCAGCCGCACTGGATCAACAAGTCTTGGCAGTAATCTCAGCTCAGAATCGGACGATCTCAACACACAGTGTTTGCGCTAAAGTGAAACACATATGCAAGAAAATCGCAGCAAAATATCCAGCTTGAATCGTAGCTAGGAGCACGAGAATAAAATTATTTTAGTTGCGGTCAAAATCGATGCACAAACCTGTAGAACTCGTCGGCAAAGAGTGCAACTATAACAGGCCATCAAATAAGTTAACCCACCAACAGCAACGGACACAACAGCAGCTTCAACTAACCAGCATTAGGTAAGTGTTGAGTTTAGAGCTGAATCAGCGCCATTACCCAGTTTTGTTTGGGCACATTAGATAGCAAGTGCCCAAAAACGTGCCAGCAGCAACGACAACAACAAACAACGCTACCAGCAACAGTTCGCACCACTCACAACCATTGCATAATTCACCACATCATCAGCCCCAATGCCCACGTGCAACAGCCGCAACAGCAATAACGACCAGTTGAACAAAATATTGATACGACTAGCACCAGCAAGGATAACCAGCAGTACTGGGAATGATTGCAGAATATCGCCCCATGGCGACAGTACCAGGTACAGCAGCAACAACAATACAATATCAGCCAGAGTAAAAGCAGCCACCAGGTAAGCATTTGGTGATACAAAATTTCAGATGGGCTTAACGTTTTCACCTCCCACAGACAAGCCCACCACCCTCAACAACGATGTCAACAGCAATAATAAGATTAACAACCGGCAGCAACTAAAAAAAAATCACACTCAACAACAACAACAACCAGCAATCAGATTAGCAAACAGCAGCCACAAAAACAACACCGGTAACATGGTAACAAGCAAGGAAGATCGGCAAGTACAATCGTATGGAGATACTTTTCAAGTTACAAAGTGTAACCCCGTTGAACTAACAACAACAAAGAAAAAAGAAAGATAGATTTTGCCAAAAGACAATTTTACTGTTCAACCAGTTTTCGAAGAAAAAATTTTATATCTTTTATTAGGCTTTAGCAAGCACGTTGAAATTTTGCGAAATGATCGGTTAAGAATGCTGCAGCGTGCAGATTCAACAACAACTACAACCAGAGCATAACAACAATTTTTAATCGTTTTGTTCTACCATAGTATAAAGTATTGTATTACGCCGCAAGCAGATGAATAAGAAACTATGTACTAGATTTAAATATATGGTGGTATATACTGCAAATTGATGCGTAGTAGTTTTAGTGACAGTCAGTCACCCAGCAAGTCAACCTAACAATGCGGGCTGACGTTGTCATAGCGTAGCTAAGTAGCTTATGGTCATTAATCCAATATTAATTTATGATTTTACGTGGAAGTTAATGAAATTTATTTGGATAAACTTTACTTTTTATTTTTAACAAGCTGAAAAAAAAACAAAATATTAACGCAATATGAATTTTATGCAATATTTAAACTCCCATTTATAAGAACCCTTAACCTATTATAATGATTATATTCAATCTTTTATCCTAAAAAATATATAGTTGAACCCTTATATATTAGTGGTATTAGAATTATTATGATTACTATAGCTATTATGATTAGTGCTAGCGCCTAAAATAAACATGACTTACTTTTATTATAGCTTAAAGATAAATAATTGAACTACCCATCAATATATATAGACGGTACAAAAAAAAAAATATAAAATCAAGTTTAAATGCGGTGAATATAATGTACACACCAAAAAAAAAAATATTCTGATCGAATATACACTAAGAAAGAAAATATATACATATAATTGGATTTAATGAATATACAGATTATCTACAATACAAAAAAATATATAATAGAATTTAAAAAAAAAAAACCAAAAATATTATACATGCTACACAAAAAAAAAAAACATAACGATCTAATCGGATTTACACTAAGAAGAAGAAATATACCTTACCGAATTTAAATAATATAAAAATAAACTACAAATGAAAAATAAACATTTTATTTCTAATCGGATTAACACTAAGAGAAAAAAATATACATAATCGAATTTAAGTAATATACCGATTAACTACACTGCAAAACCTTAAATTTAAATTGCAAACTCGGATACAATTTTCACACTACAAAATTTGAATTAACAACTTTAACTGGAACTATATTACTATACACAAAAAAAAAAAAATAAAAAAAATTAAAAAAAAACTGAAGGGAGGGTATGTTATAAATTTATCTTGAACGACGACTGGAAATCACACAAAGCAAAACTGAACCTTGGGTAATGATCCAAATAATAGCCCGAAAAGCTACATTGAAATAAAACAAAATGAGAAAAAATATTATTTCAGTTAAAAATCCAAATTTTTGGTTCTTATGAGTCCTTTATTTTTTTGTAGAATAGGTTCGACTTTGAGTAAGAGCACTTTCGAAAATGACTTAATTTTATATCGGGGGTTTAATAATTATCTATATACTGTAAACTTTCTGTAGATCTCTACTGATGCCCATTATGTTACTTATCACTAGAGTTAAGAATATTTTATGATTTAGCCTGCAGGTTTAAGTTAACCCAGAGTGGTGGTATGAATAAGGCGGAGGGGGCGAAGTAAGTATACAAGTTATTGGGGTGACCTGAATCCAGGCAAGAGGCTCACCATGGCTGGTCTTTTGAGGCCAGAAGGGGAGGGTTAGCCAAGGTCGATGATATAACACCTATCATCGACCCAAGGTGTAAGACAGTGGTGGGCAACTTTAGGTTTTTGTGCGTGCGAGTGCTTTTCAGGAAACTTTTGTGGCTTTTACGTAAACAGCGATTTTAATCGGATTTTGTTTTTTTCTTTCTCGAGTTTTTATCAGGTTTTTAGAGATTGCTTTTTCACCATGGAAGGTTTAAAAAGAAAAACTGGTACGATTTTTTATTCTTGTCGTTTCCGCCTGTCGACCAGGGCTGGCAAAGAACACTACCTCTCCGGCGAGCCTTAGCCGCGCAATACGCCAGCGTACCAGTGCTGCCAGTAGGACGACAGGGGTGGTCAAAGGCTAACTTGCCACATGACAGTATTCTCAAGCATGGAAGGAAACATGACAACACCCTTATAGAAAATGGTGCCATTACGATGCACACCGGCCTTTCCTACGATCCCCTCCATGAAGATGTTAAAGAGATCGCATGACAGTGGATCGCCTTGCCTGAAAACTCTTTCGGTATTGAAGGTTTCGGAGAGGTCATTTCCTACCTTGACGGAGCTGCGTGTGTTGCTCAACGTCATTCAACGTCTAATCAAATTTGCAGGTATACCGAACTCAGACATTGTTGCGTATAGGCAATCCCTTCTCGGGCTATCGAACGCAGCTTTAAAATCGACAAAGAGATGGTGTGTGCAATTTGATTTTCGTGGGTTTTCTCCAGGATTTGCCGTAGCGTGAAAATCTGGTCTATGGTGGACTTACCAGGTCGAAAGCCACACTGATAAGGTCCAATCAGTGTTTTTGTTTAATCTTTAACAATCTTAAATCTTTCACACAGTACGCTTGAGAGAACCTTATATGCGATGGAAATAAGACTGATACCTTTATAACTGGCGCAGATTGTTGGGTCTCCTATCTTAAGTATAGGGCACAGTACGCTGAGGTTCCAATCGTCGGGCATGCTTTCTGCTAGCCATATTTTGCTGATGAGCTGATGCATGCGCCTTATCAATTCATTGCCACCGGTTTTAAACAATTCAGCTGACAGGCCGTCAGCACCCGCTGCTTTATTGTTTTTGAGTCGTTGGATATCGACTCGAACCTCTTCATGACTAGGTGGTGATACTTCTACTCCGTCATCGTCAATTGGTGACACTGAACTGCGCCCTCCATGGGCGGCATTGGTGGAATCGTCGCCAGTAAGTAAATTGGAGAAGTGCTGTCTCCACAATCTAAGCACACACTGTGTATCCGTATTCAGATCTCCATTTCAGATCTCCAAAAGGCAAGATTACGCATTAATAAACTTAGTAAATTTGTTTAATAACAACAAATTCAACACCAACACAAAAGTACTGCTTATTTTTTTATTGCTGAATGTCAAATTTCTGCGGCAATTAAATGTACGGGCATATAATTGGCAGCAAAATTTTGATATTTTAACTCTCCACACATGTTTGTGAACTTAGCTACACTGAACAAATTTTTTCCTTCAACAGCATACTACCTACCGAAAAAAAGTTCCGCTGCGTTTGCCGTCAAAACACTCAATGTACTTCTTATGGGAATTTTGTTTTCGTTTCTACAGCATACTGAGCCTTAAGCTTAATATGCTGTAGGAACGAAAATTTTTGGGCATATAATTCTACACGCGAAATTTTGGTGTCGTCAAAATTTTCTGTGTGGAGAAAAAGCACTTAATTAACTAAATAAATTTGTTTAATTACAAATTCATCACGAACACATGCTTACTACTTTTTTTATTGTTGAATGTCAAAATTCCGCGGCAATTAAATGTACAGGCATATAAATGCCAGCAAAATTCTGACATTTTAACTCTCCAAACATGGCTGTGAATTTGGCTACACTGAACAAATTTTTTCCTTCAACAACGTACTGCATTTCGAAAAAAATTCCGCCGCCTATTCGCTGTCAAAAAACTTAATGTACTTCTTATGGGAATTTGATTTTCATTTCTACAGCATACTGAGCTTTAACAATAGCAATACAAACAAATACATGAAATATGTATGTATGCTTAAACATACATATATACACATAAATTATGTATGTACACTTGCTTTAACAACCCTATAGGAACAAACTAACTTGTTTTTTAAAACAAGTAATTGAAAAACTAATTTTAAACATGTACTTGATAAATTTTTTTGAATTATATTAAGGTGGCTCCCAGTTTAATTTTGAAATGTTTTATGTCATTTTATTTTAAGTAATTGAAAAACTATTACTTTGAATTATATTAAGGCGGCAAACCCACTTCAATTTTGAAATGTTTGCATTGCATTATATTTTAAGTAATTGAAAAACCAGTTTAAAAAGATGTAGTTGATAAACTACTTTGAATTATATTAAGGTGGCAAGTACTCTGATTCTGAAATGTTTTTATTGAAAATTTCATCAGACTACAACTTAATATAAGTACATTTAAAAATCGTATTTCATCAAATAATTTTAACATTAATTAATATTTTCTTTTTTTTTTTAAATATCTTTTATTAACGACATTGAGCTGCAAGGCAGACGTGCTAAGCTTATTTGTATACACATACGTGTCAACTGATAGACGGCCTCGAAACTCTGTGACATGATTGCAATTTCTTGATTAATATTTTCAAATTCCAACCTGATGGTATTTTGCAAACAGTTACCAGATGCCATCCGTAGCGTTGATTACAATTTGAACTCTGTACGAAAATTGAAAGCAAACAAAAGCGGTGGCGTGCCTGTGTTTGGTATACTGCTTCTGATGCTCAAAACACTTATCCATGCTGTAGAGTGCAACAACTTAGTGCCTACGCCGCCAATAGCAATGCCCTGTGAGGCAATGGCAACACTACTGTTTTATTTAATGCTTTAAATTGACTTGTTTTAAATTGATTTATTTTAAAGTTATTATCATCTAATTTAAAATCAACTAACTTTCAAGAAGTTGAAAATATATGCAGACGAAGGTCAATTGACTTGTTTAGAGACATTGTTCCATTGAAAAAAGTCAGAATTTCAAACAGTTGTGGTTGCCAAAAAACTATTTCAATTACTTTTAAATTGGTTGATTTTCCTACAGGGAATAACAACACACACACATATACATACACAAAATATGTACGTCCACTTGCTTAAACAATAACAACACAAAATGCAAACGAAGCCATCCGAATAAGACCCGAACACTTACGAACAAATACGAACCCGCTACTCGTTGCTCCTGAGTAAGAAGAGGTGTATCGTATCTACTACCATTTTTTTAAAAAAGTTTCCTACTCTTAGAAGCGTTTCAAATTATGGAAATTTTTTTGACAGAAAAAACCACAAACTCGAGAACTTTACTTGGTAAGAAGGTTGCGACCATTTTTTTCGGTTCAGTTTTTCGTAATTTACAATTAAACTTTAACATGGGTTTACCAAAGAAACATTTTTGTCATATAGAACACAATGATTTGCAAACGACGATATATAGAAATAAAAGCAATTCATAAAAACAATGTTTTTATATAAATAAAATAAAAACCTAGAACAAACAAAAAAACATTATTTTGCACTAACAAAAATTAACGACTATTGTTATTGTTCACTGCTTATTATAAGATTCAATCTCGCCATACCTCATATGCATGTCTTCATCAGTGATCGTTTTAAAGATATCGTAAAATTAAAGGTGGTGCCAAAATATTGCAACTCAGCTTATAATGTATTGAATGTTGGTTTTTATAGTGTGTTTTTACGAGAAAAATATTGTATAGAAGCAAACTGCAGCGAAAAAATATTGCTCATGCATCGACAGCTTCTGCTTAGGGTTTAATATTGTAAAGCGAACAATTATTGTTCAACTGTTCTTAAATTATCCATAAAACTAACCTGCAAAAATTTGATTGGATCGGCAATGACAGTTTTATTTCCAGCAACGCAGGCACTCAAAAGGGGAAGTGTTGTAGGAAATGGAAGAGGGCTTAGCAACTGTTGCTGTGATTTTTCCTGTTGTAATTCTTGTAACAATAATATCAACTCCATTCGAACAGATGCTAGACCTCCTCCTCCAGCTCCATGAAGAGAGCAATAACTCAGAAGAGTTCTTAAAAGTGTTTCATTTGCTGTAATTATAAGAAAAGATATATGATACTATTTTTGAAGGAGAAATAAAAAAAATCCACTTATAAAGTAATTATGTACATCCGTACATATACACCTTGTGTCTTGTCACATTTATTTTTTATCAAAACGGAATAAAAACAAAATTTTTATGAATAAACGGGATAAAACATTCCTTTAATCTGTTCATATAACGTTTCCCTACATAAGCAACAGTTTCGCAGTTATTAATAAATGTATAAAGAAAAAAACTATATTTGCCTGAAAATTAAATTTTTTTTTTTTAAATTCGTAAAAAATCCAAAACTGAAAAAAGTGTCAAGTCCTATTACTTTCACGTAAAGTCACATAATCTATGAACAAAATGAGACATTGATCATGAAAATCAATGTACGCATTTCGCTTTTATTCACAATTAAGTAAAGGTATGAATTTCAAAAATTTGCTCAAAATTCTTTGGAAAAAATTTATGACTTTTTTATGATTCTCAGAATTAAAAAAAAGGAATAAAGAAAAGGTTATTTGATTTTTATGATTGCGGTACCAAAGTAATAACTCTAATAAATGTGATTCTCAGATATAAAAAAAATTCCACCCACATTTATGAGTTTCGAACGTTTCGAAAAATTTATAAAGCACACCTGAATCAGGTATATAGCCACCCTTCAAATATGCGCCCATTCATTTTGCTTAATTTTTTACTCAACTGGATTACAAATCCACAAATATGTTTTGTTTCTTTATAAACTTTATTTTGCATGAAAATAAAAATTGCGATTCATATTACAGCTATTCTTGCACAGAAAATATGACATTTTTATATGATATCTATGCATAAAAACAAAGTTTAGAACATTTTCAATTATTGTCAATATCCATCCTCGTTGAAGTTGACGTTTGTGGTTCTGATGATCTTCTTTTCTTCGTAGGTTGTTCATATTCATGTTCTGAGTCTGCATCATCATCCGAGATAGACATAATATTCAAGGGCATGTTTTGTTCAGTGTGTCCACCAAAATCTTCGCTTTCATCTTCAAACTGCATAATTTTAGAATTCCACCAACAAACCTCCGCAAGCAATGCATCTAATTTTTTGCCTTTTCCATTGGCATGGTCACCTGGTGGAACCTCTCTCCTTGTTCGTCTGATTTCTGAGGTAATTGTGCCAAAAAGGTATTTATTTATTTTTATTTATTTATTTATTTAGAAGCATTTGTACAATAAGAACTACGTTCTTTTATAGTACGACATAAAATAAAATAAAATAAAAATGATTACAACAAAAACTTATATTAAATAATAACAACGTATTAATTAATTACGCATACAGGTTATACAATCATGATTTCAAGTGAACATACATTAATCAAAATTTAAGCTTAATCATAGACATTTTGAAGTGTTATAAATTATTCAGAGAAAATGAAGGAAAACAGAAAAGGTACAGATACTAGAAGTTAAGAAGAAGAAAAGAAAGATAGGATAGATTGTCTAAAAATATTTCTCCTGCTGATCTCTCTTATCCTACGTGGCAGAGCATTCCACAGTCTAATGGCGTTGATGAAAAATAGACAAGACGAATTCAATGAATTGTGCCTAGGGACAATAAGACCATGATTTCATGGTTATCAAGGTTATCAAGGTGGAAATGCATGAAATGTTATTTAACGTCATGGATGCATTGATTTTTTCAAAATAATACAGCAACTTGTCCACTCGTGTCTGTATGTCATCTCGCTGTACACGGTTCTTTCCTAAAACGTCTTCGATGACTTGTTTCAATGCGTCCCATGCACATAGGTGGTTATAATGGTTCGAAAGCACATTTGTGAAAGATTCGCTTTTCATTAATTTTCGTATATCCGGTCCATTGAGAATACCTGTTTTAAATATAAAAAAAAGCGAAAAAATAATTGGTAATGCGAATATATCGAAGTGAACAATTTTAGATATGACAATATTTAAATACTGACAACGATACGTACCGTTTCTAATTTTAGCTTCACTGAGTTTTGGAAAGATGAATTTCAAACAATCATAGGCGACTTCAATATCTTTGACTACCACTTTAACGAATTTTCCAGCTATTCCAAATTTCATGTGGAGCGATGGCAACAAAATATCATCTAGATCCTTTATCAAAGGCTTATTACGTAATTTTAATTGTTTCTCTAGCTCGGGAGTTCTTGCTTTTCAATCTTTACATTCATATTGATTCCCATGTATCGTGAATCCCAATTACAAAGGAATCAGAAGTATTTTAGAAAACCGCCCTTTAATATAATGCCTTGTATTATGTTGACAACCTTCAGATCACAAAAAATCTTCCATTTGTGTGCATTGTATTTGATTTTCTTCAAAATTTCGCCCAATGTTTCATACGTTTCCTTCATAATTGTGCTGAATCCCAATGGAATGGACGGTTTTGGTTTGTTTTGTGCAACAGCACAGCCTTCAAACTTGAAACTAAACCATCGATGAATAAACGCCAGTCGCCAGCGATATAATCCGAAGGAAGTGAACGTATTTGCTTCGTCAACGGAATAAAATTTCTGAAATTCAGCTTGGCGTTTTCGGTATGATAATGCGCTGACATTTTGCTCTGAGTTTTTTACGCTTCAAAAATGATGTCAAAAATTCTGAATTTTTTTGTGATAGTCCCATCTTAGCCACAATGTAATCCATTTCCATTTGTGTTAGTGATTGGGGTGCATTATTTTTAATATCGGGTGTCCAATCAGCATCATTCAAATTGGTCGGATTGGTGAAAACGGTTTCGGCTTGCAGGGACACAGTATCCAGACACGGAGGTTTAGCTGTATCGGTATCAGCAGCTCGTTTAACTGGAAGTGTGGCAGTAAAATCAGCAATGTATACTTTTGTTTTCAATTGTTTCCTGTTTAATCCATGACGATAATTTATGCATGCGTAGCACCTGGATTCATCATGTCTAGTTAGGTCTTCCAACCAAATTACTGGCTTCATAAAAGACAACTTTGCACCTTTTCCATGTATCCACATTATAAGGGTATTATAACAATTTTTGCACATTGTGTTCGGCGTAAAATTTGCACCACTTAAATGTGCTTCATCAAAATAATGACAATACGCTGTTTTGAATTCCTCAGTAAACAATTTTATCGATCCTGTTTGTCTATTTTTGGGACGATATGACCACAAACGTAACAAAAATAATCCAATTTTTGGGCACTTGTTATTTTCCATATTGAAATATATTATATGTTTTGTTTTTATTCACTTTCACTTTTCACTCCAAAACAGGAGAAAAATTCACTTGTTCTTTTCGCGATCGTCGACACTTGTTGAATGACAAAAATCGATCAGTAAACACCTATAAATACTACGTACTTTTCAATATTTTACTGACAGGTACTTATGAATGGACGCATTCAGGTATCTAACGGAAAAACACACATCATTAAAAAAGTGCACGTCCCTTTTTCCCTTTAATTGACTAAACGGAGTATCTACCATAAAAAACAAGAACAGGAATTCAGCGTCCACGCACATTTATAATCGTTTATTAGTTGCTAACGCAATCATAAAAATGGAATAACCTTTTGTTTATTACTTATTTCTTTTTTAACTCTGAGAATCATAAAAAAGTCATCAACGTTTTTCCAAAGAATTTTGTACATATCTCAAGCAAATTTTTGTAATTCATACCTTTACTTAATTGTGAATAAAATCGAAACGCGTACATCGATTTTCATGATCTATGTCTCATTTTGTTCATAGGTTATGTGAATTTACGTGAAAGTAATAGGATTTGACACTTTTTTCTGTTTTGGATTTTTTATGAACGTAAAAAAAAATTTTAATTTAAAAAAAAATTAAAAAATATTTTTTTTCTTCATACATTTATTTATAACTGCGAAACTGTTGCTTATGTAGGGAAACGTTGTATGAACAGAATTAAAGACTTGTAATTCTTAATTTTTTTAAATTTGTATCAGCTAAATCGGTTAGATACTTACTAACTTGAAATCGATATTAAATTATTATGACATGTAACTTGACAAATCGAATGATGCAGAACTTTTTCTTTGTGGGGCTACTTTCACGTGCAGTTCTCAGAATTGATTCCCAAATCAATGAGCTGAAAAATGTTGTACTGTGTTACACAAATAAAACTTTGCGTTTGGGATAAATGTGCACTTGATTTTATTGCTCTGGGTTAATTTACCAGCACCAGTTAAGGGCTAATTCATGCACACTCTTACAATATTAAGTTTAAAAAAAAAATTACCTGGGCCACTTTCAAAATCAGATTACCTATTTCAGTAATATGAGAAGTGGTCGTATAAGTTGACCGATTCATTTTCACCGGTTCGTTTTCAGACCAGTAGATACAATATGGGGGTTCTGGATCAGGTGGAGCGGTGGAGCAAGCCAATGACGTCACTCCGGTACAGCGCCATCTAGTGGGGGCTTTTTGCTCAAATGTGCAAAGGTGTATGTCCTTGCTAAAAGCTATTATGGTGTATGCCTTTGCTAAAAGCTATTATGGTGTATTTCTTTGCTAAAATGTATTAAAAGTAGGCAAGTTTGGTGTATGTCTTTGCTGTAAGCTTTTAAAAATTGGCAAGTTTGGTGTATGTCTTTGCTTTATTTATACTTTTAAATTAGCAAGTTTGGGGTATGTCTTTGCTGTAAGCTTTTAAAAATTGGCAAGTTTGGTGTATGTCTTTGCTTTATTTATACTTTTAAATTAGCAAGTTTGGGGTATGTCTTTGCTGTAAGCTTTTAAAAATTGGCAAGTTTGGTGTATGTCTTTGCTTTATTTATACTTTTAAATTAGCAAGTTTGATGTATGTCTTTGCTTTAAACTTTTTAAAATTGGCAAGTTTGGGATATTTCTTTGCTTTAAGCGTTGGTCATAATTTTATACACTACATTATCGGTAGTGGTAGTCAAGCGAGTTTTTATCAGTGTTTGCATGTTTTGTTTTTTTCTTAACCCTCGCATTAGTTATAGCAATGACTCAAAAAATAAATATATATTTATAAGACTTCTAACGTAGACTGCGTGGTGGCATACTTATCAGAGTTCGCATGAGTAAACGAAATACATAGCAACCAAGAAGAGTCAAGAAGTTTCTAGAAGCTTCGAGATGCAGAAACGTCGAGAACATTTTAGAAGTTGACAACATCACAAAAAAAAATTTTTTTTTTTAAGTCAAAGGTGTTAAGTCTCAAGCTTCATGGTGTGAGAGAGAGAGAGAGAGAGAAAGGGAGAGAGAGAATGAAAAAGAAAGAGAGAGAATTTGATAGTAAGAGAGAGAAAGGGAGATATCAAATAGCGCGATCCTATACAAAGAATACTTCAGAATCAACCTAACCTAAGCCAATGCCAAGAAGAGACAGGAAGTTTCTAGAAGCTTCGAGATGCAGAAACGTCGAGAACATTTTAGAAGTCGACTTATGTTATTGTATGCCGATGACGTCACCCATACCCATCCTGGTACGGATTTTAATTTTATTTAATTTCAATTTCAATACTAATTTCAAGGTTAAAGTGATAAGAGCCAAGCTTCATAGTAAGCGCACTCATAACCCGCAAGTTCAAGATAAGGCAGCAATGTACAAGTTCAAACATGTTTTTTTGTGTTACTTCTAAAATAAATAAACAATTTTGCGGTCAAGTGCAAGGGCAAAAAAAGAAGATAAGAATTAAAAGTTGATATGTCAAAAACTAAGCTAAGCTAACCTAAGCTAATATAAGCTAAGGCTGCGTTCATAGTGAACGCCCATAATCGGCTGCTTTTTTATAATGATTCTTGTTGTTGTTGTTCTTACTGTTGCTATTGTTGTTCTTACTGATGTTGTTGTTGTTGTTGTTGTTGTTCTTGTTGTTCTTACTGTTGTTGTTGTTGTTGTTCTTACTCTTGTTGTTGTTGTGGTTGTTGTTGTTGATGAGGCTGTTTTACTAATAAAAATAGGCAATCTAAAGTTACTAAATAAATAGCTAAACTTCTTTAATTACACTACATTTTGAGCCCAATTTGGTCACATCTGTTGATAACCAAGATAAGCTATGGAAGCTACGTCCAATTACGGACCATCTCAAGTCAAAATATGTTGAAGAACTATCACCCAACACAACATTTATCTTACGATGACAATGGACGACACGGTTGCAAGCAGTTTTTTAAAGGTAAACCAATCGGCCAAACGGTTACATGTTAAATTTTGACATATATCAAGGCAAGAACCCACGTTGTACCAATCCATATGATGAACGATTCGGAAAATGTGCAGCACCACTTATAACTATGATCGATGACTTTCAGATGATTTGAAAGGCCTTATTGAATATTTCATTCATATTGAATTATTGTTTGATTGATTATCGATATTGTGATTGATTGATTGATTGATTATCGATCAGTTTAAGCAGGTAGCTGTAGAACAGCACAGATCAGTTTAAGCAGGTAGCTGTAGAACAGCACAGATCAGTCTTAGCAGTTAGCTGTAGAACAGTACAGATCAGTTTAAGCCGGTAGCTGTTGAACAGTACAGACCATTTTAGCTGGTAGATGTAGAACAGTACAGACCATTTTAGCCGGTAGCTGTAGAACAGTACAGACCAGTTTTAGCAGTTGCTGTTGATCAGTACAGACCAGTTTAGCAGATAACTGCTAAAACTGGTCTGTACTGTTCTACAGCTACCGGCTAAAATGGTCTGTACTGTTCTACATCTACCAGCTAAAATGGTCTGTACTGTTCACCAGCTACCGGCTTAAACTGATCTGTACTGTTCTACAGCTAACTGCTAAGACTGATCTGTGCTGTTCTACAGCTACCTGCTTAAACTGATCTGTGCTGTTCTACAGCTACCTGCTTAAACTGATCGATAATCAATCAATCAATCAATCACAATATCGATAATCAATCAAACAATAATTCAATATGAATGAAATATTCAATAAGGCCTTTCAAATCATCTGAAAGTCATCGATCATAGTTATAAGTGGTGCTGCACATTTTCCGAATCGTTCATCATATGGATTGGTACAACGTGGGTTCTTGCCTTGATATATGTCAAAATTTAACATGTAACCGTTTGGCCGATTGGTTTACCTTTAAAAAACTGCTTGCAACCGTGTCGTCCATTGTCATCGTAAGATAAATGTTGTGTTGGGTGATAGTTCTTCAACATATTTTGACTTGAGATGGTCCGTAATTGGACGTAGCTTCCATAGCTTATCTTGGTTATCAACAGATGTGACCAAATTGGGCTCAAAATGTAGTGTAATTAAAGAAGTTTAGCTATTTATTTAGTAACTTTAGATTGCCTATTTTTATTAGTAAAACAGCCTCATCAACAACAACAACCACAACAACAACAAGAGTAAGAACAACAACAACAACAACAGTAAGAACAACAAGAACAACAACAACAACAACAACAACAACAACATCAGTAAGAACAACAATAGCAACAGTAAGAACAACAACAGCAAGAATCATTATAAAAAAGCAGCCGATTATGGGCGTTGACTATGAACGCAGCCTTAGCTTATATTAGCTTAGGTTAGCTTAGCTTAGTTTTTGACATATCAACTTTTAATTCTTATCTTCTTTTTTTGCCCTTGCACTTGACCGCAAAATTGTTTATTTATTTTAGAAGTAACACAAAAAAACATGTTTGAACTTGTACATTGCTGCCTTATCTTGAACTTGCGGGTTATGAGTGCGCTTACTATGAAGCTTGGCTCTTATCACTTTAACCTTGAAATTAGTATTGAAATTGAAATTAAATAAAATTAAAATCCGTACCAGGATGGGTATGGGTGACGTCATCGGCATACAATAACATAAGTCGACTTCTAAAATGTTCTCGACGTTTCTGTATCTCGAAGCTTCTAGAAACTTCCTGTCTCTTCTTGGCATTGGCTTAGGTTAGGTTGATTCTGAAGTATTCTTTGTATAGGATCGAGCTATTTGCTATCTCCCTTTCTCTCTCTTACTATCAAATTCTCTCTCTCCCTTTCTCTCTCTCTCTCCCTTTCTCTCTCTCTCTCTCTCTCTCACACCATGAAGCTTGAGACTTAACACCTTTGACTTAAAAAAAAAAATTTTTTTTTGTGATGTTGTCAACTTCTAAAATGTTCTCGACGTTTCTGCATCTCGAAGCTTCTAGAAACTTCTTGACTCTTCTTGGTTGCTATGTATTTCGTTTACTCATGCGAACTCTGATAAGTATGCCACCACGCAGTCTACGTTAGAAGTCTTATAAATATATATTTATTTTTTGAGTCATTGCTATAACTAATGCGAGGGTTAAGAAAAAAACAAAACATGCAAACACTGATAAGAACTCGCTTGACTACCACTACCGATAATGTAGTGTATAAAATTATGACCAACGCTTAAAGCAAAGAAATATCCCAAACTTGCCAATTTTAAAAAGTTTAAAGCAAAGACATACATCAAACTTGCTAATTTAAAAGTATAAATAAAGCAAAGACATACACCAAACTTGCCAATTTTTAAAAGCTTACAGCAAAGACATACCCCAAACTTGCTAATTTAAAAGTATAAATAAAGCAAAGACATACACCAAACTTGCCAATTTTTAAAAGCTTACAGCAAAGACATACCCCAAACTTGCTAATTTAAAAGTATAAATAAAGCAAAGACATACACCAAACTTGCCAATTTTTAAAAGCTTACAGCAAAGACATACACCAAACTTGCCTACTTTTAATACATTTTAGCAAAGACATACACCATAATAGCTTTTAGCAAAGGCATACACCATAATAGCTTTTAGCAAGGACATACACCTTTGCACATTTGAGCAAAAAGCCCCCACTAGATGGCGCTGTACCGGAGTGACGTCATTGGCTTGCTCCACCGCTCCACCTGATCCAGAACCCCCATATTGTATCTACTCACACCAACTAGTTGCTGCTATGAAAAAACTAGGTGCACAAAATTTTATTGCTCTGGGATCCTTTTTGGGGAAATATATCAGATTACCGATTAGTAATACCGGCGTATTAGTTAACCGATTCGATTAGTTTTTACACCAGTTCTTTATAGCTACAAAAACACTATGTGTAGGAAATTTTAATGATCTGGGATCCTTTTTTGATTTCGGTTATATGGGAGGTGGGCGTATTAGTTAACCGATTTGGTTAATTTTCACACCAGCTGTTTATAGCTACAAAAAAAGTATGTGTAGCAATCTTTAATGATATGGGATAATTTATTGTGTAAATATACCGGATTACCAATTTCGGTTACATGGGAGGTAGGCGTATTGATCGGCCGATTTGGATCATTTTCACACAAGCTATTTACAGATTCAAAAAAACTATGTGTACCAAATTTTATTTATCTAGGCTAATTTTTTGGGGATCTATTCCAGATTACCGATTTCGGTTATATGGGAAGTAGGTAGCCATAGTTTCATAGTTTAAAATAATTCTATTATCATAAAACTCATCTTCACAAAATTTCATGATTCTAGGGCAACTCCTTCTATTTTCGGCCACTCGCTATATGGGCTCGTTACACTCTGCAACGTATGAGAATTTAAAATCATTTATATAATGCATTGCACACAAGATAAATCTTACTTAGGTGTGATATAACTAATTTAAATATTGTACCCGTGCATTTTACATTTTTTGTGTTAGGTCAAAAAGATTTTGAAATTGCATTGTGATTTTACACTTTCTTATGCATTTGACTAAATCAAGAAAATATTTTTAACCAAATAATTAACTAGTTTAAAAATAAAATTACAGTAGAATGCGGATATAACGACCTCGAAGGGACCGGCGAGTCGTACTAACCGGACGGCGCACAAAAGGGACGAATAAATTAAGCTTATTTTTTAATATGTACTTATGTACGTATTTAAATGTACAGTTAGATAAGTTTCCATTCAGGAAAATAAAACATTAATTACCAATTACAAATAAACTGAAATTTATTGAAGAAACTGAGAAGCATATTATAGATCAAACAGAAAGCAAAAAAACTTAGTTTTGTGGAAAATATTTTCAAAAAGCATGAAAAAAATAAATTTTCCAACATTTTGCTTCATAAGCACCACAAAAATTTTCTAAATCAATTTTTTCAAAAATTTTTATTGTTGCACAGGGCTCTTACAGATTGAAAAAATATCAATTAGTCGACGAGTTATAGCCAAAAAACCATATAAACAATATGCTGAAAATCGGCATTTGACTGCAAATTTCGAAGGTAGATTAAAAAAAAATTCGAAATAACATAAACAAACGCCGCGATACGGGTCTTCTAATTTGGCCTCTATTTTCACCCCTCACTCTCAGAATCGACCTAACTTTTGCTAACCTGAATTTGTTCCACAGTGTAATCCGAGCTTCGAGCAACACTACACACAGTTTAAAAGAGTTGCGGAGTTTTGTTGCTGAAGAAGTTTTCCGAACAACGGTTTGGAGAGTGCTACATCAGTGTAAACATATCTGCAGTGAACTTATTGAGTGTGTTCCTGCTCTTACTAGCAAACATAAGAGAACGAGCTTGGAATTTGAAAGAAGGACCATAGGAACAAATTGACCACCAGTCAGCTTTTCATTACGAGTAATGTTTTAAAAAATGGTCCCACGTTGAGAGTTATTATTTACATGTCATTTTTTCCGATGTGAAAAAATGGAATCTTGATGACTCGGATGGATTTTGGCGTTATTAGGGCGTTATTAGCTCGACATACGCCGCGAACCGATTCCTGTTTCAAAAATAAGTTTTGGTGCTTTTTCTGAAATTGAAAGATCGAGTATGAAGAGCGCTGACTACACTCTGTAATGTGATCTTACCTATCTTTCTTTTGTATTTGAAGGTTTATGTATTAGCCAGCTTAATAAAAAACCCATCAACAAGGTGCATTTCATAGTTTATGTGTTCCTTTTCATACTGACAAAAAACGAAAAACAAACGAGAAGATAAGACGGTACCTGAGTTAGGAATTTCGGTGGATGTACACATCTAACGATGCTCTAACTAGTTCGTCGAAATGGTCGGTGTTCTTCCTACTTCTTAACTCCCAAAAGTATTACAACCATAAAATTATGTGCACTTTCGATAAAATATATATATGTTACGTATATAGTAAAGTAAACAACCAGCAACTAATCAAAACAACACCAGACAAACCTATCTTTAACCCTTTTATTACCTTACTTCATACTGAGGAACCAAAAATGTAACTGATGCTCTTTCTTTACCCAGCCTACCATGGCACTAACTTGCATTATTTTATTATTAAATATTGCCACAAATCAAGAAAACTTAAATCGACTTGATATATTAACATGACTGATGGTGACAGACTACGACGAATCAAATTAGAAAGACATTATTTTAATAATTTCAGCAAATATTCAATGCACATTTCATTATCCGTTTTAAATATTCTTTTTTTTTAGATATTTGAACCTAGGTTTATTTTTTATCAAATCTATATATAAGGTTACATAAGCCTAAATTTATAAACGCTTTACAGTGCAGCCTACATAGGTGCGCTTGCGTTTGTTAATCATCAAAATTGGTTCATGCACATACGTTGTATGAAGTCTACCCAAATACGCAACGCACTAACGCAACTCTATTCAAATTTCCGATTTTGACAATGCGTTCGGTAGAAAGAGAACACAAGAACAAAGGCAACGGTTTTTGAAGTTCACGCAGCGTTTTGTTTAGGAAGCGCTAATACAACATTTGCGTGGCGATTGGAAACGCAACGGAAAGCGCGCCTATTTAGGTAGGACTGTTAAACATTTTTTTTCTTTATAATATTTTAAATAGTTTTGCTTTATGAGGCATATCATAATAATATTATTAAAATTAATTCATATTACAGCTATTTAAGTAGTATATTAAGTAGCTTTAGTAAAGTTTTAGTAGTGGATATTTTAAATTTATTCAAACGGCAACATTGTAAGGGAACAAGAGAGAGTAGAATACAAGTAGAAAAACAAATAATCTTTAATTTAACATAGTGAACATTAATGAAAACAAAATAGAGAAATGCAAACAAAACAAGATCGTGCGTAAATTTTTATTGAGTGCGGAACAATAATAGAATTGGAACAACTTAGAATGAGAGAGGCTTCAGTACTGTGAGCGATAAAATTTTATTTTGTTTTTAACAATGAAAATAAATATTGAACGTCTATTAGAAAAGCTATTTTTATTTTTTTTTTTAATTGTTTATTTGTTTATTCACTTGAACAAATAGTTTAATCACCATACCGTTTAAGTTTACGACGCGTCAAAGAAGTTACTACTTAAGCTCAAAAAAAAATTCTCAGTTCATCCTATGCTTGGCTGCACTCGATCATTCTCACGTTAAAATCTCTACACGTCTGCCTAGATACCAAATGTCGATCCCACCCGCGCGGCTTGCTAAAAATTTGACATGCACAAGATTTCCGCTAAATCAATATCTTTTCCAATAATCGTGCCACCATCAAGTCGTCATCTGCTTTAACTCAACGAGTATAACTTAAAATTCTTAAAAGCATACTTTAAAATTATCTCAACTTAAAATACAAGTGATTAGTTGCTTTTAAGTAATCGGGTACAAGCTAAAACAAATTTAAAATTATTAATAAAATTTCGCCACAACACAAGGTGGCGCATACTGGTTGTAGAGCGCTAACTCCAGCAGCCCTAACCAAGGTGAGCCAGTGATTTTGGACGTGCTGTCGTGTATTGATAAAGAAAGTATTTAAACAAATGGTCTTTAGGGATTTCATCTAATTCGGGTGAACGCCGCACTGATTTCACCTCAAGGACGCAATTTTATAAGCGACAATTTTAAAACGAGCAAAATGGAGCCATCATCAGCAAATCATCTATAAAACCGTCATCAACGTAGAAAATTTTATATTTAAGTTTCTTAAATATAGCCTAATCCTTAAATCTAAAAACATCTTAATCCTAAAATCTAAATCTAATTCTAAATCTTAATCTTAATCTAAATCTAAAATTCTTTGTTTTATTTTGTTGGCTCTCATTTTTAAATTTTACAATAATATAACAAACTCTATTATTATATCTAAAATAAACTTTAAAATATCTAATACATAAAATTAAAAAATCAAAAAAAAAATAGAAGAAAGAAAAAACAAACAAAATAATTTCCAGCTGATTGATCAACAAGCGACTCAACAGGCCTGCTGCATCGCTGGGCGCATTAACAACAACAACAAACAAAACAAAAATCAAAGTTAGTTACTCAGTTTTTTGTTCTTTCTTTCCTCTTTATTTCATTTGTTGCTGAATTAAATTGCTCTTTGGTTTAATTTATCTGATTTAAAGTAAAAAAATAAAGTTCAAATTAAAACATACTAATACAGAAAATAAAGATACCGATTAGTTTTGTTGCCATTGAAAATCAATGCAACTAATAGTATAAATATCTGAATTTAGAGCAAATTAAAGCTAAGCTAAAACAAAAGTAATTTCTTTCATAAATTACGCTAATAGTAGCTAACATATGAGCTGCTCAGAGCACAAGTGGCGAAAGTCCATTTTTTAAGGAAATTGAGCTAAGTACATAGAAGTGAAGAGGAATATGTAACCTATTTATGACTCCTAGAAACTCCTAGAAACTCCTACCCTCCTAGCTTATGTAATCTCTGATTAAAATGCAACACTTAGTTATTGTTCTGACAAATTTTATAATTTTTTCAGAGGACAAGTGGCGTAATCCCATTCATTTTATATCTCCCTGAATAATGAAGATAATCACTAGCAGAAAGTTTTGTTCGACTTCTGGAACTAAATGCTATCATTCCTCATCAAAACATTCTCAAAAATATCTCGAATTATATTTCTACATCGGAAATGAGAAATTTCAAACAAAGTTCAGAGGACAAGTGGCGTAAGTCCATTCATTTCATATCTCCCTTAATAATGAAGATAATCTCTAGGGGAAAGTTTTGTTCGACTTCTGGCACTAAATGCTACCATTCCTCATTCTTAAAATAACTCACATTACATTTCTACAGCGGAAAAAAGAAATTTAAAAAATATGTATATGTATGCAATATTCTTCATTATTTTTTTGTATTATTATGTTAATTTTTTACGATATGAATAGCTCTTTTTATTCTCTTGACATAGCTTGTAAGCAAAACTGAGTCCTTTATACATAGAATTTCTAATAAGAATTTTTCTAAAGATTTGCTCTACGCAGTAGGTTTTCATTTCAGAATATGCCATCTTATGATGAGCGTTGCAACTTATTAGGCTTGCAAAACTTGCGAAGAAGACATGCACTGAGCGTTTATTTATTAAGCGCATTTTAGATAGCAATATTAATTGTCCGGAACTACTTGCTTTAGTTCCATTCTATGCTCCGATACGACCATTAAGGGAGAGTGCTTTGTTTTACGTTCCATTTCATAGAACAAATTATGGCATAAATGAGCCCATATCTAGATGTTTGATGTATTGTAACGTCATTGCGAAATACATTGATTTTAGTAATGATTTTAATGTTTTTAAAAGGAATGTTTTTGAAATGTTTAAATAACTATCACTGGTATTATATTATAGTATTGTATCTATTATTATTATCACTGGTGGAAATATTTTTGTAATTATGAAATAGTCTGTAAGATGTTATATCAGTAGACTTAATTTAAAATAAATAAATAAAAATAAATAAATAAATATTCCATTTTCTCAAAACTACCAAAAGTGGACTTACGCCACTTGTGCTCTGAGCAGCTCATATGTTAGCAGATTATCAATGAAAACAAAACAAGTAATGAGATGGTAAAATAACTATAAGAAAAAAAAGAGTGTTAAAAAAATCAGAGCAACACAAAGAAGTTAAAGTAAGTTTAGAAAAATAACAAAAAGGAGCGAAGAAGAAAGCTGGGTTTAGAAACTCAAAAATAATGTAAATCAAAACAAAGCCAATTACATATTGACAAAAATGTTTTAATTGAAAGAACTTAGTTCTCTTTAGTCGTCGTTGTTAGTTTTTGTTTAGATCTTTGTACGCAAAAATTATGTTGCTAGTGATGTAGTTTTCTTACATCTACAGGTTTTGACTTAACTTGTGTGTAGAGCTTATTAGCAATTTAGTGCTGATGAAATTTTTTTTTTTATTTTTATTTTTTTTTTTTGTTAAATATAATAATATTCATGCAACCTAATTATGCAAAAATTTTTATATTGACAATATTTGAATTATCTGCAAATAAGAAACAAAAATGAAATTGATTAAATAACAAGTTGCTTAATTCAATATAAATAGTAATTTTACGTATTGTAAATTTAAATATTAATCTACGAAATGTATTCTATTAAATGAATAAATTGTTGAAATCAATGAACATGCTTGCGTAAAGTTTAGTTAAATCTCTGTAATAGGGCAAGAAACAATGACGTAGAAGGGTAAGCTAGTCTGGATGAGGGCTCACGAGGATAAGGTTATCGTGAGTAGGATGGGCGGGTGCAGATGTGGAAAGGGCCCCTCCTTCCCCCTGAGTATTCACCCCTATTGAAAATCTGTAGGCAATAACATAGTTTCAGTTTATTTTATTTTGGTTTGTTTTTATTAGCTTGGTTTTGTCTTCCTGTTATCCTGTACCATATCGGCACCTAAATTTTCATTCTATAACCGACTGTTTTCTAGTGACGTAAAGCAACAACCATTGTCCCTGAGCTAAGTCCGAAGCAGAGCGAGGTGTACAGATTCGCTTTAAGTTCACGGATCTTGGCTATTATACTACCTTGGCCAAGAACAGTCTAGTTGTACGTTACAGTACAATGCTTTCTCTTATTCATGTTGTTGCTGTTGTAATTTAATTTTTGTTGTTTTACCAAAAAATAACACGAGAATATGTATATAAACTATAAATAGATAACAAAATGTATTGCTTATGTTATTATTCTTCTCTTCATTTATACCTTTTTGGGGCAAAGGGCGACTATTACCTTTCGGCAATGCCAGTCTTTAAATCTGGTGCAGGCTTTCCCAAACGATTGCCCCGCACAGTTCCGATGGCGCATATGCGTTTATCAGTCAATTAGCACATTAAGTAATGTGATGTAAGGAAGTGGTCAATGTATAATTGATGCCGGGCAGGAAATTCTAATTGATTTATCATATCCATTACCACAGAAGCACGCAGTCCAAGACTTGTATCGTTTTTGCCACTGGCTCCACCATACGGCACCATACGAAACACATAGCCAGAGGGCGCGGCCATGAACCAAGTCTTGTATCCAAATTTGATGGGCTTGCTTTTCATGTACATTTTGCAGATATGACGCCGAAAGTAGGGTAACCTTTGCTCTTCAATAGAGAAATGCTCTTCAAAGACACCAGATTGCATAAATTTTTTGTTTACTATATTAAAAATTGCACACATCTTGGTGTACTTGTCATTACGATCGAGATTATTATTGTCGTGGAAGTGCAGATGTTTCTTTATTATTCTGAACAAGCTGCGTGGCATCGTATGCTGCACGATTCTCGACCCAAGAGTTGGATTGTTGGACCAATAGCATTCTAATTGAGGCACTTTGTAGCCCGACAATATCAAAATGCCTATGAATATTTTCAACAGGACCTTGTTAAATGTTTAGGCAAACTGTACATCATTGTGCTGCATGGTGTATCTATTTGATTCGGCGACAATCAGGTCGTACACTTCGGCATCGAAAAAAATTTAAAAAATATCGGAATGCAACTTATCCCTGAGCTTGCGTTGAATTTTGATTTGCAGCTGTTCCAATGGCTCCGGAACGTTCACAATTGCAAAAGGTAAGTCACCGACACTTTTTCCCATTGCACCGCTGAGAATTCTGATGGCAATTTGTATTTTTGTGTGAGCTCAACAGTGGTATTAGCGTCTTCTTTATCACTATACCTTTCAATATTATTTGAATAAAATAAAAATTCCGCCAATATATTCACTTTTACAAAAACCCTTAAATGGATGCACTCGATGTCTTTCCTCATTAAATGCCAAGCTACATGTGACTGAACAAAAGCAATAATACAAAACAAAACAAAAATAAACATGTCGCTTTAAAATCCAACGGTTAAATGTTCGTTTGCATTTAAAAATATACTGTCGCCAACCGCCATTGTTCGACTAGTCAAACAGTCATTATTCCGCATTTTCTGTGACGAACTGCCATTGTTCGACTTCTCGAACAGTAGTTTTTTCGCGTCTATTAGAGTACCTGGCGTTACTAAGTCCAGGTGTAGAAGTCATTCACTAGATATTTTCGCCCTTTGTGCACAATAATAAAGTGCATTTGTGAAAAAATTATTTATAATTATGTTTAATTTTAACCATAGAAAATAGGTCTGCAAATAAGGTATTTTTCAATCCGCCCTTGGAGCTAACGAAGGGGGCGAGGAATGACTGCTTTTATTTATTCCGGAAAGCCAATAAAATGTAACATAATATTGTATAATTACATGCACTGTCACCAAAACTTCGTCATAGAAAAAATTGTCGCGAAAAAAGGCAACCTTAACGTTCGAAGCTTTAAAATTTCGGCTGTAGTCTTGGCCACAGACGGACAGATAGACGGACATAGCTTAATCGACTCAGGTGGTGATGCTGATCAAAAATATATATACTTTTCTATACCTTCCACGCCTCTTTATTGGCGTTACAAACGAAATAAAAAAGTTATATACCCATATACCCATTACACAGTAGGTGTTGGGGTATAAAAATCTTGGTATATAACATACAATACATATCTCAGTCCAAGCAAATATATTTTTTTTTAGATTAAATTTATCCGGTTAGTTTTTATAGCTTCGCATTTGAAAACATTACTTATATAAATCATTATACAGTACAATAAAATTGTTTTGTAGTCATATGATTGAGATGTGATATATTAAAATCATGGACTTAAGGGAGTATTCCTGGTTGGAAATCTGATTTTGCACCCTTTTTGAGAAACTTCTCATTTGAAAACGCAAAGATTTATTTAAATTCTGTTTTTTTAATGTATTAAGAACATATTAAATAAAATTTTTTTTCCTTTGTACGAGGGCTGTTCAAAAAGTTGTCGGCCTTCAAAGTTGGGCGTCGAAAAAAAGATATGCTGCTTGCGGACCGGATAACTCGACTTCGGATCATCTGAAATGGAAAAAGTAAACGGCGTTAGATTTAGTACATATGTTGTTCTGATCCCTATCTCAATCATAATTTTGCGATTATTTTTTACAAAATGGTGGTCATTGAAAAATGAAAAACCGATTTTGGGTATTTTGTTGTAGTTTAGTGCAAGAAAAAAATAAAAAATTCTTAAAATTGTGATTATGGTAGGGACCAAAATGGCGACAATTCTGCGTCGATTGCACTTTGTTTCATCTAAATCGGTTAAGAACTTCGGGCACAATCTGGCCCGCAAGCTCGAAAAACGCGGTTTCGAGATAAACGCGTTTAAGTTTGAAGTTATTTTTATGCATCAAAAAAAATTGAAATGAAAAATTTCAGCACGTTTTAGAAAATCGACAATTCTGCGTCGATTGCACTTGGTTTCATCAAAATTAGTTCAGTAGAACCGGAGAAAAGTGACTTTGAATTTCAAAAACGTGATTTTGAAAAAACTCAAAGAAAATTTTAGGCAATAACATTTTTTTTTTTTGTGAAATACTTACATATATCAATCTGCATTGCCAGCCCCATAAAGAACTTCTTCCTCTTCTTCAAAAAATGAGGACTCTTCAAACGTTCTTCGTTCCGAGACATGGCGAAATCATATGTGACGTTGCCAATCGGGATGCCCATTAGGTTCATTATTTTTTTTTTTTTCTTTTTTTTTATTTTATTCGCGAAGGGGGAACCTTCAAAAGGCGCCACCGTGCAGGTGGGAGTGTGCGATTCTTACGCACTAAACCTAACCTCCGCATTGAATCTTCGTCCTTGTATAAGCCCCGTGGGACCGCCGCAAAGCATGACTTCACGGAGCATGGGAACAGCACTAAGATGGAAACTGTTGGACTTGTGTCCGTATTCTAAAAGATTTGGTCATGGGCTTGTACATAAACTCTACCTTATCTATATCGCAAACGCTCAACTCTTCGCAGTTCGTCGATAACCAGTCGTGCTAGGGTGCTAACCACTGACCAGTTAGCTTCATTTCTCAGCATAAGGGTAACTAAGTTTTGATCAGTTACCGTTTCGCCGAGACTGACCGAAGCCTCAAGTCTGGCATTTTGGAACTTGGGGCACTCGAAGAGGACATGGGCCGCGTCTTCTGGTATACTTCCCTCGCAATGGGTACAATAGGGATCTGCTACGTGCTTGTATTTGTGCAGATATGCCCTGAAGCAACCGTGCCCGCTTAAAATCTGCGTAATGTAGAAGTTCATGGAGCCGTGAGTTCTACCAAACCAAACGGTAATGTTAGGGATGAGCTGATGAGTTCATCGACCCTTAACTGAGCTATCCCAGCGATCCTGCCACTTTAGCAGGCTTCTCTCCCGTGCGAGTCTTTTGCGAACTGTTGGGTTTTCGCTATTGACTTCGAACAGCGTTTCCTCTACTAGAAGGTCGATAGGTATCGAGCTTGCAAGGACTAATGCTGCATCCTCGGAAACTGTTCTGAAGGCACAGCATACCCTGAGAGCGCCAAGTCTGTGCACTGATTCAACACTACGTCGGTATGACTTCGTTTTCATTGCTGTGGCCCACACCGTTGACCCATACATCACGATGGATCGTACTACATTAAGGAGTAGTATCCTGCGCGCCTGTTTGGGGCCTCTCGTATTCGGCATCATTCTCGATAAAGACATGCATGCGTTGGATGCTACATACTGGAGATGCTGTTTAAATGTTCATCGGGAGTCAATCATCACGCCAAGGTATTTAATGCATTCCTTTGATTGCACCAGCGTCCCATTAACATTGATGCTTGAAACTTCCATCTTTTTGCGGCTGCTTATGAGCACCGCTTGGGTTTTATGTTCGGCTAGACAAAGACCTACTGACATAAGCCAGTTATATATAATGCCGATCGCCACACTAATGAGTGCCTCGACTTCTTCAAGATGTTTTGCAGTGGCCACAACCGCTGGGTCGTCCGCAAAGCCGACGATCTTAACGCCTGAGGGAACTGCGAGTCTAAGGACGTCGTCATACATAACGTTCCACAGCAGGGGCAATAGGACTGACCCCTGTGGGACACCACCGGAGACGTTATACACCATTATCCCCTCGTCTGTTGCATAGCGTAGAATTGTAATATCTTAGAGAGGTAGCGTGGAATTTCAAATTTTGCGAGCGCTTTCATTATCGTATCCCAGTTTGCGGAATTAAAGGCATTTCGCACATCCAGCGTTGCCATCAGGCAATACTGCTTTGCCCCCTTCTTCCAGCTAGTGCCTTCAATAGCTTTACTTGCTATGCTTGTAACCAGTTTTATTGCATCGGACGTAGAGTGACTCTTTCGGAAACTAAACTGTTGGCTCGAGAGTCCTCCTCTGGATTGTATTGCTTCTTCGAGGCGGTTGTACAGCAATTTCTCGAAGATCTTGCCTATCGTGTCGAGCAAGCATATAGGTCGGTAGACTGAGGGATCCTCCAGAGAGCCGCTACCTTTTGGTATTAGCACAAGCTTTTGCGTCTTCCATTGTGCGGGGAATATGCCCTCTGTGAGGCAAGCGTTATACAGCTGTACGAAGGCTTGTGTTTGGGCTGCGATGGCCATTTTTAGCGCGCGGTTCGGGATTGTATCTGGCCCTGGGGCCTTCTCGCTATGAACAGCATTGGAGATTTTCATTACCTCTTCTGCGGTTACCATGGAAATGACTTGCACGTCGCCATGATTAATGACGGGCTGCATCGGTGGTTGCTGAGGGAAGAGCACACTTACAATGCGGCTAAGTATGTGAGGGCACGTGGGTGGTGGTCGTCCGAATGACTTCATCTTTTTCATTACCAGTCTATAGGCGGTACCCCATGGGGTTACGTTCGCTTCGTCGCATAACTGCAAGAAGCACTCGCGCTTCCTCGAACGAATCTTGTGTTTGAGCAGCTTCCTGCGCTCTCTATAGACCTCGCGCAGTTCTTCGAACATGTCGGTCCCTCTGGCGCGGTAGTAACTTCTGGCTTGGTGGCATTGGCTACGTGCTTCGGCGATTTCGGCGGTCCACCAGTACACAGACTCGTGGTGGTGCTTACTTGGTCTTCGCAACATCATCGCTGCGTCGCAAGATCTTTTCAGCTGCTCTGTTGCTTGCCTAGCCATATTCTGTGCTGAACCAGTGAGGTGTATGTCAGCCATCATTGCTGTGAGGATACCTTCATCAAGCGTTTCGACCTTGTATAATGGCTCGCTATGGGGGCCTCTGCACCGTCGGTTGGTTTGCCTTTCCAATATGTACACTATTGCTTGGTGATCGCTATGCGTGTAGACGTCGCTTACTTGCCCCTTTACTTGCGTGCTCAGGTCACAACTGGCAAATGTCAGGTCAATTACTGAGCTGCCATTCGCGTTGGAGAATGTACACTGCGTTCCCGTGTTTAAAAGCACAACATCTAACGAAGCAAAAGCCTCCAGAATAATGAGCCTTCTTTGGTTCGTTCTCTGGCTTCCCCAGTTCACGGCCCACGCGTTGAAGTCGCCAGCAATAACAACTGGACTGATTCCTCTAACATCGTCAACTATTGCGTCGACAGTAACAGCAAACTCTTCTATGGATAGACTTGGTGCAAGGTAGCAGCTTACAATATGTGTGCCCATAACTTCTACACGAACAAAACCGTTTGCACGTGTATGCTGCCTCATTAGGGAAGGATGTCTTCCGCAGGAACATATGGCGGCTCTTCCAGAAATGTCTGATGCCCAGGCTCCTGGTGCTTTCGCGTTATAAGGCTCACTCAAGATAGCAACATCAGTGCTTAGATCTCGAACGGTTTGCGCTAAAAGATCTTGCGCTGCGCGACAGTTGCTGAGATTCAACTGTAAGAACCTCATCATTTCCTAGGTTTGCTAGCTCCTGAAAAGGACGAACATTTCCAGCTTCCGGCACGGTGATTTGTTTCCGAGCATTTTCTTTCTAAGCACAAGAAACAGCTTGCTTCCGCAGAACACTCTTTTGCTTTGTGGCCCTCTTTGCCGCATTTCATACATCACTTACTTCGGTCTGTGCTGTTGCAAGATTTCGCCGTGTGTCCAAAGTCTAGACACTTAAAGCATCTGGTTTGCGTAACTTTTTCGCGGACTCTGCAAATGACCCAGCCAACTCTGAGCTTGCCGGTCTCTATCTGCTTCCTCGCCTGCAGTGCTGGAAGGCTTATGACCGCTGTTTGCGTGCCTGCATAGGCTTTACGGAGTGATTTCACTCTTGCCACCTTTAAGTCGCCGAGCTGCTTTTGGACTGCGCTGCAGACATCTTCCGGTATTGTAACCTCGTCAAGATCCTTGATCTCGACCTGTGTTTCTTCATTATTTGAAGTATTGGCAAAAAACCTTCGCTAACGATAGTTGTAATATAATTGGCAATCTCAATAGTGTGTGCGCTAGTGTGCGTATAATTCGGTGCGAATGACCTCAGCACTGCGTTGAAAGATTCGTTGCTGTTTTGAGTTTCAGAGCCAAGGCATCTGTCAACAAATCATTGGCTGACAGTGCTTCGTAAATAGGTTTGATTGCTTCCTGGACTCTCTGATTTAGTGGTGCATACGTATGCTTGAAGCTGTCGATTGTCCTGCTACCGCTTTTTACCAGGCGCACCAGCTCGACGCACCAGCCGGACAGTTTTGGTGCTGTAGAGCTTCATCAGCCAAGATTTTGTGCAAAAACGTTGCCCAAACAGCCTTCTTCATGTCAGCAACCGACTCTGGATGACGACGAATAGCGAGGCCATAACATGTTGTTAGTTCAGAGATGACTTTATATGTGAGTTTGCCTGCACCCTTGCCGCCAATGCCTCTGTTCTCATTTTTGGCCTTGTGGAGACTGCTGCCCATTCTTTTTTGCACGTGCGATATACATTCTTTTTTTTCGACTATTGGGTCGCCATCGTACGGATCGTCGTCTGTAATAGCTTTGAATGTTTTTGAGTCGCCATCGCCGATATAATTGCAGTATTTTACGCCATGCTTTTGGACTGATATGGCGAACATTTCCTTTATCGCATCCACCTCCTGTATTTGCCGATCAACGTTGTAGCGCCGTATAGTGAAGAAAAGCCACGTTTTTTCCAAGTGCCATAACCTGATACGGTAAGCATTGTTGAGTCGCACTGTGGATCGGCTGTGACCATGGCATCTTTATCTTCTTTCACGGCTTTTGAAAGAGTGTATCCATAGATGGCGCTTGCAGCTGTATGAAAGTTCTCCAGGGCAGTGTAGTATAACGAGTTACCAACACCTCTGCCGATATCCATGAGGCTACAAAACGTGTTAATGCCTTTTGGCTCAATGCCTAAAAACCTAATGGCAAAAATCAAGCGCCAGTTCATCAAATACGATTTGCCAACCAATGACGACGAAAAAATGTATGTAGTGGTCGGGCAAGCGCAGTGAACACCAATTTTGAAGCCAATTCCATAAGGCGATGCTTTTTTTAAACTCGATTTTTCCTTCTCATTTGGCACATATCACCAGATTAGCAATCGCCGAGAAAACCGTCAATGCTTATGTCTTCGTTTTCATTATTTTTAAATTTTTTTGCAGATGTACTTGTGAATTCGATGTCCTCATCTCTTTCGTGTTGGTTACCACGGAACTGGCGTTTCAAGAGACGAGTTTTTCGATTGCTACCAGTGTTTCTCTTATTTTTATTCTATTACTTTTTCTTTCCATTGTCTTTAGCACAAACAAAAATTTTTATCAAAACTGTACTTTTCAAAACTCTATACGCTCGCACGTCCGGTTTATAACTCAATTCAAAGAACTAAACGCTGCCAACATTCGAATACCTAAGCTCTAAAATGTGTATTCATTTATTTTTAAAATGCGTATACAAACAAGTTATGACCTACTAACGAACGCGTTGAACGAAATTCGGTGATTGCTTCAAACCGTTGCATTTAAAAAGTAGCCAAATTAAGCAAATCGCATTATTGAAGTATTTTGAATTTCAAAAAACCCTTATAGGACGATTTTTTCAAATATTCAAGCTAAAATATGAAAAAAAATCTAAATAAAATTTTGTCAACCAGGAATACTGCCTTAAATTTAGACTTTCAGTACATAAATCTTTCAGTACTTTCAAATCAAACGCAGGCTAAAGCGAGTGGTGTACAACATCCGGTTGGATATTAACAGAGTGTGTACACAACTTTGGAGTAGTTATTTTTGTGCAGACTACTTTATTGTCTTTTCAAAACATAGCAATTACACCAAGTAGATTTAGCTGTACCGCTCGAAATAGATATAAAGATCATGCTAAAAAAATTATGTTTAAAAAGGTCTACTTTATTTTAGGTTCATTTTATTTAGTTCCTTTGAAAAGTATTGAAGTTTAAAAAATTTAATATTATTTTTTTTTTATGTTTGTATGAATTATTTTCGCATTCTTTTATTTAATCTAACTTATATACATGTACTTGGTATACGAGCACAAGTATGTGCAGAAATTTTATATCGAAAACACTTGGGTAATGAGTACAGTACTTGAATGTTTTACTTTTGTTTTGTGGTGTACTAGTATAAGTCTAAGTATATGTGTTTCAAGCAAATGTTTTGAAGAGGCGTTCGGATGTATTCGTTAGACACAGGTTAGTTTTTTTGTAGACACAAAAACGTGAATCAAAGTTGTGAAATATTAATTAGCCCTGTAGCTCCTAAGAATGTGAAAATACACCCCCTTTCCCATACGATTTTTTGCTCAGCTCGACATAACCTTTCAGCTCCATAAATAGTTGCACTCAACTGCGGGACACCCTGTATAATATATAAATATATTATTATATTCATATAATACTAGCGGAATCGGCAAATGTATGAAAATAAATCTTAAAATAGTATTAAAAAAATATTTAAATGCAAATATTTAATAAAAAAATGTACAATATTATTGATAGAAATTAGTGAAAAATTGTGAATATATTATTGAAAAAAATATATTAAAAATTATTGGAAAAATTTTTAAGAATTATAATCTATAAAAATCAAACTAACAACTTGGTTTAAAGGGTTTGGTTTGATTAACATTTATATGACATTTATGATTTACATTCTATTAAAATAAATGGAAAAAATATACGTTAATATTTTTTTTTTTTTTAATATACACTTTTGTAATATACACTTTTACAGCTTTTAAAAGCGGCAATTCTCTTTTTTTTTGGATTGCCGCTTTCCTTTTGGCATCCCTAACCATAAAGGCTCTCAGCAGTTCATTATTGCAAGTGTGAAAGAGAGTTGAAAAATTGATTAAAAACAATACAATAACAACAAGGAACAAATAATAGACAACATACAAGTTTAAAGTAAGTTTGCTACAATTTAATTCTTTGAACTAGCGATCCCCAACTAAGAAGCTGGCTATTTATCTTAATCATCACGTAAAACACAAAACAAAAGTAAAACAAGGAAAACGCACTCCAATACTGAAGTGCACGCAAATCATTCAATGACTCTAGAGTCATTGAGGTTGCTTAGAATCATATGCTAAGAATTCAGCAGTCATTCTAATAAGCGATGAGTGAAAGCAGCGGCACTCGCGTGGAAGTGGTTGTTGTTGTGCGCAACCGCACGCACTCGCAATCGGTTTTTGACGAGTGATTTAGAATCGTAAAAAACGATTCACCGCAGGTCTCTGGTACGTATTAAACATAGTTATTTTAGGCTATGATCCGTATGTATGTATGATAATAAAATTTGAATTGTATCATTAGAAAGATACACTAGGGTCCCCCACCCCCTCCCCCCGATTTCATATAAAGTATTATTATGATTCTGATTATGACTTATTTTTTATAAATTGATCATTATTTCAAAGACTGAGAAAAAAGAATAATTTTTACTAGATATCAAAGCTAGGAATGTTTGCATTAAATTTTACGTTATTGATATTTTAAAACATTTAAATTTGAAAATCATATAGCTCCGCTAGCCTGCAGTTTTGAAGTTTGGATGCGGTGCTTGCACAAGATTAAGGAAAATTCAGAACCTGTAGCCGCGGGTATCGCATGGTGCTCGGAAATTTCCGTGGTGCTCCGCTAGACAGAAGCTTGGGTGCGAGCCCTTATGCACTATACTGCAATTTCTCAAAATATTCGAGTTTAAAGTATTTAGGAATTGAAATTTTCCAAACTCCGACTGTAAAAAACCGAGATGAAATCACTAAAAATGATTCTTAATCGAATTGACTTTCTTTACATTCAACTGTACGGTATTATTTTATCACTTAAAATTTCTGTTTTTCTAAGAGAAGTTTTCGTTGTGATTGCGCGTCAAGAAAGCCTGATGTTTGCGCAGTTAAGATTTTTATACTTGGCTGCAAGCTTAGCTTGAACTGTTAGTGAAGCGCTTAATCAAGCAAACGGTAACTCTCATTATGTATTTACTTAGTTAACGTAATTCAGTCAGTCATTATAATTTGTTCATGCCCTGATCCTTTTATTTCATTTATTTTTTTAGTGTTATATATATTAAGTAGTTATAAGCCCAGAATGTATACTAGTAAGCCAATTGTTATTTTATTCTGTTATATATGTAGAAGTTGGATACGTAATAATTAGTATTACCAGTTTGAATATATAGTTTATATATTAATAAAATTATAATTATGATTAAGATAAAGATTTTACGTATTATTTACTTAAGTTAATATTTGCTTTTAGGCATTCGGTATTTTAAAGACATTTTAAGGGAAATAAAATTATACAAATTACGATTTTCAGATAATGTTTAATGCTTTATAGAGCACTATATACGTTAAGCAGTTTATAATGCCGCTAAAGTATCAATAACTCTTGTAGGGTACTAATACCAATAATGCAGTCCAAGACTACGTGAGAAATAGTGATGGTAACCGAACGGACAAAAAGTGGAATTGCCTAAGGTGGGCAATATATGGAGTGCGGGTCCCTTAAAAATATATTAAAGTCTTTAGCTTTATAATAAATATGAGAATTATTATGCAAAAAAAAAACTAGTTTCCCAGCAAGATAAGGCGGCAATCCACGTAAATCGAGATGGTTTCAGGCCAATAACATTGATTTATTGGAGTGGCCGGCGTACTTTTCAGATTGTACTCCCATCGAGAATTTGTGGGGAGTTCTTGTACGCCAGGTGTATAAAAATAACAGACAATTTGGCAACGTGGAAGAACGGAAATCAGTTTTTCTCGAAAAATGGGGCAAAATTGATTCAAATACATTAAAACAATGAATTGCAAGTATGCCAAGTCTCATTTGCAATACTATTGGAGCCAATGGAACAGTAACTTAGTATTTTTTTTTTGTTAAATTCAATTAAAATCGTTTTTAATTCAAAATTTTGAAATGGCGTTATAAATACAAAACAGCATCAAACGTGATATTAAGCAAAAAACAATGTACCGTTATAAGAAAAGACTTCACTTTTGCTCATTATTGTTGTTGTGCATAGGTGACCAAATTTTCAAAACATTATTTTTTGTTTAACCTGGCCGTTACAAAAATATTTCAAATTTGAAAGTGGCGTTATACATATGAAACATAAATTATATCTGAAAATAGTAAGGAACGGTGGACCAAAAAGTATCGAATAGGAAATCGAACTATAGTATTTAAGCTTGACACCGGATAGAATATAGATAGCGTCCCATTTAAAGTGATTAAAAATCTTAATATAAAATTAGAAAACGAAAAGAATAATCTTCATGTGTTTGATTATAGCGGAAACAAAATTAAAATTTTTGGTACTGTAAAATTGAAATGTATTGATTTGAACAATAAAATTTAACGATTTTCTCGCTTCTTAGTTGTAACATAAATGATGATTATGAACCATTACTCGGGTTAGAAACTTGTATTGCTTTTGGATTATTAAGGCGATTGGATGTGGATACTGTTGCATGCATGGCACATAAAGAAAAAGAGTTTTTGGATATTAATCGTGATATTTTTCTGAACTTTGGTAAACTCCCAGGAACCTATTCAATTAAATTAATAGATAATGCTAAGACAGTGTTTTATTATAAAAAACGAATACCATTAAGCCTTGTTGATAAATTGGAAGTGGAAATTGAAAGAATGGTGCAGGATGGAATTATTTCCGCAGTGGATTACCCAACAGACTGGGTGAATAATTTGCAAATAGTTGAAAAACCAAATAGATTGCTCCAAATTTACCTTGATCCAAAACCTCTTAATCAATGTATTCGGCGTAAACTAGTTAATAAACGAATTTTTTCAGATCTTGATTTAAGTAGTGGCTTCTGGCATATGGAACTGGACAAGGCAAGTTCGGATTTAACCACATTTATGACGCCTTTTGCACAATATAAATTTAACCGCGTGCCATTTGTGCTGAATGGTGCACCAGATGTTCCACATCTGGAAAAATGGTTCAATATTTGGTGACATTCCGTGAGTTAAAGTTTATTTTGATAACATTTGCATCTTTGCGGAAAAGGAAATAGAACATGATTCAATAATATCATTGGTACTAGCACGGGCACTAGCAAATTGTGTAAAATTTAATCCGAATTAAATTCAATACAGAAAATCTCAAGTATATTAAATGGGCCACGTTTTATTCAACGGACAAGTAAAATCAAATAGTAAATATCGGGAAGCAATACTAAAAATTAAAAAACCGGAAAACAAGCACGATGTCATGAGACTTCTAGGGCTTTTCAAGTACTTAGCTAAGTATATCCCTAATTTGTCAAAACAAACGGCAGTTGCGTAAACTTACACGTAGATATTCTTACAATATAGAATTTAACTGGAACATAAAACATGAAAAATAAATGGAGAACATAATTAACATAATTACATCTGACCCTATGCTAGCGGTTTATGATCCAAAAAAGCCAGTAGTTGTGCAAACTGATGCATCAAAAGATGGACTTGGTTGTGTGTTGATGCAAGATGGACGTCCAATTGCATATGCGTTCCGAACGTTAAGTAAGAATGAACAAAAGTGGGCTCAGATTGAAAAGGAATTATTAGCAACCTTTTGCATGTCAGAGATTTAGTTTCTTTTCATACGGGCAAGTTTTTAGTTGAAAGTGATCATAAGCCTTTGGAACCCTTGATTAAATGTTACATTGATGATGTAACTGCACGGTTACAACGGATGATCATGTCTTTACTGAAATAGCCAAAAATTGCCGTTGTTTACAAACCTGGAAAATAAATTCTTGCTGACTGTTTGTCACGTGCTCAGTTGCCAGAGTTTGAGAAAAATAATGACTTAGCAGGTTACTTAGCACAGTTACTAAATCTGTGTGTTTATCTGAAGAAATTATAGATTGTACCTATCAATAATTGAACGTGATGAAAAATACTCTCGTATTTGTAAATATGTTGAAAAACAGTTGGCCCAGTTATTACCAACTCGATGATCTGAGTCAGGAGTTTTACAAATACAAGTCAGAATTACATGTTGAATATGGTTTATTGTTCCGGAATCATGGACTGGTAGTACCCTCGGAATTACAAGAAAAGATTATGAAATGGTTACACGCGCCAAATTTGGGTACAGAATAACACTTTCTCGGGCAAGAACGCATTATTTCTGGCCAAAAATGAACACTCAAATCAAGGAGATGGTAGCAAGATGTGCTATTTATGAAAAATGTAAACGCAATAATAAAAAAGAAGAATTGATGACAGAGGATGCACCCAAGTACCCAATTCAAATGGTTGCGATGGATTTGTTTGAATATGCGGAAAAAAAATCTTATAGTTAAGCATTTGAGTAACAAAACGTCTGGGCACTTAATTGAAAAACTTAAGTGTAATTTTAAAAAGCTCGGATATCCATCGGTTATTAAATGCGACAATAGCCCATTTGGCTCAAGCGAGTTTTCTAATTTTGCGATGAGCATAATATAAAAATGAAATTTTCAAGCCCCCGTTATCTCCAAAACAATGGTCTGGCTATAAAGGCGTGGCCTTTGCTAAGAACATTTTAAAACGATGCTATGAGGCAGATGAGACAAAACATTATCAGTATCAAATTCTAAAATATAATACAACGCCTGTGGCTAGCATGCAACTGACACCCTCGCAATTATTTTTTGGTCGATTAATTAATTTACGCCTTCCTATTCTTTCTTGATACTTTCGATCAAGAAAAAATTAAAGAAACAAGTCATTCTAAATCATTGTCTATTAGAGCCCTGCATGAATATATTCATCAAGTGAAAATACCGATCCTCTGCTGTGGCAGTGCATGCAAGCAAAGCTGCAAGTGAATTAATGTAAACAACATGGTCGTGTAGTGCAAGAGAATAACTTTTTATTTGTTCTCTGTTCTCTTTTCATACACTCTTGCACTGAGGTGAGCTTGCGATCTACGTGTTGTTTCAGTTCTTTCTCTGAGCACTTAATAAACTACACGTATACTCAGGTATCTGCTGCAGTGACCTGAATAAGAATCCGTATGTTGATTTTTCCCCGCAATAAGCTTTATGTTATTCTTTATGCATAGTCAGTTTGATGTTGGATAGAGGTGCAATCAAACGCATTTATTTAAGATAAAAATACATTAATTTTAATAAAAAATATTTCATTCTATATGGAGATTGATGTAGTGAGTAACATTAAAAACTATTTAAACTGCGAATAAAAACCTGAATAAGAGCTGATATGATGGGGTTTCCCCGCAATAAGCTTTTGTTATTCTTAATGCATATTTGTTATTTTTTAATGCATTTGCGTTGCAGCTGACTGCAGCGTTTTTCTATATGCGGCGTTTTTTACTGCAGTCGCAATGCGACACTCCTGATCATACCATTGGTTCCGAGGTTGCGGGCACCGGAAACCAATGACTTCTTCAGCAGCAGCACGCATGGAGTGGGATATATGCGCCCAAAGTCCGCCGGCGTCGTCGGGTCTAGAGGTTGGTTGGTTGAGCTTAACCGACAGTTGAGCGGAGTAGGCTTCGGCAGTCCGTTGTAATTGCAGCTTAGCGACATCTAGCTTTCGTTGCATTCCTGTGCGTATGTTCTTCGCATTGCATAATCGCATGCGGATCTTGGCTGCAACGAGATAATGTTCGGAGTCAATGTTGACCCCCGAAATGTACGCACATCTAGAACACTAGAGGCATGCCTTCCGTCGATTACAACATGATCAATTTGGTTTCGCGTTTTTTGATCCGGGGACAGCCAGGTGGCCTTGTGGATGTCGAGGTGCTTAAATCTGGTGCTACTAACTACCATGTTTCGCGCCGTGGCGAAGTCAATCAGTCTTAGACCGTTGTTCGTGTAGGTCTCATGAAGACTGAACTGACCGACAGTGGGGCCAAAGATGCCTTCCCTTCCGACTTTCGCATTAAAATCGCCGAGGACTATTTTCACGTCATGGACCGGAAGGTGGTCGTATACGTCCTCAAGACTAGCGTACAAAGCGTCTTTGACGGCTTCGTCCTTTTCCTCCGTCGGGGCGTGCGCGCAAATAAGGCTGATGGAGAAAAATTTTGCCTTGATGCGGATCGTGGCCAATCTTTCGTTGACAGGTGTGAACCGGGAACCAAGGTGGCGTAGTTTCTGGCTAACAACGAATCCACATCCAAATTCGCGCCTCTCCGCATGGCAGCTGTAGTAGATATTACAGTGTGCTTGTTTAGAGCAGCCTTGCCCTTTCCATCGCATTTCCTGGATGGCGGTGATGTCAGCCTTTATTGTTTTGAGGGCTTCCGCCAGTTGGATAGTGTCACCTTCCCTATAAAGGGTTCGGACATTCCAGGTGCATATCCGTAAATCATTGTCCGTTTTTCGTTTGCGGTGGTCGTCAACGTAATTGGGGTTCTTATCCGAGGCTGGTTTAGTTTTCATTGGGCAGTAGTAATGTGGCGGGACCCAAACCCTGCGCACATTCCATGTTTAAGGTCTATGGACTGATCCGCCGCTCAAATTAGCCGTCAAACTGACGGATGCCAGTTTGCCGTTGCCCAGGGAACACCACGTGGAGGTTTGAGTCGACTTGAGACGATTTCTACATGGATAATGCTGGCCTTGCCAAGTTGAGGCGGTCAGACACGTTGCCATGTGAAGGTTCGCCCCCTGTTCCCCGTCTGGTGGTGGTAAGGGGTCGAAAAAATTTGTCGCGTCTCTAGCAATTTACATATGTTTGACATCAACTCATTTTTAAATTCTGTACCGTTATCAGATTTTAGGACCTTGAAACATCCATATTTAAGTATGAACTGTTCAACTAGCGTGGTCGCAATTGTCTTTGCTTCTTTTGTTGCGATAGGATGTGCTACAATGAATTTGGTAAGGTCACATTGGATAGTTAAAATGTATCGATTACCGTTACACATTTTTAATGGACCTACTGTGTCTATAGATACAGTTTCGAAACTTGTTGGTGTATTGTTAAACTCTCTTTTATATGTCAGTTTATTTTATTCTTGTGACATTTTTCGCAATTCTTTATGTAGTATTCTTTAACCATTTTTCTCATGTTCTTCCAGATGTAGCGTTGTTTCAACTTCAAAATAGTTTTTCTGATTCCTATGTGTCCTCCTGTTTGAGTATTATGATATTCATCTATTAATTTGTACTGTTGCATAACACTCTCTATATGTCGTGGAGCTTTGTGTATTAGTATCTTAAATTGCGAGGATTTATTCATTATGAATTCATTATATTCTTTCTTGAATGCATTCATATCGATATTTTTAAATATATAATCTTGATAACAAAGGGTTATTTCCTTCATCTGGGATTTAGTCAAAACACAATGTAGTTTCTCCAACATCGTACCTAGGTGCGAAGGGTCATCACTACATGGTATGTGCACAAAATCATTGTTCAATTTTATGGCGAGTTTACAATTATTTTTTAATATTAATTTTAATTTCTTTAAAATCTTAACGTCATTGAAAGATGTACATTCCCAAATGTGGAGGTGATCAGTCAGTCCCCTTATAAGATATGTCATTGCTCTCAATGCGCTCTTGGTGAGTACCCATATTCTTCATTATACTCGCATTGTCATTAGTTTTTATATCACTCGCATTATCCTCTTTTATATTCTGTTTTGTTTTGCTCCTTGTTATTGCTAATATTTCTTTCTCTCTGCTTGTAGGAATCATATTTTTTAAAATTTCGCTATCATATTTTATTCTGGACAACGCATCAGCGCTTGTGTTTATTTTACCTTGTTTGTACACAATTTCGAAATCATAGTCTGACAGGTCTACTCGAATTCGTATGGTCTAAAAAAAAGGATTCCCCAGTGGACGGTTGGGGGATAATAATCGATATAACTTTCGATTATAGGTTTGTTTACATCATGCTTTTGTAATGACTTACTAGAGTATGATATTGGCAGATCATGTCCAATTTCTCTTTGTGAGAGGACAGCTCCTAATGCGAAGTCAGATGCGTCAGTAGTTATGATAAATGGCTTATCAAAATTAGGGTATTGTAGTACTGGTGGATGAGTTTTTGTTTTAACTTGTTAAATGCTTTTTCGCATTCTTCTGACCAGATGAAAGGTGTGCCCTTCTTCAAAAGTGAATTCAAACATTTGACTATACTTGCATAATGCGGGACAAAACGTCTGTAATAGTTACAAAAGGCCACGAATCTTCGTACGTCGTCTGCATTCTTTGGTGTTGGGTATTTTAAAACTGCTTCACATTTAGCTGGATCTGTTTTAATACCTTTGTCTGTTATTAAATGCCCAAGATAAATCACTTCTGACTTGAGGAAATTGCATTTATTTGCATTGAGTTTTAAATTATATCGTTGTAAACGATCAAAAACCTTAAATAAGTTTTGGTTGTGGTGCTTCAGTGAGCATCCGAAAACAATTATATCTTCGATGTATAGAAAAGCTTCGGAGCTTAGACCGCTTAGCGCAATAGTTAGCATTCTATGAAAACTGTTCGATGAGATTTTGAGACCAAAAGGTAAACGCTTGAATTGATAATGACCGTCTTGCGTTGAAAACGCGGTTAATGGTCTAGAGTCTTGATCTAGCGGAATTTGGTGGAAAGACCTGGTCATATCCAAAGTGGAAAAATATCTGGCCCTCCCTAGCGTATCCAGAGCATCCTCTATCCTCGTCAATGGGAATTTGTCAATGACTACTTTTTCGTTGAGCTTTCTGTAATCAACCACCAAACGCCACGTTTTTTTTTCATTATTGCTTTTTTTCGGTACCAGTAACAAAGGTGAGTTATAGGGGCTTACAGAAGGTTCGATGCTGTTACTATATGATAATCCTTTGACTTGAGATTTTATTTCATCATATTGAGCATGCGGCAGCTTATAGTTCTTTATGTATACCGGTGTTGTATCTTTCAGAGATATCTGTTGCGTATAAAAGTATAAAAGTTGTTAGACTGCTTACTCAAGTTCAATACAGTCATTAGCTTCTCAAATCTTTCGTCATTGTTTCTTTTCGTTCCATTGAGTGTTATTTTCAATATCATGTAGTCGCTTAATTTCTCTGTTTTAGGGCTTAAATCTAATACTAGTCTCTTCATCATTTACATTCATTATTTTGATGTGGCAAATGCCTTTTGATGGAGCGATAGAGTTTGCTAAAAACACTCCCTTGGTTAGTTCTTGGTTCAATATAACACTGTCTTCTTTCAAATTTAACTTAATGGGCAAAATCACTTCCGATCGGGGGGGTATTCTGTAAAACTCGTCGTTTTTAAAATTGATTGCTACTGTGTTAGTTTCATAGTCAATCTTGCACATGTAGTTCATCAAAAAATCTCTACCAATTATAGCATCTGTTGTTGTTGGGAAATCTTCACCTACAATGTGAAATCGTTCGTCGCTCTGTCTATAATTTGTGTATAATTTTTCTTTGTTATGCCGGTTAATCTGCATCTGTTTTCGCAGTCTATATCGAGGTTATTATTTATATTCTTACATATGGAGATATCTGCTCCTGTGTCTATTAAAAATGTTAGTTTATTTTTTGTTTGGTCACACGATAGTATGACATAATTTGTCAATTTTTGAGATAAAACATATATTTTTCTATCTATTGTTTGCCTTCCGGAAGTGCTTGTTCTTCCAGGCCGCTCTCGTTTCCCTGTTCATGTATGACTCGTACTCGTCGGTTATTGTTCCAATTGATTTAATTACCGTTGTTCCTGTAGTCATTGTTATTTCTTCTGTTGTTGTTATTAGAGGGGCTTGTATTATTGTTATTACTTCGGTAATGGTTACTTCTGTAGTTGTTGTGATTACCTCTGTAATCGTTGTTTCTATAGTTGTTGTTATTATTGTAGTGGTAACCATTATTTAATCCTCTAGAATTAATGTTCCTATTTCTTTTATTATCGTCTCTGTGTCGTGAGCCCTGATTCCATGGTTGATTGACTCGCTGATTACTTTCTCCTCGTCTATTCCAATTTCTATTTATACTCATAACGATTCTAGGATGAGCACTATTTGTGTTTTCAACATCTAAAGAAAGGTTAATTGTTTCACTTAATTTTGTTGGTTGGGCTGCGAAAATCGTTGCTTTCAGATCTTCACTGAGGCCATTTTTGAATACAGTGAGTGCATACCTTTCATTCATTTGTGTTACCACAGCTTTTTGTTCCTCTAAAGTAGTCGCACCTAATTCATTTATCTGTAGTCTGTTTAATTCGGTTATTAAGTTCATTATTTTGTCTTTATAACTAGAAACTAATAAATTTTTCTGTACAAAATTTGATAGTCGAGTGTGAATTTGCGCTGTAGTTAAATTGCTTTTATACGGTTCGGCTAGTTTGTTTTTCAAACTATTGAAATCGCTTATATCCTCTACGAAACTTAAAGTGGTTCTAACTGTTGGACCTAATTTCACGCTTTTAACGAATTCTATTAATAGTTTTTTAAATTCGTCATTGTATGTACTGTTTAGCAGTTCCGTAATTTTCAAAAATGGTTCAAGTTCGTTGTAATGTCAGTTAAATATTGGTATGGCCTTAATGGTATGGTTTCTAGATTGAACGCTGACATGTTGTTCAAGTTGTTGATTTCTTTTATTGCTTTACTTTCACTCTTTTCTGACTCTGACTCTGAATTTTCACTTCTTTCTCTTGGTTTCAACAAATTATTTACTGCAATCGCTAATTGGCCAAATGCTTCTAACTCACTCTTCCTAGTAAAATTCTTTATTAATGTCTCTCTAAGTGTTGCTAATTGTTTTTTTTTTTTCTTCTATATATTTTAATGAATATGTCCTATTTGTGCTTTACTTAATTTTGCTAATATTTTTTGAATGATAGCATTTATTATGAAGATTTATTATTAAAATCTTTTATTTTTATTATTATATAATCATTCTTTACAAACATTTGCTACATACATGCTTTGATTTACAGATTTGAAATTTATTTTTTCCAATTTTTGTTTTGCACTTTTCGCACCTGAAACATTCGTAATGAAAAGTATCGTTTTTGTATGCTAAATATTTTATTTTACCTATATCTATAATTTTTCCTTTGCAAGTGGCGCAATATTTTTCAAACAGGATGCCAAAACATAATTGATAAAAAGGAAATTGATAAATTTCGGTCCAGCTGTCTTAGGTGTAGGTTTGTATATCGGGAATTTCTCCTGTGGCTGTATTGGCTCTGGGACGTATTCAAGAAAACTTGCTGCGTTATTCCAAGCTTTTTCGAATAACTCCTTGAATTCTTTTTGTTCTGCCATATGATGATTAGAAGAATCGCGTGATGGACGGGCAGGATCGATGCAGGATCGGTTTGGCAGGATTCGCAGGATCAGTTTGGCAGGATCGCCATGTGATATACGTGAAATTATGTTTAAAGTCTTCCCTAGGCCGCTCTATATGGCAGTATCTATCAATGGCTTTACGCCGTACTTGAATTGATAAAAAGAAAAAGAAAGGAAGAATTTTGTTTTCAACTGGTGTTTCAAACCACTTTTCAAGTGGCGGCCGTGGCGTAGTGGGTAGAGTGTGTGGCTCTTACGCCAGAGAACCCAGGTTCAAATCCTCTATCTGGCACAGAAAATTTTTTCAATTGAATTAATTTTTCTCTTCGGCCGTCACCTCTCTGCAGACAATGGCAAACCACAGAGAGTAAAAACTGCCATGAAAAGCTTCTTAAGAACATAAGCCTTTCGGAGTCGGCGTAAAACATGTAGGTCCAGTTCTCGATCATTTGTGTGCAAACATTTCACATCACACACAACACAATTGGTCATAAGCAGCTCGGTCAAAGTCCTTTCAAGGGCTGAAATGGCCATTTCATTTTTTTTTTTTTTTTTTTTTTATATATACTAAAAATACCAGTATTTCTATTTCGTATTGCTTCGAAAACTCCTTCCTATATTCACACATACCATAGAATTTCTTTACGTTAATAAGTTCTTTTTCTTTCTTTCATTCTTACAACTTCAAATAATTACTATTGCTGCGCTTGCAAAAATCAATGCAGCAACATTGTTAGTGTCAGTTGCGATGTAATATAAATCGCTTGATGCGGTGTAGTAATGAATGAAAGCAAATAAACAAAACGAAATTTAGTTAATTAGGTGTTACACTAGCAATTGTTACGTTATTCAATTATACCCTGGGCTGGTGCTATGACTCGTGGAATGGAATTATGGAGCAATTGTAGGAAAAGTCAATCGATCGTATATTATTAAGGATAATTTTGAAAACTTCTTTACACGCAACCGTCGGTTAATTTCGAAAACAAGGAATAATGATTTTAATGCTAGTGAAATGTTGTTTAAGTTAAATAAATAGGCCAGCTATAATTGGAAACAATAATGAAATGGAAACTACTGACTGTTATGCTAATGAAAACCACAACAGTTTGAAAATAGAGAAATTTCATCTGATGAATATGAAACCTGTTGTAGTTCTGGTTCTAAAGCAGAGTCAGAACGTCATCATGACATATCCGATCCAAATGTTGTCGAACCTAATACATTAACAACGCGAAGTGGTCGAACAGTTCGACCACCAAATAAATGTGGATGGGATTAATACTAGTTCAATATTTTTGATCTTTGCTAAGGTATTTTCTATTTATGTATTTAAATTTCTTATTTAATTTAATAAAAACAAAAAACGTGCAATTATATGTAAATGCACACTCATTGACTTGTTACTGTGTATCTAGCTTCAATAATCGCCTCAGCTAATCAGAGAGTTATCGATAAGTTATGTTATGCTAATATAATCTTTATATTTTTGTCAGGGTGCGGAAAAATACGTTCGCAAACGATTAAAATACAATACTTCTCATTTTTAAAAATATTTCGATTGAATTTTATTTTAAAAATACTTCTCATGAGAAACTGAAAGAACGATTTTTTTAAAAACAACAACAATGACAAACGTTGGGCAGTAATCGTTTGAAAAAAATTAATTTGAAGAATTGTTTAAAAGTGAGCGATCTTTAAACATACTGAGCGAACGAATATTTCACCAAACAATTGTATTTTAATCGATCTCAAATGTTCGCTCAAAATGTATTTTTAATAGAAATGTTGTTTCGCTTTAAACATATGCTGGCATGGGTGTCGCTGTCTTAAGATCGAATGTCAGAGTTTAAAAAAAATTTTGTATCTCAAGGGTTTGCCAAAAAAAAAATTTGTAAATGTGCTTGAAGTATAAGGGGTCGCTGATTTAAAATCTGCTGTTTTAATTCAAACAAATGGTTAAACACTAGGGACGACCCTAAAAATGTATGTATACTTTTAACATGTGCTTGCAGTATCAAAGGTCACTTATTGGTCGCTGGAGGTCGCTAGAGGTCGCTGTTTGACACTAAGGTCGACCCAACAAATGTTCTTTTTGTATAGGGTCGCTGATTTTGAATTTGATATCCGAGTTGAAAGAATATAGTGTGAAATATAGTGTAAAATGCAATCCCGTTAAAATTCATATTGGTCAGTGAGACTGATACGTTAATTGGGTCCTTTTGTGAAAAAAACTGACTTGTCACGAAAAGTAGAAATATTACAGCTGCCTAGTGTGAACTTCTGAGAAATAAGAGTTTTGCATGCTTGCTGGCTTGACGGCGTTAGAATTAAATTGGCTGAAAACTGCGATCGATTCGTATTAAGATTCCGTTTAATAAAGTAATATAAATAAAATTTTAAAAGTAATTCTATTTTATCTGTTTAAGAATATATCGATGAAGAGGTATTACGTATTTTTTTGTCGTAAAGTTTTTATTTAATTATTGGCTGGACTCCCAAATTTATTTTTTAAAAATAGGGATCCACCATAGTTCTGATATCAGATTAAAATCACCAACCACTAATATCCCTCCCATTACATGTCTACATTTAAGAAAACCTTTTGATAGATGTCCACCGCAGTGTCAAATAAATTTTTTTTAATTCTGACATCAGATTTAAATTCAGTAATCAACTAATACCGACAGCACACACGTTGAACATTTTAAAAACAAAAACATTTTTAGAAGTCCACCCTAGTGTCAAACAAATTTTTTTTTGAGCTGACATTTTAATTCAGCAACCTCCACACAAAAAAATAAGAATTAGGGGTTCACCGTAGTGTCAAAAAAGGTGCTGACCAAATCCTTTTGGAAGCCTTGGATCAAACTTACCTTCATTTGTGCACTAGAAACCAACACAGCTTATAAAAAACCCCATAAGCTATGATCAGTAGCGCAACCAAATGGGGGATTTTGGGGTTTAATTCCCCCAAGATTATCGTAGCAAAAGGAGAAATAAGACACAATCAAAGTGACTCACACGAAAAATAATCACAAGTTTTTATCAAAAGAATGAAAACCCAAAATACAAATTTCAAATCTTTTGTCGTTGAACCGTAATCTTTTAAACTATCCGTGTTTTATTCGTTCAGAATACATGTGTTTAAATTTTTTAGTTGTAATTCTAACCACTTGGGGTATTGTTGACCATTCTTCGATTTGAGCATGGTGTGAGAAACAAGGTGGAAGCGTATTTTCTCATTCTATTTGGCAGCGTATCTCTCTCACCAAAAATATCCCTAGATCTGTCAAAAACAGGTGATGGTTAATTTTAAGCAAAACCCATTAGCAAAACAAAGTTTGTGAAATTTGTGTTTTTTGTTCATTTTTAACAATATACATGTATTTAATATAAAAGTGCATAAACTATGGAAAACAGCACTGCAATGGCGTCACTCACTGAATGACCAACTAGGGTGAAAGCGCGTGTAATTCCCTAGATAGAGCTGTGGTTAAAGTACTAAAACTTTATTATTAAATAGCTACACATTCAATCTGTTACTTCACAATATTATATTGTATAAAATTTATTTATATGTATAAATGTTATGTATAACTCTAAGCAAAAAGCCAACAAAATAAAAATTGATTTGACACTAATGTCAAAATTTTTTGACAAGCGTTTGATTTATCTCAGACCTAAGAATTAGATTTTAAAAACATCTATTATCCACTATTCATTTCACCACTATTTTCTGACGACTCAAAACCGCTGGATATGGCACCTTAGGAGTTTTTAAAAAAGTAGTTGGATTTTAATAAGATGATTTGGAAGGAGATTTTGATAATTAAAAAATGAAACTGAATGTTTGGTATAAAGTTAGCAATAAAACTAACGATGGAAAAATTTTTAATTTTTTAATACAAAAAAAAACACTTTAATAAAAACTTATTTTTAGTTATCATTAGCTGCATTCCCGTGGTCGTTGATCTAGAGAGCGGCTCTATTTTATTCACAATGCAAAAACAAAAATTAGAACCAACTCTTTTCCTGGCTCTATTTCTGATCTTAAAATGCTTCCAACTTTAAAGTATTTTTTTCAAAACGAACATAGTTAGCAAATCTGAAGTACTCTTCGATGAGTGTTCGTCTTACTGTTCGCACTCATATTTTGACACTTCTAGCGAGTAGTGCCAAATTTTAATAAAGTTGAACTAAAACTGTTCCACTGAGATTCGATCTGATCCAGTGCCACGGGAATGCAGCTATTATGTATGTCCTTCTCACCTTAAGGCATTATTCTTCATTACGTTTACATTCAAAACGTTTAACAATATTTTAAGATACTTTTAGAGTTAAACCAAATTTTCACTCTACGACAAATCCTGGAGAAAACCCACGAAAATCAAATTGACACACACCATCTCTTTGTCGATTTTAAAGCTGCGTTCGATAGCCCGAGAAGGGATTTCCTATACGCAACAATGTCTGAGTTCGGTACACCTGCAAAGTTGATTAGACTTTGCAGAATGACGTTGAGCAACACACGCAGCTCCGTAGGCAAGGCGATCCCGTCTTGCGGTCTCTTCAACATCATCATGGAGGGGATCGTACGAAAGGCCGGTGTGCATCGTAATGGCACCATTTTCTATAAAGGTGTCCAGCTCCTTGCGTACGCTGATGATATTGATATTGTCGGCAGAACCAAGAGAGATGTTACCGCTGCTTTCGCCGCTATCGAAAAGGCATCAGCCAAAGTGGGTTTGACTATAAATGAGGGTAAAACAAAGTATATGCAGTTTGCAAGCTTCATCTGACAGCTATAACTTTGAAGTAGTCAAGGAGTTCGTTTACCTTGGCACCGCCATTAATACCAACAACGAAATCAGCCTGGAGATAAAGCGAAGAACAATAATTGCTAATAGGTGCTTTTACGGGTTCAGTAAGCAACGAAGTTCCAGAGCCCTCTCTCGATCGACAAAACTAACACTCTACAAGACGCTCGTTCTACCTGTGCTGCTTTATGGCGCTGAGGCATGGGTAGTTTCGCAAACTGACGCAGCCGCTCTGGGGGTGTTCGAGAGAAAAGTTCTTCGCAAAATCTTCGGTCCTGTTCGAGTCGGCGATGACTATCGCACCCGAATGAGTCACGAGCTGTATGAGCTCTACGAAGACATTGACGTAGTTCGGCTTATAACGGTGCAGCGACTACGCTGGTTGGGTCATGTCCATCGTGGACGACGAAGCTCCAGCGAAAAAGGTGCTCGGGGCGAGGGTCGCTGGTCAACGACGACGAGGGAGACCATGCCTCCGATGGATGGACCAGGCTGAGGAAGCCCTAACCGCATTTGGTGTATCCGATTGGAGAAGGCGCGCGCAAAGCAGAGGCGCTTGGCGAGAGCTGATGAGGTCGGCCAAAACCCGGACACGGGTTGTTACGGCCACCTAAGTAAGTTTAGAATTAAAAAAAAAGAAATTTTCGAGTCATAAATAAAGGTGCAGCATGTTCTGAAGAAGATGCCTTTCAAATAAAACGCAAATGGATCAAACGATAGCTCGTAGTCTTTGTTAATATTGGTCAAAATTCCAAAATAAAAAATTGCACGCATACCAAAAATAGTTCACGCAGGCGTAAAAAAAGTCAAATGGCATTTTACCAGCTTAAAACGGGTAAAAAAGGTGGTAATTAAATATAGATAACATGCCTTTAAAAATATATAAATTAAGGATCCCCTTCCTTTATAATTTGATAATAGCTTACTTGACTATTGGCTTTTTAAAATATTCTTTGCGACAAACATCATATTTACTTATTAAACGAACCAATTCTTAAAAATGTCCATGATCAATGAACTCATCCTGTAACGTAACGTATAAGCTGCCTCCTGTTTATTTTCTCTGAAGCTAATTCATATTTTGCATTTTACTTATATAATGTTAATAATTCTTTTAAGAATATCACGCCTATTTGTATTTACTTGAGCCAAAGACTTTCCTTCAGGTATTTGATTGAAGCAACTTAAGTTTTCAATACACCAAGTATCCAAGGTTGGTGTAAAATATAAATAATCTTCAGAAGAGTTTAAATGTCAAGAAGTTTTTGCATTCTCTTCTACTTACTATTTTTTTCTTTGGGTTATAAAATTAATACAGAAGCAATTTTATTACTTTCATCTTCTTTCGATGCTTTTTGGCTATTTCTCCACGTTTTTGTTGCATTTTTAGCCGTATTTTATCGGAACCTCCTTTAATTTTTTTTGCAAAGACATTTCTATAAACAATTTATTATATTATTTCTAAGAGCTCTATAGTCTACTCTTCTATAAAAAAGTATTAGGAATGCTAGCAAATGCTATGTTATTAAGTTTTTATAAAAGTATATTCTAAGTTTGTTTGGAAAATTGTTTTCATTTGATATGTATATTAATAAATGTGATAAAATATTAAATATTAACTTTAAAATATTAACTATTTGAAAGATATGTAATAAACGCAAATATGGAACAAAGACTAAATTTTGCTAATTAAAACTGTTAAGGATCATTTTCTTATGTGCTATACTGCAACCGACCCCAAATTGCACAGGCCCTTCTTGAATGGTAAGATGTTGCTTGCCCTGACTGTGGTTTTTACCAGGAACTATTAGTGCAAAAATCGGACTCACTAACCAGTACACAATAGCCGCTGTAGTAACGTGTTTTTTTTTTTTATATGTAAGTCCGACCTATTTTAAAACTTCCCCCAAAAAAATTTCTGGTTGCGCGCCTGGCTATGATCCATAACGCACTTAGAAACTGAGTCCAAAGTACGATCGCAATCGATTAAAATAAAATTTCCGTATTGTATTTTATGCCGATTAATATTTGTGCTGCTGCTGCGTAGTACTTTTCACTCGTGAAAAACTTACTTTTTACGATTGTTTGCTAGTGAACGATTGAGATCTGCTGGCTTCGTTTCATTTATCGTTTGTGAGAAGTATTGAAAATAAGTTTTTTTATAGAGAACAATTATTGAGAAGTATTTTATTTTAATCGTTCTCCGCACTCTGGTTTTTGTATGTACACTATGACAATAGGAATATTAAAAAGGCAGCACCTGCTACAAAAGTAATCCATCTTTTATTTAATATTAATAATTACACAATATTATTACAGTTTTGAAAAATATTTCCTCGACATTTCACTAAATTTTTTTTTTTAATTTAGATTTTTTAATAGAACAAGAAAAAAATTAGTTTTTTGCATAAGTAAAAAAATCATAACTCTCGTAATTTAAATCTGATTTCCATGTTTGATAAGTCAATTTGAATAGGAGTTTAATTGAAAACGAAGTGCATACCAGTTTTTTGAAAGTCTGAGCTTATAAAAATGTTATTGGGCTTTTTTTAGGCATTTTTGGGAAAACAGCACTATTTTCCCATAAATTTCATATTTTCAATATAGAGGTCGCTTGAGGCACGTTTAAATATCAATATTTTTTCCTGAAAATTTCACATTTATATTAAGGAACAAAACCCTGGTGCGTAATTAAAGATAAAAAAAAAATTTTTGTTCCATACAAATAAGGACCACCCTAATGTACACACATAAAAAAGCAAAACAAAGGATTACGCAATAATAACATAAATAAATTGTACTCAACAAAAAAAAAAACAAATAAAGAAAACGCATACATTCATATTTAATAGTAATAGAAGATAAATAAATGTTGATACGTTTTTACTTTACGATTGACTGAAACAACTATATTTAACTATATCTTTGATTCTTCATTTACGAAACACAAATGCATTGCAACATGTAACTTTAATTCCGTAAACTTTTCAACGCAAATATGTGAATACAATCAACTCACACGAACGACGCCTTCAGCAGCATCATTTTATTTTATTCAACGCCAACACTTGTTCGCTCAAATAAGGAAGTTCGATCAGACGATAAACTCAAACTGACACAAAAGACGCGTTCGACAGCACTGTGCTGATTTTATTCAATGCTGAACTTTGTTGAGTGAGTTGAGTTGAGTAAAAATATCAGTGTATGATTTAATCAAGCAAAAAATGAGTTTTGAAGTTCTTTGGTACATACTGAAAATATCGATTTTTAGGGCCGTTTTCGTAATTTTTCTACGATTACTTCTAAGCTAATCAAATTTTGAACCAAATATCTTCGGACAAATTGTAGGCAGAAGAATTATGAACAACTCTTTGAACTACTTAAAAACTGAAGTGCTTAAAAAGCTCAAAAAAATAAATTTTTTAAGTAAAAAATAGCGATTTTTAGGGCTGTTTTCATAATTTTTCGACGATAACTCCTAAACAATACAAATTTGTAAGCAAATATCTTCGAACAAATTGTAAGCGGAAGAATATGAACAATTCTTGTGAACATACTTATATAATCTGAATAGGTCAACAGTTCTTAACAAGACAAAAAAATTTTAATCATAAAGTTTTATACAACTTTAGATCTTGTAATTAATTTACATTTCAAAGTAATGAAAATGGATTAATTTGGTACTAGCAATTTTTTTATCTTTTTTTCCAAGTATTCTACTGTCCTCCTTAAATTTTTCCGTATCAAAAAAAGAAATGCATCTATTTTTGGAGCTCACTGAAATTTTGAGCGTCCGTGAACTTGTTAAAAAGCTGTTTTTTATTTAATATATACTTAAGTGATAAATGATGATAATGCAGTTGTTATGGAGCAACAAAATTAAAAAGTTCCTTCTTATTAAACGGGTAAACCCAAATGAATCAATAATCTATTTTATTTCATGCGAATCTAAAAAAATTAATTCACTACTATAAAATTAATAAGCCCCTTTTTTAGCGTACGAATAAAAACTTAAGTAAGGTTGTCTTTTATATAATCTTTTTACGACAGTTGGGCTTGAGAACTTATACATATAATAATACAATAAGAAGGTACGGTCAAAAAATTCACCACACCGACCTAGAATATAAGAATCATTTCAGAAGCACAAAATGCATACAAAAATTAGAAAATTTTTTTAGAAAAATGCAGGTTTATATTTAGCGTTTCTGCTAAAATTCTCTCATGAAAAGCTTTAAGTGCTTGTCTCAACAATAATCAACGCATTAATCAACAATACAGCCAATACAAGTGTGGTGAATTTTGTTTCCACCTCCCATATAACTGAAATCGGTAATGTGTTATATTTCCCCAAAAAATTATTGTTGAACAATAAAAGTTTGCACACAAGATTTTTTTTTGTCACAATAAATAGTTGGTAAAAAACGAACCAAATCGGTTGACTAACACGATCACCTCCCATATATTCGAAAGCGGTAATCTGATATATTTCTCCAATAAACTATCTCAGATCAAAAAAGTTTGATACGCAAAATAGCTTTATTACAAGAAATAGTTGGTGTAAAAATAAACTAAATCGGCTGACTAATACGCCCACCTCCTATGTAACCATTGGCAGCATTGGGTAATTTGCTATATTTCCCCAAAAAATTATCGCAGATCAATAAAAATTTAAACCATTATTATTTTATAGCACAAAAAGTTGGTGTAAAAATTAATCAAATCGGTAGATTAATACCCCTACCGCTCATAACCGAAATCGGTAATATGGTATATTTCCCCAAAAAAATTATTCTAGAACAAGAAAAATTTGCACACATTGTTTTGTCCGCAAACGAAAAACGGACAATGATTTACGGATATGCACCTGGAACGTCCGGACCCTTTATAGGGAAGGTGCCATTATCCAACTAGCGGAAGCCTTCAAAACAATAAAATCTAACATCACCGCCATCCAGGAAATGCGATGAAAAGGGCAAGGCTGCTCTAAACAAGCACACTGTGATATCTACTACAGCTGCCATGCGGAGAGGTGCGAATTTGAATGTCGATTCGTTTTTAGCCGGAAACTACGCCACCTTGTTTCCCGGTTTACACCTATGAACGAAAGATTGGCCACGATCCGCATCAAGGCAAAATTTTTCTCCATCAGCCTTATTTGCGCGCACGCCCCGACGGAGGCAAAGGACGAAGCCGTCAAAGACTCTTTCTACGCTAGTCTTGAGGACGTATACGACCACCTTCCGGTGCATGATGTGAAAATAGTCCTCGGCGATTTTAATGCGAAAGTCGGAAGGGAAGGCATCTTTGGCCCCACTGTCAGTCAGTTCAGTCTTCATGAGACCTTCACGAACAACGGTCTAAGACTGATCGACTTCGCCACGGCGCGAAACATGGTAGTTAGTAGCACCAGATTTAAGCACCTCGACATCCACAAGGCCACCTGGCTGTCCCCGGATCAAAAAACGCGAAACCAAATTGATCAGGTTGTAATCAACGGAAGGCATGGCTCTAGTGTTCTAGATGTGCGTACATTTCGAGGGGTCAACATTGACTCCGACCATTATCTTGTTGCAGCCAAGATCCGCATGCGATTATGCAATGCGAAGACCATACGCACAGGAATGAAACGAAAGCTAGATGTCGCTAAGCTGCAATTACAACGGACTGCCAAAGCCTTCTCCGCTCAACTCTCGGTTAAGCTGAACCAACCAACCTCTGGACCAACCAACCACTCCATGCGCGCTGCCGCTGAAGAAGTCATTGGTTTCCGGCGCCCGCAACCTCGGAACCAATGGTATGATCAGGAGTGTCGCATTGCGACAGCAGTAAAAAACGCCACACACAAAAAAACGCTGCAGTCAGCTGCAACGCGAGCCGTGCGAGAAAAGAGGAAGGAAGAGAGGCGCCTTTTCAGACGCAAGAAAAGAGAGCAGGAAAACCGTGAGCGTGAGGAACTAGAGGTATACCAGGGCAAGAACGATGCACGAAAATTCTATCAACAGCTTAAGCGTCTAACCCAAGGTTTCAAGCCCGGAGCATCCACTTGTAGAGACGAAAATGGAGATCTGAATACGGACACACAGTGTGTGCTGAGATTGTGGAGATAGCATTTCTCCAATTTACTTACTGGCGACGATTCCACCAATGCCGCCCATGGAGAGCGCAGTTCAGAGCCACCAATCAACGATGACGGAGTGGAAGTACCACCACCTAGCCATGAAGAGGTTCGAGTTGCTATCCAACGACTCAAAAACAATAAAGCAGCGGTTGCTGACGGTCTGTCAGCTGTATTGTTTAAAACCGGTGGCGATGAATTGATAAGGCGCATGCATCAGCTCATCAGCAAAATATGCCTAGCAGAAAGCATGACCGATGATTGGAACCTCAGCGTACTGTACTCTATACTTAAGAAAGCAGACCCAACAATCTGCGCCAGTTATAGAGGTATCAGTCTTATTTCCATCGCATATAAGGTTCTCTCAAGCGTACTGTGTGAAAGATTAAAGCCGATTACAAAAACACTGATTGGACCTTATCAGTGTGGCTTTTGACCTGGTAAGTCCACCATAGACCAGATTTTCACGCTACGGCAAGTCCTGGAGAAAACCTACGAAAATCAAATTGACACACACCATCTCTTTGTCGATTTTTAAGCTGCGTTCGATAGCCCGAGAAGGGATTGCCTATACGCAACAATGTCCGAGTTCGGTATACCTGCAAAGTTGATTAGACTTTGCAGAATGACGTTGAGCAACACACGCAGCTCCGTCAAGGTAGGAAATGACCTCTCCGAAACCTTCAATACCGAAAGAGGTTTCAGGCAAGGCGATCCACTGTCTTTCGATCTCTTTAACATCATCATGGAGGGGATCGTACGAAAGGCCGGTGTGCATCGTAATGGCACCATTTTCTATAAAGGTGTCCAGCTCCTTTCGTACGCTGATGATATTGATATTGTCGGCAGAACCAAGAGAGATGTTACCGCTGCTTTCGCCGCTATCGAAAAGGAATCAGCCAAAGTGGGTTTATCGATAAATGAGGGTAAAACAAAGTATATGCTGTCTAAAAACAAGGGATCGCGGCGTTTAGACACCCACGTTTCATCCGGCAGCTATAACTTTGAAGTAGTCAAGGAGTTCGTTTACCTCGGCACCGCCATTAATACCAACAACGAAATCAGCCTAGAGATAAAGCGAAGAACAATAATTGCTAATAGGTGCTACTACGGGCTCAATAAGCAACTAAGTTCCAGAGCCCTCTCTCGATCGACAAAACTAACACTCCACAAGACGCTCGTTCTACCTGTGCTGCTTTATGGCGCTGAGGCATGGGTAGTTTCGCAAACTGAGGCGCCTGGCGAGAGCTGATGAGGTCGGCCAAAACCCGGACACGGGTTGTTACGACCACCTAAGTAAGTAATCACTTTATAGCAAAAAATAGTTGCTGTAAAAATACATCAAATCGGTCGACTAATACGACAACCGCCCATATAACCGAAATCGGTAATCTGGTATAATTCCAGAATAATTGGTTAATATTTGTGCTTTAAAAAATTTAATAAATTACATTATATTGTTTACATAAATATATTTATGTCAATTGAAAAATAAAATATTTTTATAGAAAGGTTTCCCTTTTGAAGTAAATTTTTAATATAATTTATTTATTACTGACAAAGTTTTTATTTATTTGAGATCAACCGAAAGAGAAATGAAATTATATTAAAAACGTCTAATGATATTCCAAAAACATTGGGAAAATACTCCAATTACACTCCAATAACATTTCAATAATTTTCCAGAACATTTATATAGCATTCCAATAACACTCAAGCAACACTCAAATAACGTTGAATACATCTAACAACACAAGAATAACATTTCAGTAACATTCAAATTATATTTCAACAATAATTCAAAATTATTGAAAAAATATTTCAAGAATATTTCACACACTACGAAAAAAAATACATCAACATCAGTTTGACAGGTTTTGACGAAATCACATATTTTCCAGTATGAACGTGTTGTGCATTTCAGCCAAATCCATGTTCCAGAAAATTGCCCATAACTTAAACTAATACCATTACTTAATAAAACTCTTAAGAATGCTACAAGTATCAGTAAAATTATATTGAAATATTAAAAAAATATAAACTTTTCTATTTTTAAGTTTCAAACTTTTGGAAATTTTTGCAATTTTCCCGTACAAATATACGCATTTTGGCAAAAACATGCTCAAGAAAACTGCTCATCACTTCCTTATTATTGGGCTGCCGCAGCCAAACTTTTTTGGTAAATAGTAAGAAAGCTTTCATTAAAGACATACTTAAAGACAAATAAAATTAAAGACTTTTTTCTACGTTTCATTTTTCCCAAATTTTAGAATTTTGGCAAAATTTTAAGAAAACACTTAAAAAGCATTATCTAAGAATACAAAAAAATTAAATTCAGAAAACAATTTTTTTTACCTTTCTAAGAAACTTATATTTGTAGTTTTTTTAGGTTGTACATACTTTTTTGATAGTACAGCTTTTTTTTTCTTCCAACCACTTCTAATAAAAAAATTGATCATGTGAAATATATGTAAAAATAATACTGCATATTCATAATACTGAAATTTACGATGTGTTTTGAAATCTAGAGTACAAAACCCTTAAATTGCATGGCATTTCAGAGCCACATTAATTAACGTGGCATGCTTGCAACTGAAAAGATATAGTGAAATCCTTTAAGAGCTTAAATAATAAGACACATGTCTGTAATTTTGCATACTTGGTTTCGACTTTTGTCCGCATTCGCGACACAGTGTGTCGTAAGCTCATTTAAGAAGAAATAAAGCTTTCCTTGCATCTGGCTGTTGTGCTTGTTACCACCTAAGGAGGTGGATATTCACTGGTAACCGCTTGCTTGCAGAATACAAAAAGAGTGTAAATGTTACCAAAAGGTGAATTTCTTCGGTAATAAGGTTAACGTTAACACGACAGAATTGATCTGTTATTGTATCATCATATGTACAAGTATTCAAGCCCGACTTTAAAAAAATAGGATTACCATATTGTTTTTTGAAAAAAGAGTAGACTTTGTTTTCAGAGGAGCCCTATACCACATTAAATGCAAAAATTCGTCGGAAAATAACCACTTTAGTTTTGAGAACTGAAAAACAAAATTTTTAAAAAAATAAAATTCAATAAAAATTAATAAAACAAAATTAAAATATGTACTTATTCATACAAACAAAACATTAATACAGTTTTATTCTGTAAGTTTTAAGTAATTATAAAAAAAAAATAATAAAACAAATTTAAATTCTGTGATTATATCACAATATGTTTGTATCAGGTTTGTACTCTTCGTTACTTCGGACTGCAGCTAATAAGGCTTTATTATGAAGACAAAAATCATAAAATTTATCACATGTTAAGTCTTTATAGTTAAATTGGACCATAACTAAATTTTTAACTGATACAGGTAAGAGTCTATTCCTGTAAAAACTCTTTCGGCTACAGCATTATGCTATAGCGAAGAAAAAACTACAAATTTTTAAAAATTCAGAACAGAACCGAATAAAATTTCCCAACAAACACTTCATCAGAAGAGAATACAATTTCCCAACAAACATTTTATCAGAACAGAATAAAATTTGAAATTTCTCGACAAATATAAATTTTTTATTCTATTTATAAATGACATTAGTTCTTGTCTTTCTTTTTCAAATTTTTTATTGTACGCAGATGATTTAAAAATATTTAAGACTATTCGTAATAGTTTTGATGTCTATCTATGCCAGTTAGACTTGAATTGTGTTTATAATTGGTGCTTGAGAAATTGCTTATTTCTAAATATCAATAAATGTTATCACATTACTTTTGCTAAAACTAAAAAAGTTTTTTCATCTACTTATTATATTGGAAGTATTCAACTTAAATTTGTAGATGAGATCAAAGATTTAGGTGTTATTTTAGATTCAAGTTTTTCTTTTGTTCAACATTTAACGTGCACACTTTCGCGATCATATTTGGATATGCTTTCTGGAAATTGCTTTCTTTGAAGAAATTGTTCAAACTTTTCTGATCCCTACACTTTGAAAAATCTTTTTATTGCTTTTGTAAGGTCGCGTCTTGAATATGCTTCCTTTATATGGAGCCCTTATTACATGGTTCATATAATGAGAATTGAGCGTATTCAAAAGAAATTTTTGAAATTCGCTTTAAGATCTTTAAACTTTGTTGAACCGCTACCATTATATAATGCTCGATGTTTGTTATTGAACTTGAAGTCGTTGGAAATGAGACGAAAAATTCATTCACTCGTTTTTTTATATGACATTGTCTGTGGAATTATTGATTGTCCCTATTTGCTTGGCTTAATAAATTTCAATGTTCCTAATAGAAATCTACGGAAATTTAATTATTTTAAAATCAACTTTTGTAGATCAAACTATTTATTATTTGAACCTATGAATAGTTGTTTAAGTGAGTTTAATTTACTGAATTCAAAAATATGTATTGATTTTTCTTACTCCAAAAATGAATTTATACATGAATTTATACAAAAGTAATCCATCTTTTATTTAATATTAATAATTACACAATATTATTACAGTTTTGAAAAATATTTCCTCGACATTTCACTAAATTTTTTTTTTTAATTTAGATTTTTTAATAGAACAAGAAAAAAATTAGTTTTTTGCATAAGTAAAAAAATCATAACTCTCGTAATTTAAATCTGATTTCCATGTTTGATAAGTCAATTTGAATAGGAGTTTAATTGAAAACGAAGTGCATACCAGTTTTTTGAAAGTCTGAGCTTATAAAAATGTTATTGGGCTTTTTTTAGGCATTTTTGGGAAAACAGCACTATTTTCCCATAAATTTCATATTTTCAATATAGAGGTCGCTTGAGGCACGTTTAAATATCAATATTTTTTCCTGAAAATTTCACATTTATATTAAGGAACAAAACCCTGGTGCGTAATTAAAGATAAAAAAAAAATTTTTGTTCCATACAAATAAGGACCACCCTAATGTACACACATAAAAAAGCAAAACAAAGGATTACGCAATAATAACATAAATAAATTGTACTCAACAAAAAAAAAAACAAATAAAGAAAACGCATACATTCATATTTAATAGTAATAGAAGATAAATAAATGTTGATACGTTTTTACTTTACGATTGACTGAAACAACTATATTTAACTATATCTTTGATTCTTCATTTACGAAACACAAATGCATTGCAACATGTAACTTTAATTCCGTAAACTTTTCAACGCCAATACTCAAATATGTGAATGCAATCAACTCACACGAACGACGCCTTCAGCAGCATCATTTTATTTTATTCAACGCCAACACTTGTTCGCTCAAATAAGGAAGTTCGATCAGACGATAAACTCAAACTGACACAAAAGACGCGTTCGACAGCACTGTGCTGATTTTATTCAATGCTGAACTTTGTTGAGTGAGTTGAGTTGAGTAAAAATATCAGTGTATGATTTAATCAAGCAAAAAATGAGTTTTGAAGTTCTTTGGTACATACTGAAAATATCGATTTTTAGGGCCGTTTTCGTAATTTTTCTACGATTACTTCTAAGCTAATCAAATTTTGAACCAAATATCTTCGGACAAATTGTAGGCAGAAGAATTATGAACAACTCTTTGAACTACTTAAAAACTGAAGTGCTTAAAAAGCTCAAAAAAATAAATTTTTTAAGTAAAAAATAGCGATTTTTAGGGCTGTTTTCATAATTTTTCGACGATAACTCCTAAACAATACAAATTTGTAAGCAAATATCTTCGAACAAATTGTAAGCGGAAGAATATGAACAATTCTTGTGAATATACTTATATAATCTGAATAGGTCAACAGTTCTTAACAAGACAAAAAAATTTTAATCATAAAGTTTTATACAACTTTAGATCTTGTAATTAATTTACATTTCAAAGTAATGAAAATGGATTAATTTGGTACTAGCAATTTTTTTATCTTTTTTTCCAAGTATTCTACTGTCCTCCTTAAATTTTTCCGTATCAAAAAAAGAAATGCATCTATTTTTGGAGCTCACTGAAATTTTGAGCGTCCGTGAACTTGTTAAAAAGCTGTTTTTTATTTAATATATACTTAAGTGATAAATGATGATAATGCAGTTGTTATGGAGCAACAAAATTAAAAAGTTCCTTCTTATTAAACGGGTAAACCCAAATGAATCAATAATCTATTTTATTTCATGCGAATCTAAAAAAATTAATTCACTACTATAAAATTAACAAGCCCCTTTTTTAGCGTACGAATAAAAACTTAAGTAAGGTTGTCTTTTATATAATCTTTTTACGACAGTTGGGCTTGAGAACTTATACATATAATAATACAATAAGAAGGTACGGTCAAAAAATTCACCACACCGACCTAGAATATAAGAATCATTTCAGAAGCACAAAATGCATACAAAAATTAGAAAATTTTTTTAGAAAAATGCAGGTTTATATTTAGCGTTTCTGCTAAAATTCTCTCATGAAAAGCTTTAAGTGCTTGTCTCAACAATAATCAACGCATTAATCAACAATACAGCCAATACAAGTGTGGTGAATTTTGTTTCCACCTCCCATATAACTGAAATCGGTAATGTGTTATATTTCCCCAAAAAATTATTGTTGAACAATAAAAGTTTGCACACAAGATTTTTTTTTGTCACAATAAATAGTTGGTAAAAAACGAACCAAATCGGTTGACTAACACGATCACCTCCCATATATTCGAAAGCGGTAATCTGATATATTTCTCCAATAAACTATCTCAGATCAAAAAAGTTTGATACGCAAAATAGCTTTATTACAAGAAATAGTTGGTGTAAAAATAAACTAAATCGGCTGACTAATACGCCCACCTCCTATGTAACCATTGGCAGCATTGGGTAATTTGCTATATTTCCCCAAAAAATTATCGCAGATCAATAAAAATGTAAACCATTATTATTTTATAGCACAAAAAGTTGGTGTAAAAATTAATCAAATCGGTAGATTAATACCCCTACCGCTCATAACCGAAATCGGTAATATGGTATATTTCCCCAAAAAAATTATTCTAGAACAAGAAAAATTTGCACACATTGTTTTGTCCGCAAACGAAAAACGGACAATGATTTACGGATATGCACCTGGAACGTCCGGACCCTTTATAGGGAAGGTGCCATTATCCAACTAGCGGAAGCCTTCAAAACAATAAAATCTAACATCACCGCCATCCAGGAAATGCGATGAAAAGGGCAAGGCTGCTCTAAACAAGCACACTGTGATATCTACTACAGCTGCCATGCGGAGAGGTGCGAATTTGAATGTCGATTCGTTTTTAGCCGGAAACTACGCCACCTTGTTTCCCGGTTTACACCTATGAACGAAATATTGGCCACGATCCGCATCAAGGCAAAATTTTTCTCCATCAGCCTTATTTGCGCGCACGCCCCGACGGAGGCAAAGGACGAAGCCGTCAAAGACTCTTTCTACGCTAGTCTTGAGGACGTATACGACCACCTTCCGGTGCATGATGTGAAAATAGTCCTCGGCGATTTTAATGCGAAAGTCGGAAGGGAAGGCATCTTTGGCCCCACTGTCAGTCAGTTCAGTCTTCATGAGACCTTCACGAACAACGGTCTAAGACTGATCGACTTCGCCACGGCGCGAAACATGGTAGTTAGTAGCACCAGATTTAAGCACCTCGACATCCACAAGGCCACCTGGCTGTCCCCGGATCAAAAAACGCGAAACCAAATTGATCAGGTTGTAATCAACGGAAGGCATGGCTCTAGTGTTCTAGATGTGCGTACATTTCGAGGGGTCAACATTGACTCCGACCATTATCTTGTTGCAGCCAAGATCCGCATGCGATTATGCAATGCGAAGACCATACGCACAGGAATGAAACGAAAGCTAGATGTCGCTAAGCTGCAATTACAACGGACTGCCAAAGCCTTCTCCGCTCAACTCTCGGTTAAGCTGAACCAACCAACCTCTGGACCAACCAACCACTCCATGCGCGCTGCCGCTGAAGAAGTCATTGGTTTCCGGCGCCCGCAACCTCGGAACCAATGGTATGATCAGGAGTGTCGCATTGCGACAGCAGTAAAAAACGCCACACACAAAAAAACGCTGCAGTCAGCTGCAACGCGAGCCGTGCGAGAAAAGAGGAAGGAAGAGAGGCGCCTTTTCAGACGCAAGAAAAGAGAGCAGGAAAACCGTGAGCGTGAGGAACTAGAGGTATACCAGGGCAAGAACGATGCACGAAAATTCTATCAACAGCTTAAGCGTCTAACCCAAGGTTTCAAGCCCGGAGCATCCACTTGTAGAGACGAAAATGGAGATCTGAATACGGACACACAGTGTGTGCTGAGATTGTGGAGATAGCATTTCTCCAATTTACTTACTGGCGACGATTCCACCAATGCCGCCCATGGAGAGCGCAGTTCAGAGCCACCAATCAACGATGACGGAGTGGAAGTACCACCACCTAGCCATGAAGAGGTTCGAGTTGCTATCCAACGACTCAAAAACAATAAAGCAGCGGTTGCTGACGGTCTGTCAGCTGTATTGTTTAAAACCGGTGGCGATGAATTGATAAGGCGCATGCATCAGCTCATCAGCAAAATATGCCTAGCAGAAAGCATGACCGATGATTGGAACCTCAGCGTACTGTACTCTATACTTAAGAAAGCAGACCCAACAATCTGCGCCAGTTATAGAGGTATCAGTCTTATTTCCATCGCATATAAGGTTCTCTCAAGCGTACTGTGTGAAAGATTAAAGCCGATTACAAAAACACTGATTGGACCTTATCAGTGTGGCTTTTGACCTGGTAAGTCCACCATAGACCAGATTTTCACGCTACGGCAAGTCCTGGAGAAAACCTACGAAAATCAAATTGACACACACCATCTCTTTGTCGATTTTTAAGCTGCGTTCGATAGCCCGAGAAGGGATTGCCTATACGCAACAATGTCCGAGTTCGGTATACCTGCAAAGTTGATTAGACTTTGCAGAATGACGTTGAGCAACACACGCAGCTCCGTCAAGGTAGGAAATGACCTCTCCGAAACCTTCAATACCGAAAGAGGTTTCAGGCAAGGCGATCCACTGTCTTTCGATCTCTTTAACATCATCATGGAGGGGATCGTACGAAAGGCCGGTGTGCATCGTAATGGCACCATTTTCTATAAAGGTGTCCAGCTCCTTTCGTACGCTGATGATATTGATATTGTCGGCAGAACCAAGAGAGATGTTACCGCTGCTTTCGCCGCTATCGAAAAGGAATCAGCCAAAGTGGGTTTATCGATAAATGAGGGTAAAACAAAGTATATGCTGTCTAAAAACAAGGGATCGCGGCGTTTAGACACCCACGTTTCATCCGGCAGCTATAACTTTGAAGTAGTCAAGGAGTTCGTTTACCTCGGCACCGCCATTAATACCAACAACGAAATCAGCCTAGAGATAAAGCGAAGAACAATAATTGCTAATAGGTGCTACTACGGGCTCAATAAGCAACTAAGTTCCAGAGCCCTCTCTCGATCGACAAAACTAACACTCCACAAGACGCTCGTTCTACCTGTGCTGCTTTATGGCGCTGAGGCATGGGTAGTTTCGCAAACTGAGGCGCCTGGCGAGAGCTGATGAGGTCGGCCAAAACCCGGACACGGGTTGTTACGACCACCTAAGTAAGTAATCACTTTATAGCAAAAAATAGTTGCTGTAAAAATACATCAAATCGGTCGACTAATACGACAACCGCCCATATAACCGAAATCGGTAATCTGGTATAATTCCAGAATAATTGGTTAATATTTGTGCTTTAAAAAATTTAATAAATTACATTATATTGTTTACATAAATATATTTATGTCAATTGAAAAATAAAATATTTTTATAGAAAGGTTTCCCTTTTGAAGTAAATTTTTAATATAATTTATTTATTACTGACAAAGTTTTTATTTATTTGAGATCAACCGAAAGAGAAATGAAATTATATTAAAAACGTCTAATGATATTCCAAAAACATTGGGAAAATACTCCAATTACACTCCAATAACATTTCAATAATTTTCCAGAACATTTATATAGCATTCCAATAACACTCAAGCAACACTCAAATAACGTTGAATACATCTAACAACACAAGAATAACATTTCAGTAACATTCAAATTATATTTCAACAATAATTCAAAATTATTGAAAAAATATTTCAAGAATATTTCACACACTACGAAAAAAAATACATCAACATCAGTTTGACAGGTTTTGACGAAATCACATATTTTCCAGTATGAACGTGTTGTGCATTTCAGCCAAATCCATGTTCCAGAAAATTGCCCATAACTTAAACTAATACCATTACTTAATAAAACTCTTAAGAATGCTACAAGTATCAGTAAAATTATATTGAAATATTAAAAAAATATAAACTTTTCTATTTTTAAGTTTCAAACTTTTGGAAATTTTTGCAATTTTCCCGTACAAATATACGCATTTTGGCAAAAACATGCTCAAGAAAACTGCTCATCACTTCCTTATTATTGGGCTGCCGCAGCCAAACTTTTTTGGTAAATAGTAAGAAAGCTTTCATTAAAGACATACTTAAAGACAAATAAAATTAAAGACTTTTTTCTACGTTTCATTTTTCCCAAATTTTAGAATTTTGGCAAAATTTTAAGAAAACACTTAAAAAGCATTATCTAAGAATACAAAAAAATTAAATTCAGAAAACAATTTTTTTTACCTTTCTAAGAAACTTATATTTGTAGTTTTTTTAGGTTGTACATACTTTTTTGATAGTACAGCTTTTTTTTTCTTCCAACCACTTCTAATAAAAAAATTGATCATGTGAAATATATGTAAAAATAATACTGCATATTCATAATACTGAAATTTACGATGTGTTTTGAAATCTAGAGTACAAAACCCTTAAATTGCATGGCATTTCAGAGCCACATTAATTAACGTGGCATGCTTGCAACTGAAAAGATATAGTGAAATCCTTTAAGAGCTTAAATAATAAGACACATGTCTGTAATTTTGCATACTTGGTTTCGACTTTTGTCCGCATTCGCGACACAGTGTGTCGTAAGCTCATTTAAGAAGAAATAAAGCTTTCCTTGCATCTGGCTGTTGTGCTTGTTACCACCTAAGGAGGTGGATATTCACTGGTAACCGCTTGCTTGCAGAATACAAAAAGAGTGTAAATGTTACCAAAAGGTGAATTTCTTCGGTAATAAGGTTAACGTTAACACGACAGAATTGATCTGTTATTGTATCATCATATGTACAAGTATTCAAGCCCGACTTTAAAAAAATAGGATTACCATATTGTTTTTTGAAAAAAGAGTAGACTTTGTTTTCAGAGGAGCCCTATACCACATTAAATGCAAAAATTCGTCGGAAAATAACCACTTTAGTTTTGAGAACTGAAAAACAAAATTTTTAAAAAAATAAAATTCAATAAAAATTAATAAAACAAAATTAAAATATGTACTTATTCATACAAACAAAACATTAATACAGTTTTATTCTGTAAGTTTTAAGTAATTATAAAAAAAAATAATAAAACAAATTTAAATTCTGTGATTATATCACAATATGTTTGTATCAGGTTTGTACTCTTCGTTACTTCGGACTGCAGCTAATAAGGCTTTATTATGAAGACAAAAATCATAAAATTTATCACATGTTAAGTCTTTATAGTTAAATTGGACCATAACTAAATTTTTAACTGATACAGGTAAGAGTCTATTCCTGTAAAAACTCTTTCGGCTACAGCATTATGCTATAGCGAAGAAAAAACTACAAATTTTTAAAAATTCAGAACAGAACCGAATAAAATTTCCCAACAAACACTTCATCAGAAGAGAATACAATTTCCCAACAAACATTTTATCAGAACAGAATAAAATTTGAAATTTCTCGACAAATATAAATTTTTTATTCTATTTATAAATGACATTAGTTCTTGTCTTTCTTTTTCAAATTTTTTATTGTACGCAGATGATTTAAAAATATTTAAGACTATTCGTAATAGTTTTGATGTCTATCTATGCCAGTTAGACTTGAATTGTGTTTATAATTGGTGCTTGAGAAATTGCTTATTTCTAAATATCAATAAATGTTATCACATTACTTTTGCTAAAACTAAAAAAGTTTTTTCATCTACTTATTATATTGGAAGTATTCAACTTAAATTTGTAGATGATATCAAAGATTTAGGTGTTATTTTAGATTCAAGTTTTTCTTTTGTTCAACATTTAACGTGCACACTTTCGCGATAATATTTGGATATGCTTTCTGGAAATTGCTTTCTTTGAAGAAATTGTTCAAACTTTTCTGATCCCTACACTTTGAAAAATCTTTTTATTGCTTTTGTAAGGTCGCGTCTTGAATATGCTTCCTTTATATGGAGCCCTTATTACATGGTTCATATAATGAGAATTGAGCGTATTCAAAAGAAATTTTTGAAATTCGCTTTAAGATCTTTAAACTTTGTTGAACCGCTACCATTATATAATGCTCGATGTTTGTTATTGAACTTGAAGTCGTTGGAAATGAGACGAAAAATTCATTCACTCGTTTTTTTATATGACATTGTCTGTGGAATTATTGATTGTCCCTATTTGCTTGGCTTAATAAATTTCAATGTTCCTAATAGAAATCTACGGAAATTTAATTATTTTAAAATCAACTTTTGTAGATCAAACTATTTATTATTTGAACCTATGAATAGTTGTTTAAGTGAGTTTAATTTACTGAATTCAAAAATATGTATTGATTTTTCTTACTCCAAAAATGAATTTATACATGCGCTTAATCTTTATTATAACTAATTTACTTATTTTAATTTTTATTGTTTGCTTGTCTGAAAAAATTGTAAAAATTTATAGACAATAAACTAAACTAAACTAAACTAAACTAAACTAAACTAAACTAAAAAATATCTACCCAATCAACTTGATATGAAACTTTTGAAAATGAAAGTATGCTATAAAACAGATAAAATACAGTGAACAATTTTTTTTTGTTAAAATGATAAAAAAAAGAGTACAAAAGAAGGAGTTCAGAAAAAAGTAAAGAGTACAAAAGTACGGACTTCAAAAAAAGTACATGTACTCTTAAAAGAGTACGAATGGTAACCCTAAATAAAAATATTATATAAAAGATTTTGCATATAACCTTTCTTATGATTTTTTTCGTTCGCTACAAAGTGGCTTGTTAATTTTATTGTATTGAATTAAATTTTTTAGTTTCTCATGAAATAAAATAGATTATTGATTAATTTGGGTTTTCCGTTTACTAAGAAAAAACTTCTTATCACTTAAATACATATTAAATAAAAAACATGATCTTTTTGGGCATTATTTTGAGCAAGATAGTATAAGAAAAATTTGAATTCCCTATAAGTTACAAAAAAGTTGCATTTAAATAAAAAAATATTACAAAAAATTATTTTACGAGTATGTTTTGTTTTCGTGCTTGTTTATTAGACTGTTAGCTACAACTTTGCCAAAGACAGTAAGCCAATATCTCTATTTCTGACGAAGCTGTTGAAAATTACTCAGACCCACATTATTAAATGGGCCATAAAAAAGAAACGGGCGCCAAACTCGCGAAACCCAGCTAGGAAAAATTTTGTTGCGAATACAAGAATGAAGACAAGCTCACCTCAGTTATAGACACGGTAGACCGGGATATTTATTACAGAATCGACAGAAAATGTGACTTAAAATTTTAATAGAATGTTTTTAAACCTTTTGAAGGCAGTGTATATTGAAATCAATTATTTAAATTATTCGTATACAAACTTTTCAAGTCGAAAGGACTCTTTTAAAAAATGTTTATACAAATAAATACAGTTTGAGTCAACCATCGCCGATACAATACCTTTTAACCATCGCTTTCTTCGAACTGCTCGCATGACTTTCGCATCAAATTCAATTTTTTCTTGCATCAATATCTCATGCAGACTGGGTTTTTCTAAAGTTCTCGAAGAATTTACATGATCTTTTTCCTGAAAAACAAAAATATTTTTTTAATGTTACGTTCACAAAACTATAATAAAAAACATGCATTACAAAGCCTATGTGGTAAAATTTCAAGATGACTGGTTTAAGTATCGGGGTTTAAAAATAATATTTACTAAGAACGTGGACGGCCGTGCGTGGACCGTATTTCAATAAACCGTAGTAGATCTAGGTTTAAGTCCCATCTGACACAGAATTTTTTTTTAATTGAACTAATACTTCTTAGCGGTCGTCACCAAGAATGATAAAAACAAGATAACGCGTTCCGCGATAGAGAGAGAAAGAGCATGACGTCACCCAGCGCTATTGTTAACATTCCCTGCATAGCGTCAAAAGTGAGTAAACACACAAAAAAAATTTCAAGTTGTCTTCACTACACAAATAATAAGTATAACCAGTAAAATATTACAACTGAAAATTAATCTTAATTTCATTGTTAATTATTTTCACTTTTACATTTACAAAAAAAACAACATAAATTCTTTTTTTCGCATCAAACAAAATAAGTCTACTTTAATCGAGTCAAAAGTAAGTAAACACTAACGCTGTTCACTGCTTTGCAAGGTAAAAAAGCAGTTATGAAAGCAATTCTTATATTTTGTACTTTTGCTTTAATTACTTCTTCTAAGCGTCGAGGCATTGATTCCACCAACTTTGATATGTAATTGAGAGTATTTTGTTCCACTCTTCAACAATAACTGTTTTGAGCATTTCCTTGTTTGAAATTTTTTTTTTTCTGATCTGCTGATCTAGGTAATCCCATAAATGCTCTATGAGATTTAGATCAGGTGATTGCGGAGGGTGGTCAAGTTGTTTTGGAGTTCTATATAATAACCACTCCTTTACCATCAAGGCGGTATGCTTAGGATCGTTGTCCTGTTGAAAGGTCCAACGATCAGGCAAACCCAACTTTTCAACACTGGGCTATAAGTTTCGTTTCAAAATGTCCAAATAATCTTGTTTATTCATTTTGCTTTCAATGAACTCAAGATTTCCTACTCCTGCAGCCGCAAAACAACCCCGCACCATGACGTACCCTCCGCCAAATTTGACTGCTTTGAATATTGTTTCCATCAAAAGCTCTGTTACTTTTTCGTCATATTTTTCTAACTTTTTTAGCTCCAAAAATTTCGATCTTGCTCTCGTTAGTAAACAAAACGGTTTTCCAAAAAGAAAATTCTCAATTTATTGTATTTTTTAGCGAAATCCAAGCGCTTTTTGTTATTCACTTTCGTAATTAATGGCTTTATTCTAGAACAACGGCCAAAATATCCATGACTATGAAGTGCACGACGTACAGTACTTGCGCTAACAGGCTTTCCTTCTACTGCTGCAATTGTATCAGCTATTTTAACAACACTACTGCTAGCGTTCCCCTTCACCTCTGCGACGATACGTCGAACTGCTCGATCGTTTAAGCGCTTTGATCTGCCTGGTCGCTCGAAATTATCAATTTTCTTGAACTTAATAAATTTGTCTATAATTTTTTTCACAGAAGTGTGGTTTCTATTCACTATTTTCCCGATTTCACGGAGTGACTTGCCTTTTTTGTGCAAGTCAATTATTATTTTGCGAGTTTCAATAGAAATTTCTTTTCGCATTATTAAAAACGATATGAAGCCACAAGAACACGAATTAAACGAATGAAAGAACTGGAATAAATATTAAAACAGCAACTTAGAGCGTTGAAAATAACATAAATCATATATCTACCGGTTTTTTTCCTTGCAATGCTTTAAAACAGCTTTAGTGTTTACTTACTTCTGACGCGATTAAATGTAGTAAAAGAGAAAATAATTAACAATGAAATATAGATTAACTTTCAGTTGTAACATTTTACTGGTTATGCTTATTATTTGTGCAGTGAAGACAACTTGAATTTTTTTTTTGTGTTTACTCATTTTTGACGCTGACAGAATATTTATATACGAGCCAGACTTTTCTATGTAATTTTAAAAGATATGCTGCTTTATTTTGTTTTTAAAATTAACACATTTTATAATTATTTATTAATTTATAACATTATTTAATATCTTCTTAACTTTATAAGACTTTTGTACTAAAAAAGAAACCAATTTTACTTTCTACGTTTTTCTGATCGTTTAAACAATTTTTTACTACACACTTCATTTTCACTTCACTTTCATGGAAAAAATTGTTTCTAATTAGTTCAATTTGCCTAAGTGATCACACAGTTGCATTAGTTTTTGTTATGCAAAAGCGCTGGGTGACGCCATTTAGTGAAATGAGAAAGAGGGCACTAGGTAACGGGACTGCGGAATGCGTAATCTTGTTTCTATCATTCTTGGGTAGTCACAATCCGTTGCCGTTTGGCTACAATTGCAGCCAATTTGCTACATTGAAAATTAAAGGCTACAATACTTCTTAAAAAGTTACATTTTCAATTGAAAGTAAAAACCATGGAAAATTGAGAGAACGCGGAACAAGTCGGACGTGTTTTGAATATGTGCTTATTCAAAGTGGGTGAAATTCATATATTAAAGAAATTATAAAAGCAAAGTGTGAAGAGATAGTGACTTATTTCATAAATCGTGAAATTTAAAAAAAAAAAACAAAAAAAACATAAAAACTATAATATTATACGTCAAACCTATATTATTAAAGGCTGTTGAAGTTTAGTTCAACATGCCAAATGATTGCAATAAGTGTACAGTGAAATTGATGCTTGAAGACGTAATAGCAGAGTGTGACGGAGGTTGTGGTAGAATATATTGCCTTTACTGTAGTAACATAAAGAGAGCTGAATTGAAAGTATTAAATGAAAACATAAATATTAAATGGTTCTGGAATGAATGTAGCTTGTCAAGTACTAACATGAAATTTCTGGAAATAAAATACTTGATTGGAAAACGGAACTAAATAAACTAAAGAGAACCCATAAAAAAGATATAGCTGAAGAGATTTTTTCAAAAAAGTGTCAAAAACTTAAGAGTGATATTATAAATGAACTAAATATTATTATAGAACAGCTAGAAGCGAAATATGTTGAACTGAAGAAGCAAATAGTTGAAGATGTAAATAAAGAGATAAGCAATAATATCCAGAAAATGAAATTACAACAAAACCCTTGCGATATTAATAAGAATGCAATAAATGTTAACAACAAAACGTCATATGCACAAATAGTAAAAAAAATTTAAGCAAAGTCGTCATTAAACCTAAAGGCAACAAAAAATGCTGTCACTAAGTGATAGAGTCTACAGAAGGCTTAATAAATGAAGTGAGAAAAATAAATAATGGTGGAATAATCGTGAAAAAAAACAAATTGGTGCAAGCTATGAAAAAGTAAAAGCAAGTAAAGTAATTGAAAAACTAAAAGAGCATCCTAAAAAAAAGAATGTTTAAGACAACAGGCTAAGCATCAAAACTTAGTGAAGAGAGGCTAATTGAATATTTAAAAAAACAAAACGAAATTCATAATAGTAAAGAAATGAAAATAATAAACATGTATGAGGATAAAAAAAAACACGAAAGAAGAATTGAGGCTCTCTGAGGAACGTCTACGGCAGCACAATGACACAATTTTCAACACCCTCTCAACCAATTTTGCCAACAACTTCAGCACCTTTTTCGCTGGAGCTTCGTCGTTCATACGATGGACATGACCCAGCCAGCGTAGTCGCTGCACAGTTATACGCTGAACTACGTCAATGTCATCGTAGAGCTCATACAGCTCGTGGTTCATTCGGATGCGATAGTCATCGCCGACTCGAACAGGACCGAAGATTTTGCGAAGAACTTTTCTCTCGAACACCCCCAGAGCGGCTGCGTCAGTTTGCGAAACTACCCATGCCTCAGCGCCATAAAGCAGCACAGGTAGAACGAGCGTCTTGTAGAGTGTTAGTTTTGTCGATCGAGAGAGGGCTCTGGAACTTAGTTGCTTACTGAGCCCGTAGTAGCACCTATTAGCAATTATTGTTCTTCGCTTTATCTCCAGGCTGATTTCGTTTTTGGTATTAATGGCGGTGCCAAGGTAAACGAACTCCTTGACAACTTCAAAGTTATAGCTGCCGGATGAAACGTGGGAGTCTAAACGCCGAGCTCCCTTGTTTGTAGACAGCATATATTTTGTTTTGCCCTCATTTATCGTCAAACCCACTTTGGCTGATTCCTTTTCGATAGCGGCGAAAGCAGCAGTAACATCTCTCTTGGTTCTGCCAACAATATCAATATCATCAGCGTACGCAAGGAGCTGGACGCCTTTGTAGAAAATGGTGCCATTACGATGCACACCGGCCTTTCGTACGATCCCCTCCATGATGATGTTAAAGAGAACGCAAGACAGTGGATCGCCTTGCCTGAAACCTCTTTCGGTATTGAAGGTTTCGGAGAGGTCATTTCCTACCTTGACGGAGCTGCGTGTGTTGCTCAACGTCATTCTGCAAAGTCTGATCAACTTTGCAGGTATACCGAACTCAGACATTGTTGCGTATAGGCAATCCCTTCTCGGGCTATCGAACGCAGCTTTAAAATCGACAAAGAGATGGTGTGTGTCAATTTGATTTTCGTGGGTTTTCTCCAGGATTTGTCGCAGCGTGAAAATCTGGTCTATGGTGGACTTACCAGGACGAAAGCCACACTGATAAGGTCCAATCAGTGTTTTTGTAATCGGCTTTAATCTTTCACACAGTACGCTTGAGAGAACCTTATATGCGATGGAAATAAGACTGATACCTCTATAACTGGCGCAGATTGTTGGGTCTCCTTTCTTAAGTATAGGGCACAGTACGCTGAGGTTCCAATCGTCGGGCATGCTTTCTGCTAGCCATATTTTGCTGATGAGCTGATGCATGCGCCTTATCAATTCATCGCCACCGGTTTTAAACAATTCAGCTGACAGGCCGTCAGCACCCGCTGCTTTGTTGTTTTTGAGTCGTTGGATAGCAACTCGAACCTCTTCATGGCTAGGTGGTGGTACTTCCACTCCGTCATTGTTGATTGGTAGCTCTGAACTGCGCTCTCCATGAACGAAATTGGTGGAATCGTCGCTAGTAAGTAAATTGGAGAAGTGCCGTCTCCACAATCTCAGCACACACTGCGTATCCGTATTCAGATCTCCATTTTCGTCTCTACAAGTGGATGCTCCGGGCTTGAAACCTTGGGTTAGACGCTTAACCTGTTGATAGAATTTTTGTGCATCCTTCTTGCCCTGGTATACCTCTAGTTCCTCACGCTCACGCTTTTCCTGCTCTCTTTTCTTGCGTCTGAAAAGGCGCCTCTCTTCCTTCCTCTTTTCGCGGTAGTTTTTTCGCACGGCTCGCGTTGCAGCTGAATGCAGCGTTTTTCTGTATGCGGCGTTTTTTACTGCAGTCGCGATGCGACACTCCTGATCATACCATTGGTTCCGAGGTTGCGGGCGCCGGAAACCAATGACTTCTTCAGCGGCAGCGCGTATGGAGTGGGATATATGCGCCCAAAGTCCGTCGGCGTCGTCGGGTCCAGAGGTTGGTTGGTTGAGCTTAACCGAGAGTTGAGCGGAGTAGGCTTCGGCAGTCCGTTGTAATTGCAGCTTAGCGACATCTAGCTTTCGTTGCATTCCTGTGCGTATGTTCTTCGCATTGCATAATCGCATGCGGATCTTGGCTGCAACAAGATAATGGTCGGAGTCAATGTTGACCCCCCGAAATGTACGCACATCTAGAACACTAGAGGCATGCCTTCCGTCGATTACAACATGATCAATTTGGTTTCGCGTTTTTTGATCCAGGGACAGCCAGGTGGCCTTGTGGATGTCGAGGTGCTTAAATCTGGTGCTACTAGCATATGTAGAACGAATACCTACATATGCTAAAAAGATAAGTTTTTTACTCATACCAACATCTTGGCATAAAAATTTTATTAAAATTATATATTATTATAACTCTTATTGACCTTCAAATATCAAATTTTATGCTATTTTTAAAAACACATTTTGGTAGAAACAATGTAAGAAACACATTTTTTATTGGATTTGCGTGAAATTAATTTTGTTGGAAAGGTAATAAGTTTAAGTTTTTTTTTATTTATCGATTTGACTGATTAGCTTTGAACGTTTAAGGTATATACATATTAAGGTGGGTCACCCCTTATGAAAAAAAAATTTAAAAAGTCCCACCCCTCATTTGGAAGCTAATATTAAGAGGGTTTTAGTACTATAATTGTGGGCTGTGGGATTGACTCCGACAACAATGTGTATTTGCATGAGAGTATTTCTGCAAATACAAGAATTTTACAAGCCGCGATTGTCTGCAAGCGCAACAGAAGTATTTTTAATGTATTTACGCTGCGCGGAGCCGTATTCATCAGAATGCAAAAAGGTGGAGAGGGGATTCGTGTCAACAGCATTGAAGAGTTGCAGAATGCTGTATGTACTGATGCTGCTGGACAGGGATAAGCTTTGTAACATTTGTGTTGCTTTTTTATATGTTTTTTTATTATATATGATATTTTTTTTGGCTTTTTTATATTTCTTTATATATACAATGTTTTCAATCTATTTCTGTCTCTTCTTTTTCTTCTTACTATCTGATTTACTTACTTTCACTTGCTTTCATGCTTTCATTTGTGTTAGTGTCATTATAGGATATGATGTCAACTGTACCGTACAATAGTGACATCCACAAGACTCTGATTGGCGTTCTTTGTAAACAGCATTCTGGTCTTAAAATTGTTCATTTCAATGCTAGGAGCCTAAACGATATAAAACTCGATTGTGTACGTCACTGCTTTGAAAATTCTGCCGTTGATGTCATCTGTGTCTCTGAAACCTGGTTTCATCGAGACATAGATGACAATTGTTTGAGTATTAACAATTATAAAATTTTTCGAAATGATCGAATTAATAAGAAAGGCGGGGGCGTTGCAATATACTGCAAAAACAATCTTAATGTTAAACTGTTAGATATGTCCAGTGGTTCTGAGGTAGAGTTTCTAAATGTTGAAATTTTTGATAATAGCACTAAAGGTTTTTTGTCTTGTGTATATAATCCGTATCGTCATTGTAGCTTGGATCAATTATTTTCTGCGGTGTCTAGCTGTGCAATACAGTACGATCATCTTATCATGTGTGGAGATTTTAATATCAATATTTTAGTCCAGGATAATCTTGTTGATCAGTTTTATGATCGATTTTCTGAGGTTGGTCTCCAAATACTTAATACTAGTATACCCACTATGCCTTCATACCTATACCCACTCGCTATGCTAGTAATGCTGCTCCCAGTTTACTGGACGTCTTTGTTGTATCAGATGCTTCTTATGTTTTACTTTTAGACCAATTATCGTTTGTATCAGACCATGATCTTCTGTTCTGTTCTTTAAATATCAATCTGTCAGTAAATGTTGTTGAGAGTTCTATAACTTACCGGAATTATAAAGGCATCAATTATGACGCCTTGTACAATGACCTTCTAAACATAAATTGGTCCGAGTGTTGGTACTTTAGCTCAGCAAATGAACAATTGAGTTTTTTTAATAACATAATATGCACGTTATTTGATCTGCATGTACCTTTAACTACTCGCCGTGTTTCTAACATAAGCTGTCCTTGGTTCACTTGGAATGTTAAATTGGCTCTTAAAGAACGGAACAAATGTTACAATCGTTGGAAAAGAAACCCTTCAATATTCAACCGGGAGCAGTACAAAAGGGCTAGAAATGAAGCCAATTCTGCTGTTAAGTCTTCTAAACGTAGTTTCTTTATGTCCAAACTAAGTTCGTCACAGTCATCTAAGAAGCTTTGGAGTAACTTAAGACATGCTAGAGTTTGTAGTGTTACGTCTAATGAGTGTTGTATCGATGCTAATAGCTTAAATGAATATTTTATTGCTAATCAGCTAAATCCTGATAATACGTCAGCTGATGATACAAATATTCGTACTCCAGGATGTCCATTTAATTTGGAATTTGTTGTTGTAGGTGAGTGTGATGTTGCTCGTTGTGTGAATAATATTAAATCGAATGCTATAGGCGAGGATGGAGTATCCATTAAATTTGTTAAACTTATTTTACCTTTTATTCTAAGTCCATTGGCGCACATATTTAATTATTGTTTTACTAGTTCTTGCTTTCCTGATATATGGAAAGTTGCGACAATCATCCCAATAGCTAAAAAGGCCAATGCTTGTGAACTATCTGATTTTCGTCCTGTAAGTCTGTTATCTTGTTTATCAAAGGTATTTGAGTCTCTCATGGCAGCGCAAATTTCTTAACATATCAGAAATCATGATCTCATGTCCTCACTTCAATCTGGCTTTAGACCTGGCCACAGCTGCCATAGTTAAGATTTTAGATGACATTAGAATATCATATGATCTGGGGCACTTAAGCCTGCTCTGTCTGTTAGATTTTTCCAAGGCTTTTGACTCTGTCGATCATTCAATACTTTGTAGTAAACTTGTGTTCAGTTTTGGATTATCTTCATCGGCTGTCTGTCTGGTATATAATTACTTAGTTGGGAGGTCTCAAAGAGTAAGGGTGGGAAATAGTCTGTCCGCTTTCGGAAATTTAACCTGTGGGGTGCCACAAGGCTCTGTTCTCGGTCCCTTTTTATTTTCTATCTTCCTAAATGATATCTTTACTAAATGTCATTACGTCACCATGCACGCATATGCTGATGATCTTCAGCTATACTGTTCCAGGCCCATTAGTCTTGTTGATGATTTATGTTCAAAGTTGAATGAAGATTTGAGTAATATATCAGATTAGGCTAAGGCTAATAAGTTAAAACTCAATCCCCTGAAGTCATATGTCTTGCCGATTATGAAACCAAGCTACTCTCTCCATAATATCCCTATAATTCATCTCAATGAGGTTGCACTAAACTTCGTTAAAAAGGTTCAAAATCTCGGGTTCTACATCAACTCCACTCTTTCTTGCGATGACCATATAAATTCCGTTGTTTGTAAAATTGACTACATCCTTCGCAATCTGAGACGAACTGCATCCTTTGTATAAGCTTATAATGCCTATAATTTCGTATTCAGAGGTGGTTTACAGTAATCTTGATTCTAGATCAAGTCATAAGTTACAACTTGAATTTAATAACGCAGTAAGATACGTAAATGGTCTTAAAAAATTTTACTGTATAAGCCATTTGAGCAATCAGTTACTCGGTCGCAATATTTTCAATTATTTGAATGCTAGAAATTGTATTTTTTTACACAATTTAAATTATACAGAAACTCCTGTACACTTATTTAATAAACTCCAGTTTTGTAGATCAACAAGAAACATGGACCTCATAATCCCTGTCCATAATTTTCTGAACTCCAGCAGATTATTCTTCATGAACGCCATCAAAGTATGGAATTCGTAGCCTTCATCAGTCAAATGTATAACGAATAAACGCAAATTTAAGTATGAAATCTTAAAAATTTTCTCTTAATACTATCATTTCTTTCTTTTCCCTCTTTCTTTTTTAATTCTTAAAGAAATATTGTTGTTAAAAGTGATATATATAGAGTCATGTCTAATAGTCATATGTCTATGTTATAATATTCTCATTAATATTTTCTAATTATAATTTTTTTATTTGATAACACCTTGCTGGATAAACTAAGTTAGAAATTAATATGAAATTTTAATTTAAGTTTTATATCTTTACTTTATTTAACTTATAACTGTTGTTTATTACTCGTTGTTATTATGCTTGTTATTCTTACTGCATTCAAAAGACTAGTCTTATAAGTGAACACTATGTTTAACTGAATAAATAAATAAATAAATAAAATAAAAATGTATTTTTTATGTGGACGCAGACTGTGACCAAAATGGTTTTTTTAAAATAACTTCAACATTTCTTAATGGATCATAAAGAAAGTATTCATAAGATAGATCTCAATAAGGTCAACAATTTGTCCTTACAACTTTTTTTACTCCGACTCCGTCTTTGACTATATATTGCAACTTTCGTTTATTTCCTCAGTACCCCTAAAACTTTTATTCCTTTTTTAAATAGAAAATAAAAGTTCATACAAAATTATTAAACTTTTGTAAAAAAACTTTTTAATTTTTAATTTAATTAATTTAATAATTTTTAAGGAAAAAGTTACAGCGAATTTAATTTTCGGCCAAATTAATTTTAATTTTTGGTATTTAGCCGTCTGTGCATTTTCGTTCGCCTTCGAAATGACTTCGTTCATCTCCGGTCTTGTTCATGAGTCTTCGGTTCAGCTTCGTTTGGTTTCATTTTTTATACCAAATTTTTACACAATCGGCTCAGTCGCTTAGGCGTTATTGAGCCATATATATTTTATTACTTTAAGTGCCCTATATCGAAACTATTTGAAAGTTCAAATAGCCTATCTTTTATTTTTGAGCCAGGAGTATCTTCATACTAAATTTCAACAAAATCCCTCCAGCCGTTTAGTCAGAAACTTATTGCATAAAAAAACCAAAAAGCAAAGCAGCAACTAAAGAAAAAGCACACAACCTCACACACAAGCAAACAAGATATTTTTAGTGCTGAAAAAAAACTATCTGCTATCCCTTAGTTTGGAGTTTTTTCGTACTTAATTTTATCAAATTTGGTAAGGGAGCGAGGAACATGTGTCCCTCACATCATTTTTTTAATTTTTTGGTTTTTTAATTTTACAGAAACTATTGTTTTTCCAGGTAAAGAACGACCATCAAATAAAGTTAAGAACACCTTAATATCATATAATTTTTTGCAGCTTTTCCTTGTCACTCGCAGAAAATTGAACGCTTCGTAGAAGCTGTAAGTCAGTCCTGCAGGAAGGTTATAAATAAAAATCGCTTAGGACATATTTTTGCCGCTTTAAACCCTCATGAAAAGTACACGAAGTTGGAATCACGTCAGAATTTAATATAATAACAATAAAGACATTTTTACAACAATTTTAGCAAAAATTGTTTCTACTAATACAAAAAAATTTAATATTTAGAGGTCAATAAGAGTAATTATAGATAATATATAATTTTAAAAATTTTTTATATTCTTATGGCAAAATTTTATGAACAAGAAATTAATTTTTTTTTTTGCTGATTTCTAAAGTTCTAACGGTCTATCGTTTTCAAAATAGTTTCTTGGTATAAGTGTAATGATTTTTCTTGTAAACCTTTATTTTCTTAAAATATATAATGAAAATTTTGGGGGTAATAATATGAAATAAATATCTTTGGAGGTTATTGTGACAATGTGCGTGTATATGTCTTTCTAACGTGGCATAGAAAAGGAAAAATCGCGTCAAAAGTCAAATTTATGAATTTATTAAAATTAAAAAAAAGTATAGAATTAAAATTATTATAAGAAAGAAAACTAATATAAGATTATGATCATTTAACGTTAAGTCAGAGTACCAAAGATTATGTTTGTTTCTAACCAAAGCGCGCAAGAAGACTAAAACCTGGATTTTTCGATGTTTCTCAGGTGCTGCTTTTTTTGGTAAATTCTCGCTCTCTCTCAGCAGATGCTTGTTGGAGTTGCCACAGTACTCCCATCCTAGATGAGGTGCACTATTTAACGATAACGATTAGGAATTACGACGCGACGTCCAGAACGAGTCACGTCATCTTTTATATATGCAGGCTTGAGTTGATCTACTTAAACGTTTTTCAGTTTTCCATTAACGCTGATTTTGAAGTATTTGTCACATCTACTAAGAACCTTGTGGGGACCATCGTACGGATGTGATAGAGATGGTCGAATAGAATCGTTTCTGACGAAGACATGGCCACAAGTTTGAAGATCGGGGTGTACAAACACCTTATTGTACGCGTGCCAGGATGTATCGGTTGCTCTTAGCTGTTGCATTACATTTCGCAGCTCGACGACGACTTTAGTTTCGGTTCGATTGCTTTGATTCTCTGTAAAAAACTCTGATGGAATTCGTAAGGTAGCACCATACACCAGTTCGGCTGGGGACGCTTTCAGATCTTCCTTATAACTTGTACGCAGGCCGAGTAAGATTATTGGAAGATATTCCGTCCAACGTTCATGGTTATGGCATAAAATTGGAGTTTTCATTACACGGTGCCATCTTTCGATCAAGCCGTTTGACTGCGGGTGGTACGGCGTTGTTCTGAGGTGTGAAATTCCAAGCGTACGAGCTAGCTCAGCAATAAGTGCTGACTGAAATTGACGACCTTTATCTGTTGTATTTTAGTCCGGAACACCAATCCTCGATATCCAATTATCAATCATTGCACGTGCAATTGTGGTGCAGTCATGTCTGGAATCGGCACGGCTTCCGGCCACCTAGTAAATCTGTCAATCATAGTGAGACAATAGCGCTGCCCATTGTTGAGAGGGAATGGACCAACTATGTCGATGTTTATGTGAGAAAAACGTCTCTCAAGTAATGGGTAACGCTGCAGTTGAGAAAATGTGTGGCGGTTCACTTTTGCGCGTTGACAATGAATGCACGCCTTGGCAAAGGCCCTACTGTCTTTCTGAATTCCAGGCCAAACGAATCTCTGCGTCATCAGTTTGGCGGTGGCACGAGCACCAGGGTGACACAAGTTGTGTGTGAATTCTAAAACTTATCGTCTGAATTTTTTTGTGACAAATGGTCGAATTGAATTTGTTGAAAAATCACAGTACAACTGCTCAGAGCCACCTGGAATCAAAAAGAGTTCTAATTTAAGAGAACAGTGTGAGTTACCTTCAAGCAACTGTTGTAATTCTGAGTCTGTTTTTTGATCATTGGCTAAATTCTTGTAATCGACGGGTGCAACTTCGATGGTCAAAATTCGTGAGAGTAAATCTGCTGTTACATTCTCTTTCCCCTCAATATGTCGGATGTCAGTCATCAGCTGCGAGATATAATCTAACTGCCGCACTTGTCGATTTTACGCCTTATCTGAATTTTTACGAAAGGCGTATGTAATTAGCTTGTGGACCATGTAGATGTGGCAGCTCCGGCCTTCCAGCATAAATTTAAAGTGCCTTATCGCCAAGTAAATTGCTGTCAGCTCGCGGTCATAAGTGCTATACCTACGTTGCACTTTATCGAATTTTTTAGAGAAAAATCCAAGTGGCTGTAGAGCACCATCAACTACTTGGTGAAGTGCTGCACCTGCCGCGGTGTTGGATGCGTCTACCCAAAGGGATAATTCCGCGTCTTTTGATGGATGTGCCAGTAAGGTTGAGTTTGTGAGTTGCTGCTTGCATTGCTCAAAAGTTGCTTCCTTTTCTGCAGACCAATGGAGCAATGAACAATCATTTTTTATATTACCTGGACACATAGCTAGAAGTGGTGACTGCGCTTCGATGGCATGAGGAATACAGTGTCTATAAAAATTTATCATCGCTAAGAAACTTTTTAGCTCCTTAACCGTCGAAGGTTTCTCAAAAATGCTAATGGCCTCTACACGCTCGGGAAGTGGACAAATTCCATCAGCAGTAACCAAATGGCCAAGAAAAGTTATCTCGTTTTTGCCAAATTCGGATTTGGATACGTTTATAGCTAGGTTGTACTTCTGAAGTTTTTCAAATAGCTGACGAAGGTGATACTTGTGCTCTTCTGGACTTGCCGATGCGATGCATATGTCGTCCATATACGGGAAAACAAAATCCATACCGCGCCCGACCTCATGAATCAGCCTCTGAAAGGTTTGTGCTGCATTCCACAATCCGAACTTCATATATGCAAACTCGAATAAGCCAAAAGGTGTGGCAATGGCAGTTTTCGGAATGTCGTCCGGATGCACTGGTACCTGATGGAAAACTTTTTGCAAGTCGACTTTTGAAAATATGGTTTTACCTTGCAAATTGCTGGTGAAGTCCTGCAAGTATGGTATCGGATACCTGTCTAGTACTGTGATGGCGTTCAGGGCCCGGTAGTCACCACATGGCCGCCATTTGCCATCTGCCTTCTGTAACATATGCAGCGGACTTGCCCAGTTAATACGTGATGGTCTACAAATGCCGAGTTTCATTAAACTTTCGAATTCCGCTCGCGCTGCTGCAAGCTTGTCTAGTGATAGGCGTCTGGGGCGAGCAAAAACCGGCTGACCCCGAGTTTCGATATAATGCACTACAGATGATGTTGTAGTGGTGCCCAGCTGGTTAAGGCGCGTTATTGTCGAGTACTTGCTCCATATACATTAATGGGAGTTCCATTAGCAACAAACAATTTCATCAAAGATGGTTTATACTTAACTGAGCGTGTGCCTTTCGGGATAACAGAAACGTCTGCGCCAGTATCGATTAAAAATTGCATATTATATGTAGAGTCATCTAGCTGCAGCTAAAGTCATCTAGCTATTAGTATTCTGAGCTTGTCTACTGTAACCTTGACTCCCAATCTGAGCACAAAATCCTTGTTGCTTATAATGACGCGGCGAGATATATATATGCCTTGAGACGATTCGAACATAGTTCCGCTAGAACCAAGGAAATTTTAGGTTGGAGCTTAATAAGCAACTTTAATGCCAGAAACTGCATATTTCTACACTAGCTGATAATAAGTAAGTAAGATAATATGAAAAACTACGTTTCAGTGTTTCCAACAGAACTTAATTTAATTATAAATTTAATTATGCCGAAATACTATTGCTTACACTCAAAGCAACTCTTTTTCATTAGCGCCATTAGGCTATGGAATTCACTTCCTTGATATATTAAATTTATTAATAGTACGACCAATTTTAAGCTTTCTGTTATGTCCTTCTTTTCTAACTCCTAAATATCTTCTATACTCTATTACACGTGATTTTTTTTTCTCTTCTATTTTCTCTAAGCTATGCAAAAATGTTTGGTCAAGTTTTATTGTATTTTTCTAAATTCAATTTATGTAATTTTCAAACTTTAGCTATAATGTTAATTCTTAGCCATAAGCAACTTGTTTTTTATTGTTTAATGTTTCCTGTTGATGATAAATATCTCTCTGTAGTACGCTAAAAGATTTCTTATAATCTTACTATACTAACTAAAATTCTTATTAAATAAATACAAAATGCAAATATAAATATAGGCACGAAGAAAGCTACAATGTACTGGTAAAAACCGATATGGATACAATGTACAGTCTTCGAATATTTTAATATATTACTTACCTACTTAGGTGGCCGTAACAACCCGTGTCCGGGTTTCGGCCGACATCATCAGCTCTCACCAGGCGCCTCTGCTTTGCGCACGCCTTCTTCAATCGGATACACCAAGTGCGGTTAGGGTTTCCTCAGCCTGGTCCATCCATCGGAGGCATGGTCTCCCTCGTCGTCGTTGACCAGCGACCCTCGCCTCGAGCACTTTTTTCGCTGGAGCTTCGTCGTCCATACGATGGGCATGACCCAACCAGCGTCATGTCGAGAGAGGGCTCTGGAACTTAGTTGCTTACTTACCTTGACGGAGCTGCGTGTGTTGCTCAACGTCATTCTGCAGTCTAATCAAATTTGCAGGTATACCGAACTCGGACATCCCTTCTCGGGCTATCGAACGCAGCTTCAAAATCGAAAAAGAGATGGTGTGTGTCAATTTGATTTTCGTGGATTTTCTCCAGGATTTGTCGTAGCGTGAAAATCTGGTCTATGGTGGACTTACCAGGTCGAAAGCCACACTGATAAGGTCCAATCAGTGTTTTTGTAATCGGCTTTAATCTATCACACAGTACGCTTGAGAGAACCTTATATGCGATGGAAATAAGACTGATACCTCTATAACTTGCGCAGATTGTTGGGTCTCCTTTCTTAAGTATAGGGCACAGTACGCTGAGGTTCCAATCGTCGGGCATGTTTTCTTCTAGCCATATTTTGCTGATGAGCTGATGCATGCGCCTTATCAATTCATCGCCTCCGGCTTTAAACAATTCAGCTGACAGGCCGTCAGCACCCGCTGCTTTATTGTTTTTGAGTCGTTGGATAGCAACTCGAACCTTTTCATGGCTAGGTGGTGGTACTACCACTCCGTCATCGTTGATTGGTGGCTCTGAACTGTGCTCTCGATGGGCGGCATTGGTGGAATCGTCGCTAGTAAGTAAATTGGAGAAGTCTAGTCTCCACAATCTCAGCACACACTGTGTATCCATATTCAGATCTCCATTTTCGTCTCTACAAGTGGATGCTCCGGGCTTGAAACCTTGGGTTAGACGCTTAACCTGTTGATAGAATTTTCGTGCATCGTTCTTGCCCTGGTATAACTCTAGTTCCTCACGCTCACGCTTTTCCTGCTCTCTTTTCTTGCGTCTGAAAAGGCGCCTCTCTTTCTTCCTCTTTTCACGGTAGTTTCCTCGCACGGTTCGTGTTGCAGCTGACTGCAGCGTTTTTCTGTATGCGGCGTTTTTTACTGCTGTCGCGATGCGACACTCCTGATCATACCATTGGTTCCAAGGCTGCGGTCGTCGGAAACGAATGACTTCTTCAGCGGCAGCGCGCATGGAGTGGGATATATGCGCCCAAATTCCGTCGGCGTCGTCGGGTCCAGAGGTTGGTTGGTTGAGCTTAACCGAGAGTTGAGCGGAGTAGGCTTCGGCAGTCCGTTGTAATTGCAGCTTAGCGACATGTAGCTTTCGTTGCATTCCTGTGCGTATGTTCTTCGCATTGCATAATCGCATGCGGATCTTGGCTGCAACAAGATAATGGTCGGAGTCAATGTTGCCCCCCCCCGAAATGTACGCACACCTAGAACACTAGAGGCATGCCTTCCGTCGATTACAACATGATCAATTTGGTTTCGCGTTTTTTGATCCGGGGACAGCCAGGTGGCCTTGTGGATGTCGAGGTGCTTAAATCTGGTGCTACTAACTACCATGTTTCGTGCCGCGGCGAAGTCGATCAGTCTTAGACCGTTGTTCGTGGAGGTCTCGTGAAGACTGAACTGACCGACAGTGGGGCCAAAGATGCCTTCCCTTCCGACTTTCGCACTAAAATCGCCGAGGACTATTTTCACATCATGTACCGGAAGGTGGTCATATACGTCCTCAAAACTAGCGTAGAAAGCGTCCTTGAAGGCTTCGTCCTTTTCCTCCGTCAGGGCGTGCGCGCAAATAAGGCTGATGTAGAAAAATTTTGCCTTGATGCGGGTCGTGGCCAATCTTTCGTTCACAGGTGTGAACCGGGGCACAAGGTGGCGTCGTTTCCGGCTAACGACGAATCCACATCCGAATTCGCGCTTCTCCGCATGGCAAATGTAGAAGATATCGCAGTGTGCTTGTTTAGAGCAGCCTTGCCCTTTCCACCGCATTTCCTGGATGGCGGTGATGTCAGATTTTATTGTTTTGAGGGCTTCCGCCAGTTGAATAAAGGCACCTTCCCTATAAAGGGTCCGGGCATTCCAGGTGCATATCCGTAAATCATTGTCCGTTTTTCGTTTGCGTCGTCAACGTAATTGGGGTTCTTATCCGAGGCTGGTTTAGTTTTCATTGGACAGTAGTAATGTGGCGGGACCCAAACCCTGCGTATATTCCATGTTTAAGGTCTATGGAGCGACCCGCCGCTCAAATTAACCGTTAAACTGACGGATGCCAGTTTGCCGTTGCCCAGGGAACACCACGTGGAAGTTTGAGTCGACTTGAGACGATTTCGACATGGATAATGCTGGCCTCGCCAGGTTGAGGCGGTCAGACACGTTGCCATGTGAAGGTTCGCCCCCATTTCCCCTATTATATATAAAATATGTATAATAATAAATAAAATATATAATATATAAAATATATTAAGATGTTTGAAATACTTAGGCTTTCAGCACAAAGCCAGTGAATGTATAAATAAATGTGCGGTGGTGCACATGAGGAAAAAATATTGTAAATCCGAAATTATAAGATGTGTAAGCTGTTATGAACTAGTGCAAAAGAAGTTAGCAGAAATTGATGTAAACCATTACGCTTTTAGCGCTTAATGTCCGGCGTATGTAAAACACTGCCATCCAAAGAGGCAAAATCGAAAATAGCAACAAAATACTTTATATGAAATATCATGTGTGTATCTTAATATAAACAGTTTAGTAGCCAACAAAAATGAGGTTGAAGTTGTGCTCGGAATCGAGAAGTACTAGTGAAATTGAAGATCGTGGATTAAAAATTATTAACTATAATACAATTAGATGTGACTCCCACAGTCGGCATACAAGCGGAGTGTTAATCTATGTTCATGAAAGTATCGAGTACAAAGTAATATATAACAATAGTATTAACATAAATTTGTGGGGCATAATAGTAAAAATAAAGAACAGTGACACAAACTGGCATATTGGAGTATTATATCATTCTCCAAATAGTAGTGACATCGATTTTCTAGATCACCTTAGTGAAACTGTCTTAGAAAAGCTCGAACCTTGTGAAAGTAATGTATTTATAGGTAGGCTTGGGTTGTTCACGAACGAACTAGTTCAATTGAACTATTCGCTCTCTTGAACTATGTGAACTAGTTCGTTGATTCTCGTTCTTTTAGTTCAATCGATTTTGCAGCGAGTCGGATCGAAATGAACGAGAAGAAAACTTATTCAACAATGGTTTGAGTCCGTGCTGATACAATTTGCGTCTTTGATTCTTTATTGAAATAATGAATTTGAGGGCTGCAACTTTAATAGTTTTTATCATTACTTTAAATTGTCTTCAATACAAACATATGATTATCAGTAGTTGTTATTTTTGATTTGTTAGTTTAAATATGTTCTAAATACATTAAACTTCATATTAAACAATTTTAAATGCAAAGGAAGCGTTTCTTCTGCAAAATTTGTTGATGACTTTTACGAGGTAGGTAGTAAGCTATTTAATGAGTTACAGCTCTGGTAATGGAAGCTTTGTTATTTCAATTGCACGACCGTTAAGATTTCGTTAAATAAATTCAATTTAACTGTTCAATAATATGAAGTAACACTCATTGTTATTGCGTCGCACCGGTTTTGTTTTTAATTGAAATTATGGTGATATATATTGGTGAAATTAAAAAAAGTATATCTTTTTTGTTTTTAAAGATATGTTTATGTTTTTGGTGTCATTGAAAAGAAAATTAAATAAATTACAAAATTTACCTTAAAAAAAAATTTCATTTATTACGCAAAATTCTGTGAAATTTGCACTCAAAGTTGAAATTTGGTAGTTTCAACTGATTGATTCCATCTTCACACGATCACAGCTCGGTAACGGTTAAGTTGGTGGGGTTTGTTGGTATACCGTTGGTGATTTCATTGCCTTTAAAATGGGCTATCAAAGTTTTTTGTAAGTTAATTTTTCTGCTAGAAACAATAACGTAAACCAAAGTCATGAATTATTAATTAGCCCTGTAGCTCCTTAGAATGTGAAAATAGACCCCCTCTCCCATACGATTTTTTGTTCAGATCGACATAACCTTTCAGCTCCGTAAATAGTTGCACTCAATTGCGGAACACCCTGTATAGTATAAATCTGAATTCAAAAGAATTCATTTCTATTTTAAAAATTATTTCACACTGAATTTAATCTATATACTTCATTTTAATTGCAGAACAACACAAAACATGAATTCAAAATTTTAATTTCACTTTTTTATTTTATGTATATTTTTTATTTTTTTAATTATTAAGTACTGAATTTTATATGTATATAAACTTAATTTAAATGACAAAACAGCAAACACATGAATTCAAAAGTTTTATTTTATATGTTCAATTGATTTATTTTACCTTTTCTTATTTTGAAATAATTACAATAATCTTGTAATAAAATGTGTATATAGTTGTAAGAGTTGCTCTAAATATGACAATAGTCATAAAAATTAAAATAATAATATTGAAGTTAAAATTAGTATTTGATGTAAGCAAAATACAATTACTGTAATTTATTTCTTTTAAAATATTACTAAATGTTTAGTAAAAATTTAATTTCACTTCAATTTTATAAAAAATATAAATATATATATGTATATATATATACATTTATATATTTATTTTTACCTTAAAACAGAAAGACTATGAATTTCATTAAATTTCAGTTTTTAAATAGATAATAATAATTTAGATATAATGTATAAAATTTATATTTTTATATAAAATAATTAAAATAAATTTAATATTTATAATATATTATATTAAAAAGAATTAAAATGAAACTAAAAAATATGAATTTAATTTTAATTGAACTATACCAGAAGTATGAAGTTGATTAAACTAAAGTTTTAAAATTCATGACTAAAATATTAATTAAATTAAATAAAAAGCCTAATTTTTTACTATCCGAAAAAATATTTTTGTTTTAATTTTGTGTATATAGAATTTCTTCTATGTCCACAGTTAATGATTGATTGATAGTTTTCATAGACCTGATACTAAACGAGTTAACAAAATGAACGAAAAGACCTAAAGAACTAAAAGATATAACGAGCGAACACACCTAACGATCTGAAACAACCAACGAACTAAATGACCTATTGAACTAAATGACCTAACGAACCAACAAAATGAACGAGTGCACGAAACGAATTAAAAGCGCAAACGAACTAAATGAACTATATGATCGAACTAGTTCAGTAAACTCAACTGAACTAAAAAGAGCGATCTTTTTAGTGAACTAAAATGCGCAAGCCTACTTATAGGTTTCAATATAGATATGAACAGAAACACAAACATAAGAAATAATTTAAATGACATTCTAGTAAACGCATACATGACTCAAAAAATAAATTTCAATACTCGTATCACTGACCACTCTCAAACAATGGTTGATTTACTTTACTCAAATAAAAATTATTTCGATCATAAAAGGCTGGAAGATAATAAAATCTTCGGTCATGAAACAATTGGTTTTAATTTATTATCTAAAAAAGAATACCAAATGCGTATAACGAAAAACATAACTTCGTGGGAATATTACAGTGCGGATAACCTTCTTAATATCAACAGAACTTATGACTTGAGAAAGAACCTGATCAAAATAAAGAAAAATAATCATCTTGAAAACAAAATGTAAGTTAATGTAAATTTGAAAAAAGAGAAAAACCTATAAATCTACTGGAAATTGATAACATTGTGTATGAAGATGAAAAAAAAATAGCGGAAAAATTAAACAAATTTTTCATAAACAGTATAAAAACATTAACAACGAGATTGAAATAGTGCTAAATAATTTAAATCATAAACACACTTCGAGTTTAGTGAAGTCACAGCGGATAAAGTAACGCAAATTGGTAAAAAGTTTAAAAACAAAATAGGAGGCATAAATCTATTAACTGAAGGCTTTGTTAAAGACACATTTGACACTTTTATGCTAATTTAATCAATGAAAGCTTCAGAAATGGAATAATGCCAACTTGCTGAAAGCAAACTATAGTGATTCCAGTTCAAAAAATCAAAAATACAACTAAATCAACTGAAATGCGTCTAATGCATACCTTGCCAGCAGCTTTAGAAAAAAACAAACTTTCTTTAAGGTTTAATATACGTGTAAAAACTAAAAAAACGCAGCTTGTATCAAAAACTTTTTTAGATACAAGAAGTTGTTATTATTTTTCAAATTTATACAGCTTATTGTACATAAAAAGTACTTTATAAAAATAATCTTTTTTTAAATAGTTTTCAGGCTTTTATATAGGAGGCACTGAAAATTACATTAAAAAAAATACATCCAAAACGGTTCGATGGATATCGCCTTTCCCATGTATCTGAAACAAAAAATTAAATGTCATTTTAAAGTACAGACCACTTATTTGGCATCCCCCTACGCACGACCCCCGGAGGGTTTTTAAAAATTATGGCGAAAGTTAAAGTAAAAAATTAAAAAAAGAGGTAGACTTTCGCGCGCTTTATTGTAAATAAAAAAAAAAAAAACAAAAAATAGTAGGTACTTGAACTTAAAGGAATGCTTAAAGGACAAAATTACAAACAAAATGCAAAAAGATTCATTGAAATTGAACCAATAGATTTCGGGTTATTTATCGAAACGTTTTAAAAAAACTAGTTTCGAGGAAATCGCGTTTAAAGCTTTTGTTTTTCGAAATTTTGCATATATTTTTAATAACCGGTTGATGAACTTACTATTATTTAAACTGCAATAAAAAAAAATTTTTTTTTTAAAACATTTACAAGTATAAATAAGATTGTTTAATATACGTGTCCCATATCCTATCGATTGAAGAAAATATCAAAGAAAATAGTAAATTCTTCTGGTCTTATATTAATATGAAAAGGAAATCCAGCGGTATTCCAAACTCCATGTTTTATAATGGAACTAGTTCGGAGGATACTTATACTATATGTAATTTTTTTGCTGATTATTTTTAGTCGGTTTACTCAAAAGGTTTACAGACTAATTCTTCTGGCTGTTCATATCGTGATTCTCCCCTAAACCATAGTAATCTCTGTATAGATGAAACTGAAGATGAAACTGCTCTTTCAAATTTAAAATCTACATCTACGGTTGGCCACAATGGTATTGCTCCTATCTTGCTAAAGCAGTGTGCGGCTGCAATTTCTCGCCCTCTTTCTATTGTATTCAATAAATCTTTGTCAAGTGGCACTTTTCTGGACGAATGGAAGTTGTCTCTTATCGTTCCGATCCATAAATCTGGGCCGAAGCAAGATATCCGTAACTACAGACAAATAACTATAATTTTATGTATACCTAAAATCTTTGTAAAAATAGTATATGAAAAACTATCTTTTTGTGTTAAATCTGTTATCTCTTTGAATCAGCGTGGCTTCTTATCCGGTAGGTCAACTAACACTAATTTAATTCTTTTTTGTTCTTTTATAATTACAACTTCTCCAAGGGCGTACAAACGGATGTTGTCTTCACGGATTTCGCCAAAGCGTTTGACAAAGTTGATCACGAAACTTTACTTTTTAAACTCTCTGCTCTTGGTTTTCATTCATGTCTACATGCATGGCTAAGATCCTACCTCCTAAATAGATGGCAACAAGTCAGAATAAACGATTGTTTGTCTCTCCCAATACAGGTCTCGTCGGGTGTACCTCAAGGAAGCCATATAGGCCCATTTCTATTCCTTATATTTATTAATGATCTACCACAAGTCATTGAACATTCAAGATGCCTCCTTTTTGCTGATGACCTAAAAATGTTTCGGTCAATCGAATCTGACTGATTTCAGTCTTCTCCAACTTGATCTTGACTCGGTAGCTAATTGGTGCACTCTTAACAATCTTCCATTTAATATTGCGAAATGCCAATGTCTATCTTTCACTAGGTCCAACCCCCCTATTTTCTGCAACTATTTCATTAACTCTACTTCTTTGGAAATAATTTTTTGCAAAAAAGACCTAGGAGTTTTGCTTGACCCGAAACTTAATTTCAGAAATCATATGGAACTAATAATTGCAAAAGCTAACTCTATGTTAGAGTTCTTAAAAAGAAAATCCATAGATCAAACTACACTCAAAACATGCCTATGGCTCGCTGTATTAAGAAAACAAATGTAATCCTTTTTGCTTTGGACTTGTTTAATAATATATCTAGAAGATATTTTAAAGACAATCTCTTACTATGCATTATGGCTAGTGAACCTTGAATTAATTTGTGGTTTTTAACATTACTATTGTCTTACATATTATTTCTATCTTTTGCATTTTGCTAACCACTGTATTTTCTCTTTAATTCTTTCTGTAACTACTATTACAGTTTTATACCTATTAACTTTTTTTTGTTGAAATGAAATAAATTAATTTGAATTGTATAATTTATTAATATTATGTGATATGAATAAGTATATGTGACCCGGTCTACGAAAAGGGACCTTCGGTGTAAAAACAAGTTTTCGAGAAAACAGATGTTTGTAAACGTTTAATTGTCGCACACTGAATGGCGTCTTTTCATTTATTTCAGCTTATCCTCTATTCTTACAGAGTTGTATTTCTTAGTCTATTAATACAGATTTGTATTTCTTAGTCAATTAATACGAGTTCTTTTTTTTTAGTTAACGACCAACAGTGAAGAGGTGATTACGTTTACTGAATCATTTTTATGCGTCTTTTGATTCCGAAATAAATTAAAAATGAGTGTAGATGAAGAGGTTAGTTTCGTTCTTAGACAATATATTGGTGAAGACGAACAAGATAGTGATAAAACCGACATTGATAACGATTTCGACAGCGATCATGATTTACATCAGGCAGGAGATAATACAGAGGAAAGTTTCGTTAAAATGGACTTATCTATTGTGGATTTAGAAGAAGAAAAGCTGATAACAAAATATTTCTCTACCGATTGTTGTGTTAAGAAATGCAATACACTTATACCACGAGATCGGATTGTTGATAGTAGAATGAACTGTCTCGACCTTTCCAAAAACAAACTAGATCTAGTGATACTAAGTAATATCGAAGCTGGAATAAGGTATAATGCAGAATTGCAAAGTGTTTACTCACAAATAGCTAAGCGGAAGGTAGAAGAATGCAGAAAAGGTAAAGAAGTTACAAGGCATCAGATTCAGTTCTCTTTCCTCGGCATACCAATTTGTCGTTCACTTTTCCTTTTTCTGCACGCATGCAGAATAAAACGTTACAAACAGTTGGTAACTCATTATCATAAAAACGGTTTAATAGTGCGAGAACATGGCCTAGCTAATAAATCCTGTACGAATACGAAATCATTTACACCAGCTGAAATTGAAAAGGCTGTAAAATTTATCGAATACACTGCAGATCTGTTAGCTTTGCCACTACCTGGCCGACTTCCAAAATTTAAAGATTACCGAGTAATGAAATTACCTTCGAGCGAAACAAAGTCGTCAGTTCATCGAAAATATATTGATTCACTCCAAAAGAACGAACCAAAAATGAGTTATCGCAGCTTTTGTCATATATGGGCCAAGTATATTCCGTATGTAGCAACAATGAAACCAGCAGACGATTTATGCGACACATGTCGTGGTAAGTAGATGAATTGGTACTTACCTTAATAATTACATCCAATACTAAACGTGACTTTTTTTTAACATAGGAAATACGGTTTCGATTGCGCTGACTAAAAACGTCTCTGATATTGAACGAGAACAAAAACTGAATCAATTTCTTGATCATCTTCACAAGGCCCGTAACCAACGAGCGTATTATCAAAGTTGGTGCGAAAATACTGATGATACGGTAGTAATTCTTTCGTTTGATTTTGCCCAAACTGTACATTACCCTACTAGTCCACAGCAGCCGGGCTCAGCATACTTTAAAGCTACAAAAAAGTGTGGAGTTTTTGGAATCACAAACGAAAAATTGAAAATTCAGGTGAGGATATCAAACATTGAAATTGTACAAACTCGAACCACTTGAACTATACCTAATTTTCATTTTCAGCATAATTACTTAATTGATGAGAAGGATGATATTGGTAAAGGACCGAACTGTGTCATCAGCATTTTGCATCACTACTTAGAAACTCATTGCAAAGATATCCCAAAACTGGTTATTTTTTGTGACAATTGCGTAGGGCAAAACAAAGATAATACCGTATTATCGTATTTACAATGGAGAGTTGCTCGAAAACTTGAACAAACGATTTTATTCAATTTCTTACTAACAGGACATACGAAATTTGCGCCTGATCGCTTCTTCGGGATTTTCAAAGCAAAGTATGCTCTTAGCAACATCGATACTTATGAGGATTTATTGCAATGTGTTGTTGAATCCTCACCCGGTGGTTATAATAAAGTAGTATCAGCAGAGAATGTTACATGGTATCAATGGGATACCTATTTCAAACTATTTTATCGGCCACTCGTTGGCATAACGCAGTTCCATCATTTCATAATCTGTACAGATTGCGTAAAAGCAAAAAAATTCGCGGATAGTGAGAACGTGGACTCTTTTCAACTATTGTTGGAACCTATCGTCAGTGAAATGCCAAAAACTATACATCCAGTTGGTTTAACGTTGGAACGCCAATGGTATATTTACCAAAATCTCCGCAGTTTAGTCGCAGATCCAAGAAAAGTAGATATTTTAGCCCCAAAACCGGAAGAAAAGCCAAAGAAACAAAAATCCAAAGTTGATGGAGAAGATAATTCTGCGGCTCCCTTGCAAAACAAGAATTCGATATCGAAGAAACAAAAAGCAAAAGGTAATAACAAGAAAGATTCTGCGGCTCCATTACCAAAAAAAAAGTTGGCATCGAACAAACGAAAGGCAGATGGTAATGACGAGGAAGATTCTGCGGCTCTACTACCAAAAAAAAATTTGGCATCGGAAAAAAAAAAAATATAAAGCGTAAAAAAAAATTATAGATTTATTTTATATTTCGATTTTTATGTAAAATGGCTGGTTTCCCTTCAAATAAAAGTATGAAATGATGTTTATTATGTTATAATTCAATGTCCAATTTTTTTTCATTTTCACTCATTTCTGCTCTTTTTTTGGAAAATTCCTGACAAACTTCTTTACGAGTTGGAAACTTCTGCTTTGCGCCATTAGAAAGAGCACACATTAGTCTATCCGAATCGCCAAAAAAGTGAAAAATGATATTTTCACACCGAAGGTCCCTTTTCGTAGACCGGGTCACATATTATAAATTCTTAAGTAGTCTATAAGAGTAACAATTCTGCTTGATGAAATAACTAAATAAGTAAATAAATAAAGTGTTTTCGAAGAAATTCTTTTTTTAAAGTGGAATAAGTCCACTCCAAACACTAACAACAGTAAAACAAGTTCTTAATCACGATTATAATTGTTTATTATGGCATCAGTGTGCACTCTTTTCTTTAGAATTTTTTTAAAAGAGTTACATATAAACGTTGAACTTTTGCATAAAGTGAAGAGAAATAAAAAAAGTTTGGCATTGTTTCTCTTGTTACTTCCAGAAGAACGAAAATGAAAAAGTTATATAAACTTGTTTATCTTCACATTACGAAAATGGTCAAAATAGCGAGAAAAGAGACACCTCTATAAAAGCACATTAAATACAAAGAATTTTCGCCTAAGTGTTGATACGCACTTGCTTGACAAATCGAGTTAACCCCCATCCGAACTACTTTTTTTAATACATTAAAGTATTGGTGTCAACAAACTGATGACACTTGCAAAAATCTCAAATTTTCGCATTTAAATAAGATAACAATAAATAATGTTTCTTGTTTTGATTGAATTGATCTTTATTTATGATTTCCATGCATAAAAATTATGATTTTAATTACCCATTGAGTCCAAATCTCAAGTCATTTTATGAAAAACATAAATGTTAGCATGTAAAGTCAAAAATGTGATCAATTTGATAACAAGTACGAAAAGTTTGACACATAAGTAATTTTTTGATATTTTAATGAAGAGCTTTAACTTTTACACTCATCGTTTTATGAAAAAGCTAAACCTATTTCTTAATAAACTCTATACTCGTCTTACATGTTATAATTTTGCCTATAATTTTTTTATGTTAATTATTATTTTTAGCGTTAGACCCATCTAAAAAACAATTAAATCCTATAAAAGAAAATTCCAACTTTGTTTTATTGTTAGTTTAGTTGAGCTTAATTTGTGTAAAGTGGTTTAAGTCGCACCAAAAAAAAAAAAAAAAAAAATTAACTTATTCCGCTATCAAAAATAATTTGTCAATAAGTTATATTTGAAAGTGGTACAAGTGCATTTGTGGGTAAAAAATCGTTTATATTCTTTAAATATTTTAAAAATATTAACTAATGCTTGATAAAATTTGATCAATATATAATATCCTGGATCAGTTAATATTTGCCAATATTTATAAATTTTATCAAATGCAAACCTGTAAATATCTCAATATATAAAAAAGTGGACTTATTCCAAATATAACGGCTCATATATAAACGACGTTATCAAAACATTAAAATATTGTAAAATAAAACTATTTACAGATGATACTCTTGTAATGATAAGTGATAAAAACTTAAATTAACTAAAAAATAAACTAAAATCGGACTAAGATAGTATACATTTGTGGTTGTGTAAAAATAAATTAAAGATAAATGCAGATAGACCTAGTATATGATTTTAAGTAGAGTACCCGTTAATAACCCTTATGAATTAAAATTGAGTATAACAAACTTCAAGAAGTTCTAAAAGTAAACAATTTAGGAATAATAATCGATAATAATCTTAAGTTCGAGGATCACGTCAAATATGTAAAGCAAAAGGTTGCTAAAAAAATTGGTTTTTTTAAAAGATCATGTAAACTGGTATCTAAAAGCGTAAAATCCTAGTAATCAAAACTATTATCGATCTCCATTTTTACTATTGCATCATGTCCAAAATGTCCAGGCAGTAATATTTAAATTTTTCTCGCGGCTGTTGTATACGGGTCCGAATCTGATCCTCCAATCGCTCAAAATAACGGGCCGGCAGGAAGAACGACAAGAATCTTCTTTTAAACTTTTCCAGTCTTCCCACCATACCAGGCCACGGTCTCGTACAAGGTTGCCAGTCAAGATTCGGAACAATTCCCACGGAAATTACCTTTTTCCCACAGTGCCATAAATTACATACCACCAAAATTACCACGGTCAAAATATACAAAAAAATTCCCTCCGCAATTAAAAAATACCACAAAAATCCCGCGATCATTAAAAATTATCACAAAAATACCGCGCTTTTAAAAATACCACCAAAAATTCCATATGCATTTAAAAATCCCCCAAAAAAATCCCATACGCATTAAAAAATACCACAATAAATCAAAATTTTCGGAAAATCTGGAGTAGTTCAGAAAGCATTTTGTAATAAGAAATAGAAAACATACGAACAAGGTCGTAACACTTCGTTTACTCTAACCCTTTACAACCAAAAAACCAAAGATATAGCATAAGAGCGATATATTTAAAGAAGCGTATTTTGCAACAACCAAATTTTAAGGAATTTGACAAAGGTAACTTACGACATAAAAGCGTGGTATAAACAGAGCGCTTAAGCGCGTATAATGGCAATGATTTCATATGAAGTTTTTGCTTAATAAGTGTGAAAAAAATCATTTGAAAAAAAAATCCGCAATTCCCACGGCAATAAAAAAATAGCACACTGAATTCCCATGCAAATTAAAAAATACCACGTTGAATTAAAATATACCATGGGAATTCCCAAATAAAAAATTCCCAAGGGCAATTAAAAATTACAACGAATGGGATTTTTCCCACATAACTGGCAACCTTGGTGTCGTAGCAGCTCTGGCATGATCCGTGGTAGATGGTCCTAGGCAATGTTATACGCTACTGCCAACTCTTCGACTCGCTCAATAAAGTCCAGGGGATCGTGGTCCCCATTGAATTTTACCGACCATCTGCGCACCTGGTCGATGACACTACTGGGTCGAGAATAATCGTCTTTTCGGACTATCGCATCAGGTACATGGAGCCCCTGTTGGAGATGATCGCTCCAGGTAGCTCCTGATCAGGAGGTAATGTTAGCATCTGTGGTGACACGAGTTTCTCTTCGGCATGCTTGGTTTCGAGCTCTTGGTTTCGAGTCGCTGTTGAAACTTTAGTTCATTTGTAGCATCGGTGGCGAACGTCGTGAACCGTCGACGTAGTTCCTCCACTGTGCCGCTCTCTTCAAACCCAAATTCCTGGGCATATGTGACGAGGTCATCCTTTCTGAGGGCATGTAACCACGAAGTCTTGACCATCTTCTACAATCCCGTGTCGTTCTCGACAGAAAAAGGATGGCACACGTTTGAAAAAACAATTCTGCTTTACGCGTGTGTCGTCCCCGCTATCTGCAGGCAAAGCCACAACTTATTTTATTGTTATATATATTTTTTTTTCTTTTTCCACCGCTTACGCAGTTCTGTCGTCGACCACCGAAGTAAAACCGGCTTGCCTTTGGTAAACGTGTGGGCCAGTTCTCATGGCAAAAAAAAAAAATGAAAATAAAATCGAACAGAGCAACGCTTACATGTCCCTCAAACTTGTGCAAATTTTAATTAATGTTTATTTATTTATGGCACTAAATTCTGTGAATAAAATCAAATAAATCAAATAAAAACAAATCAAATAATTTTGTTTGTGAATATTAGTTAGTCACAATCCTTTATTCTTAGATTCGTAACGATTCGGTTTTTTTTCAACTCAAGTAATGTTTGCGAATGTTGGTTATATTCCCCAACACCCTGGCATAAAACTCGACTATATATAAGTGGGCAATTATTCAGGATGTTTGATCGCTTTGGACCGTCTAACTATGTTTATTTTTCACAGACCTGCACTGAATATTTTAGTTTCCCGATTTAATAAATTTTAAAGAAGAAACCTTTATCGGTTAAGTTTTATTTCGCTATGGACCGTTTGGACCGTTTGTTTGATCGCTTTGGACCGTCTAACTATGTTTATTTTTTACAGACCTGCACTGAATATTTTAGTTTCCCGATTTAATAAATTTTAAAGAAAAAACCTTTACGTAGGGTGCCTTTTATATTTCGGGATTTGGCAACCCTGGTGTTGCAATCTGTCAACTGAAAGCTCTATCGCAAAGTTTGACATTTGTTGGCTTATACGTACTCAGAACGTTTTGACATACGAGCGCTATTTGTGCTGTTTATAGTAACTTAAAAGATTCATCTCGGTCTAAAAATGGAATTAAAAGGTGAACATTTTCGTGCGATTATTTTTTACAACTTTCGACGTGAATTAACACAGCAACAGTGCATGGATGAACTTGATTCAATTTTTGGCGATGAAGCTCCATCAAGGACCAGTGTTTATCGATGGTATGGTGAATTCAATCGTGGTCGTAGTTCACTCCAAGACGAATTTCGTGAAGGTCGTCCGAAATCAGCTGTTGTTCCGAAAACCATTGATGCTGTGCGCGAACTGATATTGCAAGATCGTCATGTTATCTATCGTGAGATTGAGGCAACCTTAGGCATAAGTGGGACCAGCATACATTCAATATTGCATAAACATTTGACTGTCAAAAAAATTTGTTCGCGTTGGATCCCACACAATTTGTCAATCGCTCAAAAAAAGGCTCGTGTCGATTGGTCGAAGGAAATGCTCAAAAAATACGATCGCGGTGCTTCGGAACACGTCTATGACATCGTGACAGGTGATGAATCGTGGATTTACGCGTTTGAGCCCGAAAGTAAACAGCAGTCGACTGAATGGGTGTTTCAAGATGAGCCAAATCCAACAAAAGTTGTTCGCGCACGAAGCACTTCCAAGCAAATGGTCGCCTGTTTTTTCGGAAAATATGGACATGTCGCAACCGTACCACTAGAACAACGCAGAACAGTCAACTCTGAGTGGTACACAACCATTTGTTTGCCAGTTGTCTTCCAAGAAATCAGGAAAACCAACCGCCGAAGACGGATCACTCTTCACCACGACAATGCGAGCTCTCACGCATCGGCTCAAACAACTGCATTTTTGAGCACCCAAAACATCGATTTGATGGGTCATCCGCCGTATAGTCCTGACTTGGCACCGAATGACTTCTTTTTATTCCCAACCGTGAAGAATAAACTGCGTGGACAACGATTTTCGACGCCCGAAGAAGCGGTTGCGGCATTCAGAATGCATGTTTTGGAGATACCTCAATCAGAGTGGCAAAAGTGCTTCGACAATTGGTTCAAACGCATGCAAAAGTGTATAGATCTTAATGGAGAATATTTTGAAAAACAATAAAGTGATTTTCGATGATTAATATTTGTTTTTGTTCTCTAATCCCGAAATATAAAAGGCACCCCTCGTATCGGTTAAGTTTTATTTCGCTTACCCTCATGTGGGCTACTTATGGCAGGTTATTTCTACTAGTATCTTCAACTATAAGCACTGTTTTTGTGTTTGTCCGTGTACAACGACAAGGGTTTCTACGAAATTAACAACAACGATTGGAATTGATTTAGAGTCCCTGTTCGAGCGCCATGTAATGACTCCCAGTTTTCTGGGTCTATAGCTGGGACAGCAAAGCAGCTGTTCAGGGACGTTGCAAATATTTTTATTCGCAGGCTCTAAATCCAAACACAAGTGTTTCCAATCGTCGTTACAATTTATTTGGGTTTTAGGCAAATAACGTTACAAAAATTACAAACTAGTATGATGATGATCTATGATTTTAGTCATGAATTAACATAATATAAATTTACTGAATTAAATAATGAGTAAAGATAGGCTTTATGCTTATAGTGATTTAAGTTGAATTTACGGAAATTGAATTTACGGAATTTTTACTTGATACAGTAAGTAATAATAATAATTTGTATGATACAACTTCACCAATCCTCGTGTGCTTAGCTGTGATTTCCGGTGAAATGATGAACTGGACGAACATCGCGTTGCTGACGTTGCAGTGGGCTCTGACAGTGTTGAGTGTCTGTCCGGGACTCGCTGGAGTGTGTTTCATCTATGTACGGAAAAAGAATTGTGCCGGCCGAGTACCAAGATCCTCACCGGTTAATGGGGAAGTGGGGAGATTTTTATTTAAGGTTGCTACTAGGAGTGGCCGAGTACCAAGACGCGCACCGGTTAGTAGGGAATATCTATTTTGACTATACGAAAATTAGAAAATGTGTCTACTAGGAGTGGCTGAGTACGAAGAACCGCACCGGTCAGTAGGGAATATCTATTCTGGCTATATGAGAACTAGGAAGTGTGTACTAGGAGTGGCCGAGTACCAAGACCCGCACCGGTTAGTAGGGAATATCTATTTTGACTATATGAGAATTTGGAAAAGTGTCTACTAGGAGTGGTCGAGTACCAAGACTCGCACCAGTTAGTAGGGAATACCTTTTTTTGTAACTATATGAGGATTATGATAAAGGTAAGTGAATGACGCACCCGTTTTCTCAATCTTCAAAACACACTCTTCCTTCTAGCTTCCCTGCTGGCGCCCACTCTCTTGACGTCGTCGACTTCGACCGACTCCGTCCAATTCCAAGCGTAGTTATCAATTGCTCTTCCTATTGCGTGAAAATCTGGTGAAACGCTGTCTTCTTTGCTGGCTGTGACGATAGGTGTTACTTGGTTACGGCGACGTGGCAGCGATGTCAAAATTATTCTGGCCTCCGTTGTTGGCTGCTTAGAAGCGGCTACGTATATTAACGGGTAGCGACTCCTTGCTGAGCAGCGACGTCGACGTTAATTTAATTGACTTCGAATTTACTCATTTATGCGGAATGCCTCTCACTTTGAACGGAAGATTACCAACTCACCCGACTCGAACCGATGTCTCGCCTTATATAGCGGCAGACTCGCTGGTTCGAATCCAATCAGGAAAAGAGCAAGCATATTCTCTCCATTTTCCTGTCATTGCTGGGTACTGCTCGACGTAGCTGTGGCCATACAAGTTGCACAAGAGTCATCAGTTGCAACCTGGTTGATGGTTTTCCAACTATTGGCTTGTTTACGAGCTAACGTTGTTTTCAAGGGCAACTGGCGTGCCTGTGACGCCTGATACTCCCGTTATTCCAGTGTTTAGTTTTCTTCTGAAAAATGGGAATTTTGTATATCATGTGTGTGTATATGTGTGTTATTTACTAGCTACGCAATTAGCTGGACATACACTTGGCTACCCCCCCTCGTGTCGTTATACACCCCCATTGCTATCAACCGATTGACTGACCCAGTTGTCATGTCGACAAATAAATATACGGTAGTTTCATTTATAATATTTATTTAAATGTTTGGTTTACAAGTGTTTGGTTCATAGTGTTGGGTTTTGTCAACATAACTTCACTATGGTGTGTTCATGTTGCCCCAACCAACATTCGCTGTTTAATATTTCATATTATTGCAGCTATAAGCCACCATTGACTTGTATGGGGGAACAGGTGCGCATCGGGCGTGCGGGTAGGCGCTGTCTGCTGACTTAGGGCATAACATTGACGCTGATTTCGTCCGTATGGATGTCGGTTGTAATTCAGTTTTGGTCTGTGTCTGTAAAATTAATATATTTAATTTTATGTAAAGTAAAATTTGTGAACAAATTTTGTCCTTACAACTCTAATGCAAAGAATTGTTGACGGTAAGCTACGAAATGTGAGACAGATGGAATAGCACGTAACGATGGTGAAAGAGCCTGGCGCGCGATACATGGGTTACGTAGCACCCACTGAAGGCACTGGACTTGGAATTATGTCGGCAATGCTGGATTTGTTAAGCGCCAAAGAATTTCGGTTGGATCACTTGGTCGCTGCGACGGAACGAGTACCAACACGGGCAAAAATAATGGTGTGATCCGTCTTCTGGAAAAACGCTTGCAGCGTTGTAGTGGCTGGTATGCCTATTTCCTTTTAATGAATTGCCAGCCAATGCGTTGATTAAGCATTTGTTGGGAAAGCCGACTGGACCGAATACGTGGCCAGGATCTATAGGAAGTGATCTTAACAACTGCAAAAACATTCCGGTAAGTTTCACTCATTCATTCATTCGTTTGATATTTTGTGATTAATAAAATTCATTCATCCGATTCTATGGTCGCTCACAATTTCGATCGGATTGAGATGGGTGAAATGCCACCAAATATTGATGATTGGGAAATCAGATCAGATCAACGATATCTCTATGATATGGTTCGTGCTGTAGATAGTGGCGTGTGCGATGATCACTTGACTAGTATGAAACCTGGTAAGATGAATCTTGAGCGCTGGCTTGCCACTGCTTCAAGAATTTTCCAGCTGTATGTGACGAACCCAGTGGCACCTACAAAATTTAAAACATTGACGTTTTTCATAATGAAAGTTTACGCGCCGTTTTGGTTTCTAGTGAAACAACAGACTCAAGCCATACATGAAAGCCGCCACTTATTTAAGTACATCCAGTAGACGCGACAACTAACAGCTGACCTGAAAGCCATTGTGAACAGCTCGATTCAAACGAACGCATTCTTCGCACATCCAGAAAATATAGTTCTGTCCATGATAACTGACGAAGATAAAAGTATTCGAGATGCTGGCTTTGAAAAAATTGTAGAAGCACGACTAAATCCACCAGAAGGCCCAGAAGTTCGTTGATTTGTTTTGCTCCTTATAAAATTCGATTGCGAATCATTCATATCGATGATTGATTGGGATATAGTTCCGTTATATGAACCACCTTGCATCCAATTCTACCATCAATATGAGTTGAACATATATAACGATTCTGAGGACATTATTGAAATTCCAGGTAAACGTGACGTAGAGCAAACCATTTTTCATTTTACTCACTAATCATAATTTTATTTCAGAATTTCCCGGGCATTCGCAGATTACCGAGAGGTATTTTAAAAATTGTAAGCGAATCATGTTTAGCTGTCGTTGATAAAAATCGACTAGCACATATCGCAAACAAAATCGAATCACGCCAACGCTACAGCAAATTGGAATCGCGAAAAGATTAACTTTAGTTATAAAACTTATTATAATTACTTATTATAATAATAACTTTATTATAATAATAAAATTTATATAAAAACGAGTACTCCGAAATAATATATATAAGCATTTTTATTTGAATTTCTACAAAAAACGAATAAAGTCGATTTTTTCAATTATTTATAAATTCAAAGTGTTAACTTTGTTCAAAAATGAACAAGTAAGCCCCTGATGAGTTAAGGATATTTTATTACCTTTCCAACGTTGGTTAAATAAACGACATCAATCGGACGAGATATAGCGTAGATATGAAAATTTAAGTCGAAATGTTTTATGATGATTTAAGTCGAAAAAGACACAAAAAAAAAAGGAAATACAGAACGAGCAAATTTCTTAAAATTGTTTACGCAGATAGTAATTATTTTTAAAGCTTTAATTTAGTTTTTTTTTTTTTTTTGGAAATACAGCGAAACAAAAAACTTGTCCATACAAAAAGTGGGGGTTTGACCAAAAAAGGCTCTTTTTTAAAAAAAATTCAGGAAGCCTAAGGGTTAACACATTGCGAAATCGTTTTGTGGAGGGTACAACCCAAGTATGACCCAAGGTACATTTTAGACTGAGCTTATCGAACATTTTTTGTGGCGACCCAGCCTAATGTACATACACATACGTACATATATAAATATGCTGCATTTGCCTGCATGCATAATAAAAATTAATCCAATCTTTTCTTTTGGTTTTAAGTCCCTGAACTCTTTATAAAACAATGAAATCATTGCTAACGCTGCTGCCCCTGCTTTCGACCCAACTACCCCTCTTACTTGCTCAGATGGTGTATCTATGTCTTTTGCGGAAGTTGTTGCTAATCATTCTAGTGCGACAAAGACTGACTCTTCGATGTCTGATGTGTTAGAGGTCGCTGAGTCTTCTTTACCTGCTGCTGCATCTGACTGGAAAATTGTGGGAAGAAAGAATACAAAGGGTAAAACGAATGTTGTTGTTGGGAATAACGACAATATGAAACTCGATGTAGTGGTTCAAAAGAAGTGGGTTCACCTTTTAAGCCGACAGTAACTAGTGATAACATTATTTCATACGTTCATAAACATGCCAACATTGCACGAGATCAACTTAGTTGTTTCAGCCTAACAAAAAAAGATGCGTTCACTGAAAACCTCAGAAGAATTACTTTCAAATTGGGAGTTCCTGCTAATCAGTATGAACAGCTTTTTACCCCACGCTCTGGCCGGTTAATATCAAAATTCGTCCATTTGAGTTTTTTCAAAAGATGCCTTACACACAGCAGGAGACTTAGCTAAACCTAATGCTAAAAATGTTTCAACTGCCTTCGTGTCAGATCTTATGCCAAATAATGCGATAACAATTTATTATCAAAATGTGTCTGGGATTAGGACAAAGTCAAACCAAATTTTTACTATCTCGGCCCAGTGTCTTTATGACGTAATTGTTCTCACCGACACCTGGTTAAATGAGAATTTTTATAATGAGGACTTTTTTGACGCTAATATCTACAACGTTTATCGGAAATATCGGAATAGTCTATCGACTGGAAGGATGCGTGGTGGTGGTGTGTTAATAGCTGTTAATCGATCGCTAATGTCATCTAATGTTTTATTACCAAATTCGGAATCGTTGCTTGACCAGCTTTGTGTCTCGATAAAAGGCCTTGCGGAAACTCTCCTCATCTTTACATCTTATATCCCGCCTAATAGTTCATTGGATATTTATAAAGCTCACTCGGATAATATTGCTTTTCTGGTTGCTGATTTTGTCGATGATAGTAAACAGGTACTGGTGCTTGGTGACTTCAATTTGCCGAATGTGGGGTGGTGCAAGCAAAACGCCGAGTCTTATTTATCTCCTTTAAATGTGTCGAGTAATTTTGAAATGTATATAATTGATAGTTTTTTAGGTCTTGGATTGCAACAAATTAACTCTTGTTTTAACTTGCTATCTAGGCTTTTAGATTTCGTTTTTATTACTGGTAATATAAATTTCAGCCTATCTGAATCAGCTTTTCCAATCTAAGCGATTAGTGCGCACCTTTAGAGATCAATATTTTATTTTATAAATATTTTGAGTTAAATGTTTATAAGTCTACAAATTTTAATTTTAGTGCTTGTAATTTTATTGAAATCAACTCAGCAATTGACAGAATTAATTGGATTGATGGATTTAGTAATCTTGATACGGTTGCTTGTTTTAATAAGTTCAAATTCCTGATCTCCTTAATTTGTAATGAACATATTCCGTTAATAAAACGAACAGCCTATAAGTTGACCTGGTACACGCGTGGTCTTAAAAAATTGAAAAACCTGCGTACTAAATATTATAAAAAATTTCTAAAAACAAATGTAAATTGTCATTTGCTAAAATATATGCACTATAAAAGAGAATTCAATTTTCTAGACAAATACCTTTACAGACAATATAAAGGGTGATTTTTTAAGAGCTTGATAACTTTTTTTTTAAAAAAAACGCATAAAATTTGCAAAATCTCATCGGTTCTTTATTTGAAACGTTAGATTGGTCCATGACATTTACTTTTTGAAGATAATTTCATTTAAATGTTGACCGCGGCTGCGTCTTAGGTGGTCCATTCGGAAAGTCCAATTTTGGGCAACTTTTTCGAGCATTTCGGCCGGAATAGCCCGAATTTCTTCGGAAATGTTGTCTTCCAAAGCTGGAATAGTTGCTGGCTTATTTCTGTAGACTTTAGACTTGACGTAGCCCCACAAAAAATAGTCTAAAGGCGTCAAATCGCATGATCTTGGTGGCCAACTTACCGGTCCATTTCTTGAGATTAATTGTTCTCCGAAGTTTTTCCTCAAAATGGCCATAGAATCGCGAGCTGTGTGGCATGTAGCGCCATCTTGTTGAAACCACATGTCAACCAAGTTCAGTTCTTCCATTTTTGGCAACAAAAAGTTTGTTAGCATCGAACGATAGCGATCGCCATTCACCGTAACGTTGCGTCCAACAGCATCTTTGAAAAAATACGGTCCAATGATTCCACCAGCGTACAAACCACACCAAACAGTGCATTTTTCGGGATGCATGGCCAGTTCTTGAACGGCTTCTGGTTGCTCTTCACTCCAAATGCGGCAATTTTGCTTATTTACGTAGCCATTCAACCAGAAATGAGCCTCATCGCTGAACAAAATTTGTCGATAAAAAAGCGGATTTTCTGCCAACTTTTCTAGGGCCCATTCACTGAAAATTCGACGTTGTGGCAGATCGTTCGGCTTCAGTTCTTGCACGAGCTGTATTTTATACGGTTTTACACCAAGATCTTTGCGTAAAACCTTCCATGTGGTCGAATAACACAAACCCAATTGCTACGAACGGCGACGAATCGACATTTCACGGTCTTCAGCAACACTCTCAGAAACAGACGCAATATTCTCTTCTGTACGCACTGTACGCATTCGTGTGGTTGGTTTAATGTCCAATAAAGTAAACTGAGTGCGAAACTTGGTCACAATCGCATTAATTGTTTGCTCACTTGGTCGATTATGTAGACCATAAATCGGACGTAAAGCGCGAAACACATTTCGAACCGAACACTGATTTTGGTAATAAAATTCAATGATTTTCAATAGTAAGTCTATTCATGATGAAATGTCAAAGCATACTGAGCATCTTTCTCTTTGACACCATGTCTGAAATCCCACGTGATCTGTCAAATACTAATGCATGAAAATCATAACCTCAAAAAAATCACCCTTTATAATAAAATTTGGAAGTGATATAAAATCAAACCCAAAATCTTTTTGGCGTTTCGTTAAATCAAAAAAAGGATCATCTAATATCCCTGCATCGATGTTTTTAGATAGCAATACTTCTAATAATATGAGTTCTACAGCTAATCTTTTTGCTAATTTTTTTCTTTCGAACTATGAGCCCGTTAGTTCTGTGGATTCCGAGATGCAAGATGATGTGGTATCTCAAATAGATTTTGGATTTCTCTCTTTTACAAGAGAGGATGTTGTTGATGGCATTAAAAGGCTTAAATCGTCACATAAATCAGATTGCGATGGTCTGTGTTCTTTCTTTCTAAAAGAATGCATGCATACTGTGGCTTTTGCCTTACTGCTAATTTTTAATCAGTCTCTTGAGTCGGGAATTTTTATAGACAGCTGGAAAGTTGCTTATGTAACACCTATACATAAATCGGGTTCGAAGAATAATGTCAAAAATTCTAGACCGATTTCAAAGCTTTCAACTATTTCAAAATTGTTTGAATCGATTGTTAAGGTCAAATTGTTTTTTGCGTAAAGAATATTATTTCTCCTTATCAGCATGGTTTTATGCCTGGTCGTTCAACAATTTCAAATCTGGTAATTTTCTCTGAATATTGCTTATCTTCGTTTATGAAAAGATATCAGGTTGACGTCGTTTACACGGACTTTTCGAAAGCCTTTGATAAGGTCTCCCATTTCCTCTTGGTCAGAAAACTACGTAGGATGGGGTTTCATTCAAGTTTCCTTAGTTGGATAAGTTCCTACCTATCCAATAGGCAATGCATTGTTGCCTTTGATAACGTGAAGTCTTTCCCATATGTGGCTACGTCTGGCGTTCCTCAAGGTAGCATTTTGGGCCCTCTTCTCTTTATACTGTTCATTAACGTTATAACTTACCTTTTTCATCATAGTAATTGTTTGTTATATGCTGACGACCTTAAGATTTTCCGTAATGTCAAGAACGCCCCTGATTATGAATTTATTCAGAGTGAAATTGATAAACTCAATGATTGATGCTGTAAAAATGGTCTCTTTTTGAATCTAGAGAAATGTGTTTTCATGTCCTACTCGAGGTCTGCCAATGTTTGTCTGTCATCGTATAATATTGCCACTTTTAAGCTCTCATCTATGAATCAGTTCAAGGACCTTGAAGTTGTCTTTGATGTGAAATTTTCGTTCGTCCCACATTTGGATTATATTATTCCGAAGGCATACGCTTTGCTGGCTTTTATTCGTCGTAATGGTTCATCTTTTACTGATCCTTATACGTGAAAATCGTTGTATACTAGTTTGGTGCGTTATAGACTGGAGTATGCGGCCGTGGTGTTTAACCCACAGTATGCTACGCAGAAGTTGAGACTTGAACGCGTCCAGAAATCTTTTACAAGGGTTGCATTACGCTTTCTTTATTTTGAAGGTTCGATGCCAACATATAGTGCACGATGTTTGTTAATTGGGCTGAAATCTTTGGAGATTAGGAGAAATATTCTGTCACTTCTTTTTGTGCATGACATTATTTCAGGTATAGTTGATAGTCCCGTTTTGTTTGAAATGATAAATTTTAACAAGCCTGCCAGGACTTTGAGGAATTTTGATCCATTCTATTTGGAAAGGTGTCGCACTAATTATGCTGCAAATGCGCCCCTTTATAGAGTACAAAATATGTTCAATAATATAAGTTGCAATCATAATTTGGACTTTTTATGTCTAAGGATCAAATGAGAATATTTCTTAATAGCTTAAATTCTTAATAATTGAATTCGTTGTTAATTACTTTTTTCTGTTCTAGTCTGTAAGAAATATTGTTCAAGACTAATGAAGTAAATAAATAAATAAATAAATTAATAATAATTAATATTTTGTTTACGTCACTCAAAGCAACGGTCTTAAAAATTGCTAAAAGTGTGTCACTGCAGTTCTAACTCAACCGCATAGTAAAACTATTTTGTTTACGTTGCGAACATCGAGCCTTGTAGTGACAAATTAAAACTACATTGTTGCATCGGCATTTTTTCAATTACGAAATATTCTTTAGAATTGGTGTACAGGCCGTTTACAAAGGCCAGTGACAGTAAAACTGCGAAAGAATACGTGTACTGTTCGAATGATTCGAAGAATTTTGAACTTTCATGCTTTCAAGCAAGAAGTGCTACACATGCTAGTGAAAATTCATTAAAAAAATTTCATCGCATGCGAAGGTTCCCGCTGCTTCGAATCAATTTAATTTAATGATTTGTTTTTGGGTTAATTTTCTTTCTATATAAAATTAAATTTAAATTTAAATTTCAGTTGATCTCGTCTACTTGTCGGTATCGGTGTTGTTTTTTTTAGTGTGTGTTGTAATAACAATTATTATAGTGCAAAATTTAAAATTTTGTTAAATCGTTGTATTAAAAACTATTTAGAATTGTATTTGTTTAAAAAAAAAAAAAAAAAAAAAATTATTTTGTTTAGTGTTCTTTTAGTTAATACATAATTTATGTTAATAATATAGAACAGTTTTTGTTGTACTTCACACAATCTAGTGTTTGTATACCTAATTTTTTCTATTCCTCTTTGTGCGGTGTTTGTTTATCTGTTGTGCAGTGAGAGTCTCTAGTGTTGTTATTGTGCTTAACATTTTGTGTACGCTGCATTTTACTGTGCCAACCCTGAAAGCACATTTTACATTTAAAAACGCTCACAAAGTAATTTCAATTTTTTCCAATGGATTATTTTTCCAATGATAATATTGCTCCTTGTTCTCTGAACGAGCAATGCAAAAGCCAGAATATTCTGTACCCTATGTTCAGCTGTTCTGGCCCATGTGAGTGAATGTTCCATGCTTCTTGTGCTGGTATTTCTAAATCGTGCCTTGACGATTTAATTTCAGTCCGATCTGGTCTTCGCTGGTATTGTGCTTCGTGCAGGGCCCTTTCCCCGGATGAACTCTATTCTAAAATAAAGGTTTTTGGGGAAAGCCTTAACTTATTAAATAATAACTTCAGAGAAATTGTTTCATTTTTTAGCGAAGTTAGTGCCGCACCCACTACCAACGTTTCTGATGAAATTACTGTTCAGGATTACATTTCGGTTCCTTCGTCCATGACGCTTCTTCCGGAATTTTGTCAGTTTCATCAGAAAAATACCCTAAAAGCTCTAAAAGAAAGAGGAAAAACAAAAACAAAAATAAGCGTCGGACGGCGTCCTCCAGACCTTCCAAGGCAGATCAGCCCTCAGCAATGCCATCAGATAATAATAATACGGTGATTTCTTATACACCTTCTTCTATTCCTCCATTGACTAGTAGTCCAAATACGATTTCAACTACGCCTAACAGTCATTTGACTTTAAGAGCAGTTTCGAGGACCAGAAATGTTTTCATTTCACGTCTTCAGCCCGACACATTAATAGAAAATATATTAACGTTTGTCAGGCAATCCAAGTTAGTGAACTCAAATGCATTCTGTTCATGCAAAAAAATTGGTAATAAGCCTTCCCATGCTTCTTTTATTTTAACAGTTGCAGCCGATGATTTTACAACTGTTCTTAACTCTAATTTGTGGGCCGATAATATTCTTGTTACTGAGTTCAAGCCAAAAAATAAGTCTAAAAGGGTGACTCAAGCCGCCCGCCAGACTCAAAAAAACTAAATAGGCTGTCCCTTTACTATCAAAATGTAAGGGGACTACGTTCTAAGACGCAGAGCTTATTTCTATCTATTCAAAATTGCTCAGGATATTATCTCGTTAACAGAAACGTGGCTGAACGGAAGCATTACTGATTTGGAATTGTTTGACAATAGTTTTCAAGTTTTTAGAAAAGACAGATACACTGACAATATTTCTTCTGTCGGTGGTGGTGTCCTTTTGGCTGTAAGGAACTGCTTTGTCAGTTCTATTGTTGACATTCCCTGCTCTTCTAATATTGAACTAATTTGCGTTAAAGTTATACATTATAACTCTAATGTATATGTTATTAATGCGTATGTTCCTCCTAAGAGTAGTGTAGAGGTCTATGCAAGCCTTGCGGAGTGCATAGATTACATAATTGATTTACTTGACGTTAATGACGACATTATATTATTGGGCGATTTTAATCTACCTGATTTAAAATGGCATTCTTCTGACGATGATACGTACTATTGTGCATCTAATTCGAAGCCCGACAAGAACATATATTTGTTGATAATATATGTTCAGACTTACAACAAGTGAGTTGTATGTATAATAGTCTTGAAAGACTTCTTGACCTGGTCTTAACTACAGACAGTAACAATGTTGTTGTTAAGAGGGCCTTTCATGCTTTAACTACTGTTGATGAATATCATCCACCATTGAGTATTTGGTACGAATCCGACAGAACAAATATAGTAAATTCTAATTCAGCAGATAAGCTTTATGAATTCAATTTTAAAAAAGCTGACTTTTTGAAGTTGAATCAGTTGCTTCATGGTAAACTTAATGCAATTTTAGAATATATAAATGGAAATTGCCTTGATGACTCCATACATTTTTTTTTATATGGAACTCTTTGCTGTGTTTTCTCAATCCGTACCTTATAGTCTCAAATTTGCGAGGAATTCTGCGTACCCGTGGTACACAAAGGATTTAAAGACTCTTGGCAACAACAGGAATAGGGCATGGAAGAAATACGTCTGTAGCTTAGGCTCAAACGACCTAGAAACTTACAAACGTTTGTTTCTGGAATTTGAAAATCGCTCAGCTACATTATATCACGAATATTTAGATAATGTTAAGCTGAGAATATTGACAGATCCAAAGAAATTTTGGGGATTCGTAAACACAAAGAAGAAATCTGATGGATTTCCTTCTTCATTTAGAACTCCTGAGGGATTTACTGACAATCCCGTCAAAATTTGTGGCCTATTCGCCAATCTTTTTAAAGAATCATTCTGTTCAGATTCTTTTACTCCTGATGGAGAGTACTTTGAATATATGAATTCCGAACCCAGAGTATCTTTGGAACATATATCCTTCACTCCAGAGGATATTTTAATGTATATTAGATCGATCGATGAGAAGTTTGGTGCTGGACCTGACGGTGTTCTTGCCGCAGTGTTAACACAATGCGGTTCTGTTTTGAGTCAACCACTTTATTTATTATTCAATAAATCTATTAACGAAAGTTATTTTCCACTTTTTTGGAAAAAATCATTTATAAGTCCTATTTTTAAAAAGGGTTGCAGGAACGATGTCAGTAACTATAGGCCTATGGTTTAGCTCTCATCGATTCCAAAACTTTTTGAGCGGATGGTGTATGATCGGGTGAAAATTCACTGTGGGGAAGTCATAACAACTCGTCAGCATGGTTTTGTGAATGGCAGATCCACTGTGTCTAATCTTCTCGATTTTACAACATTCTGCTTAAATTCTATTGATTCTGGTAACCAGGTCGATTGTGTTTACATTGACTTTAGTAAGGCATTTGATAAGCTACCACACAATCTAATCTTATTTAAACTTGAGTTAATGGGATTTCCACAATATTTTGTGAACTGGATTAAATCGTTTTTGGTGGAGCGATCTTATCAAATACGTTTCCGAGGCGCATTGTCTTCTGAATTTATTGCTGAATCAGGTGTTCCTCAGGGTAGTCACCTTGGTCCTCTTCTGTTTATTTTAGCTATCAATGATGTAACTCACGTCATTGAACACTCTCATCTGCTTATTTATGCATATGATATGAAAATATACAGAACGATTAATTCTAGAGATAACTCAGACCTACTCCAGTCTGATCTAAAATCCTTTGAAGTTTGGTGTTCTAAAAATAATATGTTTTTAAATCCAGATAAATGCCAAACTATGACCTTTTCGCGAAAAAGGAATAATTTTATTTTTGATTATAAGATTAAAGATACTGCCTTGAGTCGTGTAGACACCGTCAAAGACCTAGGTATATGCATGGATTCTAAGCTGTCGTTTAACATTCATATTGATAATATTTGTAAAAAAGCATCTTCAATGCTTGGTTTTATAAAACGCTGGGCCAAAGAATTTAATAGCATGATTACAACTACAACGTTGTATTATGCAATCGTGCGTCCTCACTTAGAGTATGCAAGTCAAGTTTGGTCCCCAAGTTACAATGTGCATGTTGATCGAATAGAAAGAATACAAAAACGTTTTGTTCAGTTTGCTCTAAGGGGCTTAAGTGGAACTAACATATTAGACCTTCCTCCTTATGAGGATCGTTTAAAACTATTAAAAATGCAGTCTTTAGGTGATCGAAGGAAATCGGCAGATATCGTATATTTACACCAGCTCATAACAGGTGTATTCGATTCTCCAGAACTTCTTTCTCACATAAATTTTAACACTAACCGTACAAGCAGTAGAAACGCTAACAACTTAATTTATTTGCCATTTAGTAGAACAAATTATATGGCTACTGCTCCTTTAAGTCGCATGAGTTCCTTTGTTAACAATTGTAGCGTTTTTGATGTTAATTTGTCAAAAGGTCAACTCAAAAGTAGATTAAAATTAGTTGTGTAAATAGATCTATGTATACGCATGGTTAGTTGTTACGTCTTGTGTTGTCCCTGAGCCCAACCCATTTATTGGTGGGTACATTTTCCCACATTAACTTGTTTGTGGTCACGGGTATCCATAACATTGATATTTTTCAATGATTACTGGGTAGTGGCTTTAGATGGGTTAATGCTGAGGAAGTGCGATATAGCTGTAGTAGCTGAACTCTATTGTTATTGTTTTTAAATAATATAAAATTGTATACTTTTCACTTTTATTTACAACTTCTCACATTTGTTTCATTTTCTTTGTAAATGTAAGCAAGTTATCAGTGTTGCTTCCTGTATGGAATCGAGGAAAACCCGAAATAAAGGACGAAATCGAGGGAAAACCCGAAATGAATCCACCAAAAGTAATAAAAAACAACACCGATATCCCCCTTTTTTTATATACACTAGCCGCTGCTGTCAAAATCCACTGGCTCTGAAATTTCGTTGATAGTAGCGACATTGACTCCGACCATTATCTTGTTGCAGCCAAGATCCGCATGCGATTATGCAATGTGAAGAACATACGCACGCACAGGAATGCAAAGAAAGCTAGATGTCTCTAAGCTGCAATTACAACGGACTGCCGAAGCCTACTCAGCTCAACTCTCGGTTAAGCTCAACCAACCAACCTCTGGACCCGACGACGCCGGCGGACTTTGGGCGCATATATCTCACTCCATACGCGCTCCCGCTGAAGAAGTCATTGGTTTCCGGCGCCCGCAAGCTCGGAACCAATGGTATGATCAGGAGTGTCGCATCGCGACTGCAGTAAAAAACGCCGTATATAGAAAAACGCTGCAGTCAGCTGCAACGCGAGCCGTGCGAGAAAACTACCGCGAAAAGAGGAAGGAAGAGAGGCGCCTTTTCAGACGCAAGAAAAGAGAGCAGAAAAAATCAAGAGGTATACCAGGGCAAGAAGGATGCACGAAAATTCTATCAACAGCTTAAGCGTCTAACCCAAGGTTTCAAGCCCGGAGCATCCACTTGTAGAGACGAAAATGGAGATCTGAATACGGATACGCAGTGTGTGCTGAGATTGTGGAGACGGGACTTCTCCAATTTACTTACTGGCGACGATTCCACCAATGCCGCCCATGGAGAGCGCAGTTCAGAGCCACCAATCAACGATGACGGAGTGGAAGTACCACCAGCTAGCCATGAAGAGGTTCGAATTGCTACCCAACGACTCAAAAACAATAAAGCAGCGGTTGCTGACGGCCTATCAGCTGAATTGTTTAAAACTGGTGGCGATGAATTGATGAGGCGCATGCATCAGCTCATCAGCAAAATATGGCTAGAAGAAAGCATGCCCGACGATTGGAACCTCAGCGTACTGTGCCCTATACTTAAGAAAGGAGACCCTACAATCTGGGCTAGTTATAGAGGTATCAGTCTTATTTCCATCGCATATAAGGTTCTGTCAAGCGTACTATGTGAAAGATTAAAGCCGATTACAAAAACACTGATTGGACCTTATCAGTGTGGCTTTCGACGTGGTAAGTCCACCATAGACCAGATTTTCACGCTACGACAAATCCTGGAGAAAACCCACGAAAGTCAAATTGACACACACCATCTCTTTGTCGATTTTAAAGCTGCGTTCGATAGCCTGAGAAGGGATTGCCTATACGCAACAATGTCCGAGTTCGGTATTAGGCCGTAACGATGGAAACCGATTTAAGTTTAATAGCGAAAAAAACTTGCGAATAGATGAAAAAACAATTTTGGACAACTTTTTTTTTTTTAAACCCATACCGACCCACCCCCGTGACCTTTTGTAAACGCAAAATCACGATTTGTTTGCGTTTTTTCACCATAGCGTCCATACTATTGCAGATGCGTTGGTATAATATACTGGAAGTTAATGGACAATTTGAATACAAATATTTTGATACATCATTTAATTATCTGGGATATCCGGTTATCGAGATATATAATTTTGAAGAAAAAATCAAAAAAGTTCAAAAATTCAATTTTTTTTTAGTTTTTCAATTTTTATAAAAAATCTATTTGAGATAAGTAATTAAATGCATAATATTATTTTTTTTAAATATATTACACATCTTTTGACACCCAATTTCTTACTCTCCAACTTTTTTTTAACCCATACCGGCCCAATGAATTAATTATATGTTTTCGAAAAAATATACATTTGGAGCATAACTTCCTCCGTAATAGTCGAACTATAATAATGACGTAATTTTTCTAAGAAAAAAATCTGTCGATTTTTTCAATACGATTTCTGGTCAGAGAGACATAAAAAATAGTAAACAAAAAATTTTTAAATTTGATGTAGATATGAAGTTACAAAAAACATACGAAATACTAATCAAACTGTTGTATACATACTTTGTTGTAATTTTTTCTCAAGATCATATCTAAAAATGTTTCTTGGAAATTCCTCTAAGATTATGTTTGTCCAAGTTCAAATAATAGAATTTAAATTATTAATTAATTAATTAATTTGTTGAATTGATTTTTATTTAATTTAACGAATCTATGAAAATCGTCCATTTGCCCACAAGGAGCAACAGGACTTAACAATAAGAAGAAGTAAAAAATCGCTCAGAAGTCATAAGTTATAACGCGAGTCCAGAACGTAGAAATTGAGGTTGACTTATCCATTGGCGCTGTCCATGCTGGTTTAAAGTCTTGGTTGGCAAACAGTGCCGGTACTGTTAGTAGCAAACTGTTTCTTTGTAGTGAAAGAGGGCATCATGCTTCGATGCCGCAGCTTAGCGATGATATAGCCCTCGCGTTGTGACTCGCCAGAGACGTGTTTCGAGGCTTCTGTCACCACTTTGATGCACCTTTCCACTGCCTGCGAATGGCAAGGTACGCTTTGTAAGTCAATGTCGAACTTCATGTCCGCTCTTGCAGCTTTCTTGACTTTGCCCTTGAACTCTGAATCAGTTTTTTGTACTGCGCCAGTTGTCCAATGTTGTCTTCTGTAATCAGAAGATCGCGCAAAATTGGCGGTGGTTGTTGTTGGGGTAATACTTTTTTCCAGCGGATCATATCTACGTAGTCTGTGCATGAAAAATTAAGCATTGGCACCTTGAACTCACGTACTGCGGGATCTCGAGCTTCAGAAAGTGCGTTGCGTGCATCAAAAATGCGACGATATGCCAACAAACGAATCGGCTCTCGATCATCGTTGCACATCGCCAAAAGAATATTTTCTGGGTGTGCAAAAAACCCATTGCGATGAATGCATTTTTGGAATGCTTGCAATGTATTCAATGGCATCAGAGGTACCATAAACCGCGACAACTTGATAAGCGTGTAAACATGCAATGCACCACTGACGCAACCTGGGTGACGCTTGATTCCTATGCTCATTGAAGCGTAGACTTTTAAAATGTAAGTCACTAAAATTTTTAAGGCATCAGAAGGTTTTGCGGTCGCGATGTATAGTCGACAAATGCAGTTTGCTGTCGTGGTCCAGCGTGAGTGAGACAGCTTTCCTACAATAATTATCAATAAAATTATATCAATTTTAATCTGGCAAACGACGTGTCATTTCATGAATTGTTATACCTGGTTCACGATGCTCAAAATTTTGCGGTACAACGCCAGATGAAATGACTCGACAAATGTCGATCAAATATTTGTTGTCCGTGTTTAATAAAGATGTATCAAAGTCGGTCAAATCTTCTTCAAAAGCAATCTTCTCGAAGTCTGCAATTGGCAATCCTGTGCAAATTTTGAGTTTTCCACCAATTGGCCCGGAGAAATTATTTGGGTCTTTCGTTTCCCCAATATACTCACGCATCAATACCCTGAATGGCAATTCGTTCATGTGTAGTAAGCACACAAGCCATTGCACAGACATGCCCATTGTAACTTCAATTAAACGGATGACACCACGTTCTCTGCCAACATTGACATTTGTGCCATCGCATCCAATCGCTTTGATTGTTGAAAGATCAACATTTTTCTCAATCAATCGGTCCCTTATTGAATTCATAATAGATGCCGATGTGCCTTCATCTACGGTAATATGCGAGAAAAACATAGAACCGGGCTCCTGCAGAATAGAAATGTTCTCTTCTTTTTTCTTTTTTAGGCAACCGTTCTCGTGTCTTAGAGTAAGATCTTTCCTTCCATCGAAAAACAAAGCATGGAAGGTAGCTGCTTGAATGGCGCCCTCTACAGCCGTCGTGCGAAGTGCACGTCTAGCTCGATAAACCTTCATTCGATCAACGACATATTGTTTATCTTGCGAGGTGATTAAGCCGGCATCCAAGTATGCTGCTGATACAATCGCTGCTGTTGCTGTATTTGACACATCATATCGGTCAGCTACTTTGGCCACATTAGGAATAGCCAACCAATTGATTTGGTCATCTCTATCCAATTCAGTGGCTAGTTCCGATACTTCAGATGAAGATGGTGATGATGACGATGGTGATAAAGTATTGGCGTCTGGACGCGCACGCTTTGGCGGAAGATATTCAGCTTCCACAGAAGAAGAAGAGGCGATTGGCTGGCTCGTGGATCCAGATGCTCCAGTTTGGTCTCTATTTTGGCGAACCAACCTTTTTCCTAAGATCGCCGAAACACGTACGTCGACAGAACCAATAACCATTTTTCTCTCATTACGCTGGTCGATAAGAAAATTATGTTCTATCGAATCTACCTTGTTACTTCGATTGCATGTGCATTTTACAATGTCTTTACACTTGCAACGACAAATGTCGAAAAGTTTGCATGCAGTTGACTGAAAAAAAAAACACAAATATTGAATTTATTTTCCACAGAACATAGTTCCACAAAGTGAAAACAACTCACGCGAAATGCTGAGCTTTTTTGTAAAAACTTCTCACTGTTTTGTCTCAATATATCCGTATTTAAAAGTTTCAGAAATGCTTTATTGAAGGCTTGCAGTTTTGCATACACTCTCTGAGGACTAGTTGTAGGAATTGTTGTTTTTTCCATACATTAATTACTTTCAATGCTACGATTTTTTCGGCTTCTTTCCAATCAAGGTTTTCGTGATGCTTCACGTACTGAAGTGCTAGAAGCACGTCTGCACCTGTCGGTAAAGAACTTGTCGGCAATTCGCGAGGATCACTGTTAAGAATTTGTATTTTTCGACGGGACATTTTGGTTGTCTATATTTATTTCACTTTCACTTCTTAATTGGAATAAATTAAAACTATTGTCCTTTCACAACAGAAATTATAAATCGAATGAAAAACTAACAATGAAACTTTTGTACGAAATTCAAATATTGAATATTCTTGACTCAGCAATGCGAAGATTTTATAATTGAAAAAGATGCTGTTTTTTTTATGTCTCTCTGACCAGAAATCGCAGAAAAACAATCAATATATTAAAATATCAGTATTGAAAAAATCGACAGATTTTTTTCTTAGCAAAATTACGTCATTATTATAGTTCGTTCGACTATTACGGAGGAAGTTATGCTCCAAATGTATATTTTTTCGAAAACATATAATTTATTCATTGGGCCGGTATGGGTTAAAAAAAAGTTGGAGAGTAAGAAATTGGGTGTCAAAAGACGTGTAATATATTAAAAAAAAATAATATTATGCATTTAATTACTTATCTCAAATAGATTTTTTATAAAAATTGAAAAAGTAAAAAAAAATTGAATTTTTGAACTTTTTTGATTTTTTCTTCAAAATTATATATCTCGATAACCGGATATCCCAGATAATTAAATGATGTATCAAAATGTTTGTATTCAAATTGTCCATTAACTTCCAGTATATTATACCAACGCATCTGCAATAGTATGGACGCTATGGTGAAGAAACGCAAAAAAATCGTGATTTTGCGTTTACAAAAGGTCAAGGCGGTGGGTCGGTATGGGTTAAAAAAAAAAAAAAGTTGTCCAAAATTGTTTTATCATCTATTCGCAAGTTTTTTTCGCTATTAAACTTAAAACAGAAACAAAAAGTTCGAGATCGTTATGCCCTATTCGGTATACCTGCAAAGTTGATTAGACTTTGCAGAATGACGTTGAGCAACACACGCAGCCCTGTCAAGGTAGGAAATGACCTCTCCGAAACCTTCAATACTGAAAGAGGTTTCAGGCAAGGCGATCCACTGTCTTGCGATCTCTTCAACATCATCATGGAGGGGATCGTACGAAAGGCCGGTGTGCATCGTAATGGCACCATTTTCTACAAAGGCGTCCAGCTCCTTACGTACGCTGATGATATTGATATTGTCGGCAGAACCAAGAGAGATGTTACCGCTGCTTTCGCCGCTATCGAAAAGGAATCAGCCAAAGTGGGTTTATCGATAAATGACGGTAAAACAAAGTATATGCTGTCTACAAACAAGGGAGCGCGGCGTTTAGACTCCCACGTTTCATCCGGCAGCTATAACTTTGAAGTAGTCAAGGAGTTCGTTTACCTTGGCACCGCCATTAATACCAGAAACGAAATCAGCCTGGAGATAAAGCGAAGAACAATAATTGCTAATAGGTGCTACTACGGGCTCAGTAAGCAACTAAGTTCCAGAGCCCTCTCACGATCGACAAAACTAACACTCTACAAGATGCTCGTTCTACCTGTGCTGCTTTATGGCGCTGAGGCATGGGTAGTTTCGCAAACTGACGCAGCCGCTCTGGGGGTGTTCGAGAGAAAAGTTCTTCGCAAAATCTTCGGTCCTGTTCGAGTCGGCGATGACTATCGAATCCGAATGAACCACGAGCTGTATAAGCTCTACGATGACATTGACGTAGTACGGCGTATAACTGTGCAGCGACTACGCTGGCTGGGTCATGTCCATCGTATGGACGACGAAGTTCCAGCGAAAAAGGTGCTCGAGGCGAGGGTCGCTGGTCAACGACGACGAGGGAGACCATGCCTCCGATGGATGGACCAGGCTGAGGAAGCCCTTACCGCACTTGGTGTATCCGATTGGAGAAGGCGCACGCAAAGCAGAGGCGCCTGGCGAGAGCTGATGAGATCGGCCGAATTCCGGACACGGGTTGTTACGACCACCTAAGTAAGTAAGTAAGTAGCGATGAAAGTGCCGTGAAAGTGAATCCAGTGTGAGTGTATTTGTAAAAAAGTGTGAATGTATTGAGTTTTTCGGACTATAGGGCCAGTATACTGGCCTGTTTAGCATGCCTGTTAGTTAACAATTCGATTTGGTTGCATTTAGTTTAGTTTAGTTTATTGAGTTTATATACGAGAAAAATCTATACAGACTAGAAAAATAATGCATTTCATGTAGAAGATATTAATATAATATAACATATAAGCTATAAATTTAATTAAAAAAACTAGAAACAAAGTTTTTAAAAGATGATTTAGGCATTGAAAAATCAAAGGCATATTTTAAAGACAAATCATTATATAAACACAAAGATCTGGTAATAGGTTCATTAAGGGCGTAATTCGTTCTGTGGTATTTAATATAAAAGAGTTTTAGACAACGCAACTGCCTTGAAGGAATATTGAAATTAATTAACTTTAATAACGATGAGCCATCAATATTACCGAGATGATATCATATACAAATATTACTGAACTTATTTTCCTTCTAATTGCAAGTGTATTTAATCCCAATAACAAACAATGAACAATTTATGAGGGTAGATTTCAATTAAACCTAGTACAACGAAGCATATACTTAGAAGCAATTTTTTTAACTTTTCTAGCATTGAAGAATGGATTGCCGCTGAAGGATTCCAAATAGCAGAAGCATACTCTAGTCTTGACCTTTTTAGAGAACTATCAAGTGCTTTTTTTGTATAAGGTTCCTTAAACTCATTGTTTCTGCGAATGAAGGCAAGGAGGGAATCTACTTTGGGAAGTTAAAAGTTTAAGTGATCTAAGAAGGTGAAATTGGAGTCAAAAATAACTCCCAGGTCACGAATTGTATTAAGGAGGACATGACATTCGCGGCAGAAAAACAGACCCTTTTTTTAAAATTCATAACTCAGTCAAAAATAAACATTTTTCCAAAAGTTTTTTTTATTATTGTGGAGAATTGAACAAATTACAAGAAAAAAAATTAAAAAAATATATTTTTCACTCCAACATGGTTTTATAGAGCTCCAAACTGGCGGCAGACAAAAAACGGGGCCTTGTGGTTGCAGCGCTGGGAGTTGCAAAAATTGTCCGATCTGGAAAAAAATGACTTTTTTAAATCTTAACAAAATTGGTTATCGTATGACACGAGCTTTTTTTTTAAATTTTTTTTCAATTTTCGGTGATGTTCCAAATTTGAAAGTGTGTTTTTTCGAAAAAAATATTGGCCCTTAGTATAAAGAAATTCTGAGTCGATTCTTTCTAAAACTCGACTTTAGCTTTCAATCGGTAGTAATAATAACAAAAAAGTCACTTCTAAGTTAGAAAACATCTAGTTGTGGCTCGCCTGATTCTAAGTCAATTTTAAATTGACAATTGAAACAATTGTAGTGAATATGGACGATGAAATATTTCGGGATCTAGAAATAATAAATGATGCCAAAAGTACAAATGCAAAGAAAAAGTACAAAAAAGTAGCTTAGAATCACCTAACTAAGTTTGAGTTTAGAAGTGAGTTTTAACGTTTATTAATGGCCATTGTAATGGCCATTGACTTTAAAAATTCATAAAAAATCGAAAAAAAAATTAAAAAAAAAGCTCGTGTAATACGATAGCAAATCAAGTTTAAAAAAAATAGAAAAAAAAAATTCGTCAAAAAATTAACCCGCTAGTGCCGCAACCAGTACGAAAAACATGGTTTCGAGATAAACGCGTCCAAAGATTGTAAACAAAGAAAAAAAAGGTTACCTTCAATCTGCCATGCCTGATTCGTACTGTATGCCTTCGTTATCTTGTGTTGTGCTGTTTCTTATAGTTTTTTGCAATCGTTTAGCAATTCGAGTTTCTTTTGAAGCTTCATATGCCTTCACTCTGGCACATTTCATACGATTTGCATCATTTCCTTTGGAAAAATTCAATGCTGTAGCTCCTATGGTGATACCAAGTAGTTGAAACATTTGCAAATAACTATAAGCCCCGTGATTGTAAGTAGACACTGCCATGCAGCTTGCAATATTAACAATTCTGTTGCTGCCTGGCATACACTTGGGTGCAATGAGCCAAACTTTTGCATTCAAACTTTCATTGGAGTTTTGCGTGAATCCACCCAAGCACTTGTTTAGCAATTCATCGTTACTCAACGCCGTGTAAACTGGTTTGATTGCCTTTTGCACTATTTCATGAAGTGGTGGTTTATGGAGAACAGTTGATCCTTCTGCCTTTGCCTTCTGCCAATAACACCAACTGTCACTACCTGTAGGGCAAAACATATGCTGAGGATTTTCATCTGTGGATATCTTGTGATAAAATGTTGCCCAAATGGCATTACGCATATTTTCCAAAGAATTGACGTTGTTTCTAATGGCCAATCCATAATAAACTGTCAATTCGTCAATCAATCGCTGAGACTTTTCGTGATGTTCATGGCTCTTTTACAGGTGTATTTGTTTTTTTACAATCTGTAATCATTCTTTTTTTGCACTTCAACATCATTGTAGGGTTTGGCATTTGAAATTGAAGAAAATGTTTTTGAGTCTCCATCTCCGATGTAATACTGATATTTGACACCATATAGTAGTTCAGATCTTTGAAACATTGTCAAAATTGCATCCGGTTCCATTTTTCCTGCGCTGCCGCTATGATTCATGGAGCACGATGCTTCATGCTCTGAGAACCATATTTCAAAGTCTGCATTGTTCAAATTTTCTTTTTGGTACTCACACTTTTTGCAGTAGGCACTTTTGACTTCAAAATCAATTACTTTCCCCGTAAAGTGTCCAATGAGTGTAGCCACTCCGAACAAAGACGAAAAACCTCTATTCATCCAAGTTCCATCGCCAGACACAATTATACCATCATCAACCAATTCTAAGTCATCTTGTTTTTTAGTTTCTGATAGTTCTTTCTCAGCAGCAGACTTCATTGATGATTGAGCAACTGTGGTTGTGGCTTTTTCAACATTTTCCATAATAACATCATATGGTCGTTGAGTGATGCATGTTGGTAAATCCATAAGTCCACAAAACAGTTGCGAGGCCGACAGGCCTTTCCCAAGAACGCGCATAGTGGCAGCAAGTCTCCTATTGATTTCATACGCTCTACCATTTATCAATGGTGATGAATTTATGGTTTTGATATCGTCATTGCACTTTGTACAAAATATAACCAGTTTGAATCCAAGGCCACGCATAGATTTCTTTTCAAATTTTACATTGCAATGCCCAAAAATATTTCAGCATATTGTAATATGCAGTAGGAAAATGTTTCATCACAACCAACATCCACTGATGCTCCATGAAGTTTTTTAGCAGATGGTCTAGTGAACTCCACCTCAGATTCCATTTCTTCTGTTGAAATAGGTTTTCTTGGTGTAATGATTTTGTGTAAAAAACCTCTTTTGCCTTTTCGATCTAAAGAACGACGCATCATTTTTCAATATTTTTCACAAAAAAACCACGACTTCACGCTGCAAAAGATGCTAAATAACTGAGCATATAAAATAAAAATTCCACTATATGAGTTATAAATATAAAGAAATTCAAAAACACAAAAAAAAGCCCACCCTTCAAGTAGGTACGAAATAACAACCACCAAAAGTCAGGTAGCAAGTAAAACAAGTATATACCAGCTGTCGTACGTAGGTAGCGCAAAAATTAAAAATGCTCTCTCACTAATCCGGCTGTAACTTTTGAACCCGTAAGAATTTTTCCATGAAATTTTTTTTCTTAGAATCTTAAGAGTATAAGATTCTAAAATACAAAATTATTAAAAAAAAAATTTCGATTTAAAAAAACTGCCAATGTCTTGTCCCCCCTTAACTCTTTGCAATGGGATATCTGCCATGGTATAGGAAGTTATTATTATTATCTTTGATTTATGAAAAGATACCTGAGAACACTTCCTAATGTTAAGCGGTAACCCATTACGGGGACAATAATGCCGAATCAACCAAATTTTTTACCTTGGCAAAAAATTTTAAGTCGTCAGCATAAAGAAGGAATTTAGAGTAACGAAAACATTTGCATATATCATTTATGTACAAAACAAACAGCAAGGGGCCCAATATACTACTCTGCGGAACACCAGAAGACTAAAGCGTCTTGACTAAAGCAATATGTTTGTAAATTATTAATCGAAACTTAGCAACTTCTACCACTTAGATAGGACTTAATCCATTCCAAGAAAGTGGAGTGGCACCCCATTTTACCAAGTTTAGCAACTAACACGTTATGGGAAACTTTATCGAAGGGCTTACAAAAATCTGTATATAGGACATCAACTTGAATACCCGATTCTAAAGAAGATATACAATAATTAGAAAAAGGGAAAGGTTACTTACTGTAGACTTCCCAGCTACAAACCCATGCTGCTCAAGACAAATGTGTCGCTTAACAAGAAAGTACAATTTATGTTTGATGACTGGCTCAAACAATTTTGAAACATTGGTTAGTTTAGAAATGGTTCGGTGGTTGGTTATATCATTATTTTGACCATTTTTAAAGATTGGAGTAATAGCTACAATTTTTCAAGCTTCGATAAAAGATTCAGAAGACAGAAAATTATTGAAGATCATACAAAGCGGTTCAGCTAATGCAGCTGCGCATTTAATTAATAAAATAGAGGACAATACATCGTTGTCAGATTTAGAAGAACTTTTTAATTGAGACAATGAACTAAAAACATCTTCAACTGTCACTACGATATAGCCAATATGGAAGCCTAGTTCAACATTTTCCAACAGGGAGCTATCATACCACGAGTCATCATTATTATAGTTTGATTTAAAATAATCTGCAAAAAGATTAACCGTATGAACAGCTAAGGAAGTCTTGCTACCGTTAAATATCATTGAAAACGGAATCTCCGATCCATTTCTTTTCGATTGGATATAATCCCAAAATGTTTTAGGATTTGAAATTATATTGGTTTCAAAACTAAGTATACATTTGCTTGTACAAAAATGTATTGAAGAAATCAAACTCTCTCGCATAATGCTCGAATTTGAGTTTATAACAACTAACGTTAGTAGACTTAAACAGCATAAAAAATTTATTACGCAAATTTTTTAATTTTTTGAGACCACTAGTATACCATGGAGAACAGGGGGCGAACCTTCACATGGCAACGTGTCTGACCGCCTCAACCTGGCGAGGCCAGCATTATCCATGTCGAAATCGTCTCAAGTCGACTCAAACCTCCACGTGGTGTTCCCTGGGCAACGGAAAACTGGCATCCGTCAGTTTGACGGTTAATTTGAGCGGCGGGTCGCTCCATAGACCTTAAACATGGAATGTTGGCAGTCCCGCCAAATTACTACTGCCCAATGAAAACTAAGCCAGTCTCGAATAAGAACCCCAATTACGTTGACGACCACCGCAAACGAAAAACGAACAATGATTTACGGATATGCTGGAATGTCCGGACCCTTCATAGGGAAGGTGCCATTATCCAACTGGCGGAAGCCCTCAAAACAATAAAAGCTGACATCACCGCCATCCAGGAAATGCAATGGAAAAGCCAGGGCTGCTCTAAACAAGCACACTGCAATATCTATTACAACTGCCATACGGAGAGGCGCGAATTTGGATGTGGATTCGTCGTTAGCCGGAAACTACGACACCTTGCTTCCCAGTCCACACCTGTGAACGAAAAATTGGCCACGATCCTCATCAAGGCAAAATTTTTCTACATCAGCCTTATTTGCGCGCACGCCCCGACGGAGGAAAAGGACGAAGCCGTCAAGGACGCTTTCTACGCTAGTCTTGAGGACGTATATGACCACCTTCCGGTCCATGATGTGAAAATAGTCCTCGGCGATTTTAGTGCGAAAGTCGGAAGGGAAGGCATCTTTGGCCCCACTGTCGGTCAGTTCAGTCTTCATGAGACCTCCACAAACAACGGTCTAAGACTGACCGACTTCGCCGCGGCACGAAACATGGTAGTTAGTAGCACCAGATTTAAGCACCTCGACATCCACAAGGCCACCTGGCTGTCCCCAGATCAAAAAACGCGAAACAAAATTGATCATGTTGTAATCGACGGAAGGCATGCCTCTAGTGTTCTAGATGTGCGTACATTTCGGGGGTCAACATTGACTCCGACCATTATCTCGTTGCAGCCAAGATCCGCATGCGATTATGCAATGCGAAGAACATACGCACAGGAATGCAACGAAAGCTAGATGTCGCTAAGCTGCAATTACAACAGACTGCCAAAGCCTTCTCCGCTCAACTCTCAGTTAAGCTGAACCAACCAACCTATGGACCAACCAACCACTCCATGCGCGCTGCCGCTGAAGAAGTCATTGGTTTCCGGCGCCCGCAACCTCGGAACCAATGGTATGATCAGGAGTGTCGCACTGCGACTGCAGTAAAAAACGCCGCATATAGAAAAACGCTGCAGTCAGCTGCAACGCGAGCCGTGCGAGAAAACTACCGCGAAAAGAGGAAGGACGAGAGGAGCCTTTTCAGACGCAAGAAAAGAGAGCAGGAAAAGCGTGAGCGTGAGGAACTAGAGGTATACCAGGGCAAGAAGGATGCACGAAAATTCTATCAACAGGTTAAGCGTCTAACCCAAGGTTTCAAGCCCGGAGCATCCACTTGTAGAGACGAAAATGGAGATCTGAATACGGACACACAGTGTGTGCTGAGATTGTGGAGATAGCATTTCTCCAATTTACTTACTGGCGACGATTCCACCAATGCCGCCCATGGAGAGCGCAGTTCAGAGCCACCAATCAACGATGACGGAGTGGAAGTACCACCACCTAGCCATGAAAAGGTTCGAGTTGCTACCCAACGACTCAAAAACAATAAAGCAGCGGGTGCTGACGGCCTGTCAGCTGAATTGTTTAAAACCGGTGGCGATGAATTGATAAGGCGCATGCATCAGCTCATCAGCAAAATATGGCTAGAAGAAAGCATGCCCGACGATTGGAACCTCAGCGTACTGTGCCCTATACTTAAGAAAGGAGACGCAACAATCTGCGCAAGTTGAGGTATCAGTCTTATTTCCATCGCATATAAGGTTCTCTCAAGCGTACTGTGTGAAAGATTAAAGCCGATTACAAAAACACTGATTGCACCTTATCAGTGTGGCTTTCGACCTGGTAAGTCCACCATAGACCAGATTTTCACGCGACGACAAATCCTGGAGAAAACCCACGAAAATCAAATTGACACACACCATCTCTTTGTCGATTTTAAAGCTGCGTTCGATAGCCCGAGAAGGGATTGCCTATACGCAACAATGTCCGAGTTCGGTATACCTGCAAAGTTGATTAGACTTTGCAGAATGACGTTGAGCAACACACGCAGCTCCGTCAAGGTAGGAAATGACCTCCGAAACCTTCAATACCAAAAGAGGTTTCAGGCAAGGCGATCCACTGTCTTGCGATCTCTTTAACATCATCATGGAGGGAATCGTACGAAAGACCGGTGTGCATCGTAATGGCACCATTTTCTACAAAGGCGTCCAGCTCCTTGCGTACGCTGATGATATTGATATTGTCGGCAGAACCAAGAGAGATGTTACCGCTGCTTTCGCCGCTATCGAAAAGAAATCAGCCAAAGTGGGTTTGACGATAAATGAGGGCAAAACAAAATATATGCTGTCTACAAACAAGGGAGCTCGGCGTTTAGACTCCCACGTTTCATCCGGCAGCTATAACTTTGAAGTAGTCAAGGAGTTCGTTTACCTTGGCACCGCCATTAATACCAAAAACGAAATCAGCCTGGAGATAAAGCGAAGAACAATAATTGCTAATAGGTGCTACTACGGACACAGTAAGCAACTAAGTTCCAGAGACCTCTCTCGATCGACAAAACTAACACTCTACAAGACGCTCGTTCTACCTGTGCTGCTTTATGGCGCTGAGGCATGGGTAGTTTCGCAAACTGACGCAGCCGCTCTGGGGGTGTTCGAGAGAAAAGTTTGTAACGAAGCTCCCGGTCTTCCGGGTCCATAGCTGAGGTAAGCTCGCCGGATTCCGAGGTCCAGTACATTATTTATAATAAATGAAGAGACGTACAGTTATAGTTCATATTTCTTTATTGGGGCTTTAAGCCAATAATTTTAAAACAAGGTGATGCCGAGAATAACCGTGCCGCGCGACTTCCTTCACTCGTCTCCTCCTCCTTTTCTGGTGGCGAATCGTACCCGACGTGGCAACTGGTAGGTGTCTCGAGGATGGTCCGTCGTGGTCGAAATGTCGTCTCGTGTTTCTAGTACTCCTGCGTAATTATACCTCTGTGGCCCTGGCTCTTCCTTACTTTCAAGGCCCTGCTTATGTGCCCAGGCTGACGCCCCGGCTACGTATATGACAAACTAGGAGATATCCTGCTTATGTGCCCAGGCTGACGCCCCGGCTACGTATATGACAACCTAGGAGATATCCTGCCTCTGTGCCCAGGCTGACGCCCCGGCTACGTATACGACAAGTTAAATTTACCCTACTTATGTGCTCAGGCTGACGCCCCGGCTACGTATACGACAAGTTAAATTTACCCTACTTATGTGCTCAGGCTGACGCCCCGGCTACGTATACGACAAGTTAAATTTACCCTACTTATGTGCTCAGGCTGACGCCCCGGCTACGTATACGACAAGTTAAATTTACCCTACTTATGTGCCCAGGCTGACGCCCCGGCTACGTATACGACAAACTTAAATTTACTCTACTGATGTCTTTGTCCTTCCGCCTCGGACAGTCCTCATCTTACCTTCGTTGCCTTACCTTCAAGTCCCAGCAATTTCCAGTTGGTCGCGTGCACTCCAGTTCGCGGTCCGTCAGCAACTGAATTTTTAATTGCTTGTCAGCAAGTCTACCACTCTATTGCTGGCCGTTGTTCTTCTTCTTATTATCATTAAGCATGGCGCTATGCTGTCGCTCTCATTCTCGTTGCCTATGCTTCTTGTATGTTACTCCGTTCGTATGTCGTACTATGCTGCTGCTTTGTTTCTCTTAAATTCATTATTTCACTCAATGCTCTGCTCTTAGGTTGTCGCTCTAATTCTTGTTGGTTGCTTTGCCAAACGTGGCTCTATATTCCATGCTTGTATGCATGTAGTACTGCATGGCTGGTCTCTGCTTCTCTTCTGCTTAGGTTATGTAGGCAACGTGTTATTCTCGTAATCGTTTGTATATGTACATTTATGTTAGTACAGGGTGCTTTCTTAATTATTTATATATATTACAAATGTTTATATTCAATTCTTCTTAATAATAATTTACTTGATTATTACACAATGCAAAAACAATTATTATAATGTAATAGGTAATTAAGTAGATAATTAAAGTAGGTAAGTATAAGTAAATAAATTAAGGTAAGTAAAAATATAAGTTCATGGTAAGTAAAGTAAGCCAGTGTGAGTAAAAAAAATGTTTAAATAATAATAAAGTAAATAAGTGGTTCTCTTCTTTAAATAAAATAACAGAATAATACAAATAAAATAATGGAAAATATGTTTCTGGTGGACTACATCGCTGCACTTTGTGTGGGCAAAAGTTGCTTGCGAGTTTTGGGCGTCACAAGTTCTTCGCAAAATCTTCGGTCCTGTTCGAGTCGGCGATGACTATCGCATCCGAATGAACCACGAGCTGTGTGAGCTCTACGATGACATTGACGTAGTTCGGCGTATAACTGTGCAGCGACTACGCTGGCTGGGTCATGTCCATCGTATGAACGACGAAGCTCCAGCGAAAAAGGTGCTCGAGGCGAGGGTCGCTGGTCAACGACGACGAGGGAGACCATGCCTCCGATGGATGGACCAGGCTGAGGAAGCCCTAACCGCACTTGGTGTATCCGATTGGAGAAGGCGCGCGCAAAGCAGAGGCGCCTGGCGAGAGCGGATGAGGTCGGCTGAAACCCGGACACGGGTTGTTACGACCACCTAATTAAGTAAGTAAGTATACCATGGGAACTTGTGGTTATTCTGCACAACCCGAGGAATATTGTTTTTGCAAATATTTAAAGTGGTTAATTTGAAAATAGCAAAGCAAGTTGCGGTGTTTTTTCCATAAAGTAAGTTTGTCCAATTAATTTCATGAAATAGATCCGTTAAAGTATTGAAATTACACGAATTAAAATTAAATACATTATTTTGCTTGAAAAAAATTTATTCATAAAATTCAATTTCAAGAAGCAAAGGAAAATGATGAATACCAGCTGGACTGGGAAGACACATTCTACTATATTAAATTTAATATTACTAAAAACAAAACTTCAATCTAGGATTCTATTTAATTTATTTTTAAAACAATTAATTTGTGCTAAGTCAATACTTAAAAATCTGTCCATTAAAACAATTTCATGGAGTTGATCTACATTAGCTGAAGTAAGGTCACCTGCGATCCGCAACCATTCAATTTTGTTTAGATTAAAATCACCTAATATGCACAGATGACTGCTAATATCCAGCGATGACTGAAGAGAAATGACATTATTCACATGAGCAGCATAAATTACGTCCAGACTATTAAGAATAATATATGATGCACATAGATACAAAGAACATTCCGGTCCATCAATCGATATACAAAGTTGATCTAAGATGGAATCTGCATTAGACAAAGTGCACGGAGACGAGCGCAAAGTACGTTTAGCAGCAATGAGTACGCCACCACCAGGAGAGAGGCCTGACTTTTTTAGTGATTCTCTAACTTTGCGATACACTTGATAGATATTCATGTCAAAAAACTCCGCATCCGAGTTTAACCAAGTTTCAATAAAAACAAGACGACCATTGATAAATAGAATCAGTTTTGGTTCTCATTCCAGATAAATTTTGGAAAGCTTAAGATTGAGGCTACAACATTGGAAGTTATAACATTCGCAAGTTTTGGTTGTTCATAGGCCCGTTTTTGAAAATTTTTAAAAGGTCACACTCTCACATTAACTTCCAATAGAGATGGGTTTATAATTTGATCGAATAAATTTGCAGAAACTCCCAATTTAAATTAAATACTCTTCAGGTTATCGAGCATCTCTTTTAATTAGTTTATAACAAGAGAAATGAAATTTATAAATTATCTGAACCAGAGTGCACAACTGCCAGCGAGTCTTTAAGAGAAGCTGGTTTATCGGTGGTTTTAAGCACATCTGCTTACCTCAGAGAACAAGTCTCATTACTATCATTAGTTCGAGGAGCAGCAACAACAAACCTTGATGCAGAGCAATTCAAAGCAGGAACAGCAACAAGTTGAGCGTCATTTAAGTTCAGAGCAGCAGAAGTATTGATAGCAATATTAGTAGCAGTGCCAGTATTAGTGTTAGTGTTAGACAATTTCCGAAAACGCAGCCATGTAACGATATCATCATAACGAGCAGGCGCAGCAATCGAGGGCGAGCGTGGGCGAGCAACACTAGCATTGGAAGCAGCAGCGGCAGAACGAGATGAACAGTCATTATGAACAGCATCAGCACGAGATGGTACTTCATTCGAAAGAGAGTGTTGGCGAGAGTCCGCAGTATTGGAGAAAGCAGACTCAGTATTAGATGAACCATCATTGTGTACGTGCACATAGTTAAGCTTATGCTCAGCAGACAGATGAGAGTGGTTAGGTGGCTGAAAGGGATCCATATTACCGGTGGGAAGCACGGGTCAATGACCACATTGCCAACTAATTGCAGCAGCAATGAGATAACATCAAAAATAACTTCTCTTGATAATTGCATTATTGAAAAGGCACAATTTCCAGGTACTCTCAGGCAGTTATTACAACAAAAAAATATATTTGGGTTATTTGATATCACCACAAGATCACTATTACAAATATTAAGGCAATGATTATGATATACATAGCAGCAAAGCTTGCAGATAACAAGCGAATCACTTGTTATGCACAGATTACACTTCGCGCACAACATAATCAAAACACGTCTAGTCAGAAGAACGAACGCGAACGAATTTTCATATTTTTCTCTGTACTTTCTTTTCTTTCAAAATGATATAAATATTAGGACATTGAATATTTTAAAGTAAGTTTTAAGAGAGACTCCTTTCGCAACTTCGGAAAGTATTTAAAAGTTTTAATAATTAAAATTATAAAGTTTTTAAAAATAAAGTTTTAAAAAAATAAAAAATCTTTTTTAATAGAACGAAACTCTTAAACACACAAATTATGTATGTAGACTTGCTTAAACAATAAGAACACACAAAGCAAACGAAGCCATTCGAATGAGAACCAAACACTTAAGGACATAAACGAACCGGCTCCACCGCTCCACGGCGCTGGAACCCCTGTATCAAACCTACTCAGAGATATGCCGACAGATAGTTTTGTCATCACTAACAAGTAAATGTCAAAATTTCAAAACGCTTTATTTATGGAATTTTGTATTGCATTTTTTTTTTTTTAGATTCTCTGTCTCTTTCTCTTTGTCTCTTACACTAAAATCTTCCATATTCTAGAAGAGAAAGAGTGTATACAGAAAAGAGTTTCACTTCTTTACTGTACACACCCAATACTGTTTATTTTTTTTTTATTAATAGAAGTACAAGAATGCTTTTTGTACTTACTTTCATGAATTCAATTGTCCGGAGTTTTTTGAATGAATGTTTATCAGCATTACAATAATTACACAAATTTTTCAATGCTTCAACTTCTTTTTCCAACCAAATATATAACTGATAACGAAGTTGTCCCCCATCCACTTCAAATCCAGTTGCTAACGTTGAAAGCTCCTCCATCAATATTTTCAAGCAAGCTACAAATTTAAGTTGTTGAGCCATAATATCGATTTTGGGATAATTTTCCATTTTTGAAATATCCATTTCGTTTTTTTTTTCATTGTTATCGATATTTTCGAAGGTATTATCCCGTAAAAAAGTGACTTCGCCTCCTATCTTTTGGGCATTGTTAGTATTCGTGTGATGAACGTTTGGCCAGTCTAATATTCCAGTAGTTATTAATATTTCTTTGTTACTATGCAATGGAGTTGTCTCGGTGCTTGCATTTGAATCAATAACTTTTGATGGAAGTTTATTCAATACTTCTAATGCCAAAGCTGGACATCCAGCTTTAAAATGACCATGAGCAGTGGTAAAATACAACTGTCTTTCCAACGGCGTAATCGTATCTTCTATTTGTAACTGCTTATCGCTTAACGCAGCCACATCTTTATCTCCAGAGTAACTAAATCCTGACAAAACAACTTGAGTTGTTTTTTTTTCCTGAGCAGAAAATGCAATATGTTGACGGATTAACAATGGATGAGTTCGAAGATATATATAAAAATTAAAAACATTTGGATTTGTTGATTGGGTTTCGTTTTTGAAAATATCTTCTTCTTTGAAATCGCTATGATTTTGTCCGACGTCATTTTCCAATAAAGTGTTAAGACTTTCTGTGTATCTTTTTAAAATCCAAAAAGAAATTGAACGTAAGAAAGGGTCTGGATGGGCCTTACTGTTTTCATAATTTAAGTTTTCAGCGTTGTAGCCCAGAATATATCCACTAAGGAGTTTGCGGTAAGTTGATGGATTGCTTATATCTAAATCTCCTTCGTAAAGACGTGAAATTATCAACGCTAACTGAAAATCTTCTAACTTGTTTATGCATACTTCAATTGCATCATTTAAGGAATTTGCAAGCAAGAAAAAAGCCACAGCATGTTCAAAACGTTGTTTTCCAAGCAGAACAAATGCATTCTTTAGTGCTGCTTTTCTCCATCTATCTTCAGTAAAATTATTAGCGAAAAATGTTGTCATTTTTTCGTCCCGTTTGGATCTATATAATCCCCATACAATTGATTTCTTTTTCATTGCTAAGTAGTATAAAGCAGAGTCTAATGGGTCTTGTCGAGTCTGATATGCGCATTTTGCTAGCTTTTCCACACATTGTTTGAGTATCGAAATATTTTTAAGCCAGTATCCCACACCGAGCTCTTTTAAAGTTATCCATTTTAAATCACCTTTTGTGTATGAAGGTATTAAATGCAAAAGTTCTTCTTCGCTTTCAGAATGAAATGCCCATACAATATTCGATGTTCCAACTCCTTGTTTTTGAAACTGGGATCGCTGATTCAGTGGTAAGCATCGTAGCAGATAAGTAAAATGTTTCATTGCGAGCAAAAAGCGAAGCCCACAATCATCTAAGGAATCAGTTGGCATATTTCCAGTCACTTCTTTATTAAATATATTTTTTGAGGGCTCATTGACAAACTTTTCTGAAAAGTCTTTATTGCAAGTAGCTACGGTATCAGCTAAAGCCAATAGATGCATTTGATCCAGAGAAGATAAACCGGGCAAATGAGTATGTGTCAATAATCTTGAAAGTATTTGTCCCTGACGGGATCCAAAATGTGACAAATTTTGTTTTTCAGGAAAAGATTGTCTACGATCAGTTTTACGTTGATCAGATTCACATCCGAGCAAATCATCTAAATTATCTTCACAAGTCTCTATATCAAACAAATCGCCATAGTCCTTAGAATCATCCTTTAAGAAGCTTCCTTGGACCTCTTTATCTGCTGTTAACAAAACCCATAGTGGTAGTGGTGGAATAGATGTTATTTCTGCATAGTCCAACATTAATTCTTCAGGTATCTACAAAAATAAAAAAAAAACCCAATTGGATTAAAAAGTAACTGCATTAAAATTAAGGAAATAATAACAAAATTGATAGAAACAGTAATAATTTAGTAATTTTTATTGCAATTTTTTAAAAAAATCATTTCTAGGGGGCAGCCGTTTTTAGAATGAAAAAAGAACACACTATTTAGAATTTTTTTCTGAAAAATCTATTATACTTGTACTTATTGAAAAACTTATATATGTACATTGTTATAAATTAAATGGATCTAAAATAAATTTGCAGCTACTTCTGCTTCGTTGTAGTGACAGCATCACTTTGTGGACACCTTTTGCCAGAGAACCTCGGGAGAAGCCGGGATCAAATCCAATCTAACACAGAATATGTTTTTCAATTGAAATTAATAGTTCTGGGAGGCCGTCGCCTCTCTGCAAACAATGCAGACATTGTCGTTAGCAATAAAAAACCTTTTCCTAGTTAATTCGATTTCTTTCATGAAGATAGGCCTGAGTAATTTCTTAAAACGAAAGCTAAGGGGTCTTTCAACAAGACGTGTCATTTTAAATTTCCCACCTTTTTTCAGGTGGCTACATACAACTGCCAATCGATGACAAAGAAAAACTAGGACATTTTCAGATATGGATCAATACACACTCGCACAACGCATTAAAAAAGTGAACACGATTCGTGCGCGTTTTCGCACAGCTATAGTGGAATTATCTGATAAATTCATCTTTTCATTTGATCTCGTCTATTAGCCGGTGTCAGTTGTGTTGTTTTATTTAACTGATGCGTTTGTGTTTTTGTCTTGATTCAACCCTCCTGTTGTAATAATCGTGAGGGTATTTATATTAATATTGTTATTCTACGTTTAGTTGTTGTTATTAAATTGAATTTTGTTTTTAACATTAAAGAATCACCTTTATCATTTAATTTGCTTATGCTAATTAAGAAGTTTTGTTTGCATGCTTGCTTGTTTTGTCGTTTTTTCTTTCATTTCTCTTTGTGCGGTGATTTGCTTATCGTTAGCTCAGTGGTTGTTGTTGTTTTTTAACTGTGCGCTCACTGCATGTTAAATCTAAGAATATGAACCCTTTAAGCACATTTTGCATTTGGTCAATTTTTGTTAATAAAAAAATATGGAGTATTTTTCTGCAGAAAATATCGCCGCTTGTTCCTTGAACGAGCTACGCAGAAGCCAGAACATTCTGAACCCCATGTTTACTTGTTCTGGTCCATGTGAGCAAATGTTTCATGCTTCTTGTGAAGGTATATCCAAGTCGTGCTTAGACGATTTGTTGTCTATACGATCAGGTATTCGCAGGTACTGCGATCCCCTGATGAACTTTATTAAAAAAAAAGCTTTTTGATGGAAGTCTCAATACGTTAAATAACAATTTTAGAGAAATTATAACATTATTTAGCGAAATGAGAGCTCACCCAGTACCAGCATTAATGATGGAAGTTCAATATCGGAAAATATGACGACTTCTATGTCTCAAACTGTTTCTTCCCGGAAACTCTTAATCCATCAAAAAAAGACCATAATAGTTTAAGGAAGAAAAGGAAAAATATGAATAGGAGTAAGAATAAAAATAATAAGCGTCGGAAGACAACTCAAACTACTTCACAGGCTGAGCAGCCCTCAGTCATGCCCATAGAAGTACATAGTAGAGTTATCTCTTCATCTCTATCTTCTATTCCTCACTTGGCTAATAGTGAAATATTGAGATCAACTGCTCCCAATAATCAATTGAATTTAAATTTAAGGGCAGTGTCTAGGAGAAAAAATTATATATTTCACGGCATCAGCCCGACACTACGACTGAAAATGTACTGACGTTTGTCAAACATAATAATTTACTAAGTCAAAATGCATTTTGTTCATGCAAGAACATGGGTAACAAACCTTCCCAAGCTTCTTTTATTCTCACAGTTGCAGACGAAGAGTTTGCAACTGTTCTTAACTCTAATTTGTGGACCGATAATATTCTCGTTTCAGAGTTTAAGCCTCAGAACAGGTCTTGAAGGACAACTCAAGCCACCTTTCAGGCCCAAGAAAACTAAATAGGCTATCCCTTTACTATCAAATTATTTGCAAAACATATTTTTGTCAACTCAAAACTCCTCTGAGGATGTAATCGCGTTGACTGAAACTTGGCTGAGTGGAAGCATTGCTGACTTAGAACTGTTTGATAAAAGTTTTCAAGTTTATAGAAAGACAGGCACACTGACAATACTTCTGCTGTCGGTGGTGGAGTCCTATTAGCTGTAAGGAACCCTTTAATAATAATAATACGGCCACCATGTCTTCAGTTGGACAACAAAGTTAATAGCTCCGGACCGAGTATAAAAATATTTAACATCGATGTGCTTGCTTCGTGGATTTGTTTTGTCGCCTTCTATTATCTTCAAACAACTTTGGTTATCTTCGTAGAAAAAAGTGGTTATGTTGGAGTACCCAAGATCATCTAACAACTTCTTAAGCCAAAAAGCTTCCTGCGACGCGTCTGCGAGTGCAACTAGTTCAGCTTCAGTTGATGACAGTGAAACATTCGATTGCTTGCGGCTTGCGTAACTTATTGTTGCTAGGCCAAGCCTAAAGATATACCCGCTGGTAGATTTTCGATCTTTCATGTAATCTGCCCAATCTGCATCAGAAACTTCAGTAAGGATAAAATCTGCTTTCGTACCAACACACAACTTGAGATCTTGATCTTGAGTTCCTTTCAGTTACTTTAGCACTCTTTTAACCTCCAACCAGTCCCTTTTACTTGGGTTACTTGTCTTGCGAGATAATAAACTGTTACGGAAATATCCGGCCTTGTGTTCCCAGCGAGGTATAACAAAGATCCAATTGCTTTACGATATTCATAATTATTATCCAAAAGTTCTTCATTCTTAGAATCCTTTACATAACCAGTATCCAGAGTAATTTTAGAAGCATGTGCATTATCTAAACCATATTCTATTAGCAATTTATTAATATAATCTTGCTGATGCATATATAATATACCATCATCATTTCTAATAATTTCGATTCCCAAATATGATTTTATATTACCAAGGTCGGAAATTTCAAAATGTTGAGTATAATTCACAATTTCTTGAAAAACTTCATCATCTTCAGTGGTAAATCTTATGTCGTCAACGTAAATCAGTTAAAACCTTCACTTTTCTTCACATATAAGCAATTGTAAGCATTTCCCCTTTTAAATCCGAAATTAATAATAATCTCATTTATTTTCAGATTCCAGCACGGAGCCGATTGCTTTAAACCGTACATACTGCGATTAAGTCTACAAACTAGACTCTCTTGTCCTGGATTAACAAAACCTTCTGGTTGTCTTAAGTAAATTTCGGTGTCCAAATCACCAATTAAAAATGCTGTCTTTACATCTATATGTCGAACAATCAATCTTTTATAGGATGCAATCGCCAAAAGTGTTCTTAGAGTGGTGTGTTTGACAACTGGTGAAAAAATCTGATTATAGTCTTCACCATATTTCTGAGAAAAGCCTTTTGCTACGCACTTTATAGCGAAGCGTACCGTCTAGTGTTTTCTTGAGTTTGTAGACCCACTTGCATCCAACAACTTTGCATCCAACAACTTTGCATCCAACAACTTTGCATCCCTTTGGTAGTTCCACCAAGTGCCATGTTTTATTATCGTGCATTGATTTGAGTTCATCTCTAATGCCTTTCATCCATTGCTCATTGTTCAGACTTGAAACAGCTTCCTTGAAATTAGAAGGCTCGTTCGTAGTTGTTGCTAGCATACCATAGCGTTTTGGAACAACTACTTTCGTTGATCGCGATGAAACTCTTCGCTGAACTGAAGCAACGTTTTCTGAGTCCGAAGACATCAAATCACTCCTAGCAGTCTCAAAACCAGCACTCCTGTCGTCTTCTGAACTGACAACAATGGGTTCCTCAAAAGATTCTTCAACCTGAGAAACACATTCAACATTTTCATAATTTACCTCCGACTCCTGTGATAGACAAATTGCTACCAAATGCTGACCATCTTCATTGTGGAGCCTTTTCATGTCCTTATCGCCAACTGCCCTACTCTCAATAAATTCGACATCCCTGCTAACGATAATACGATCGTTCTCTGTATTAAGCAAAAGATAAGCTTTTGTTTCTTCACAAAAGCCAACTAAACGACACCTCTTGGACACAGCATCCAACTTTTAGCGTTTCTGCTTATTGATATGTGCGTATGCTACATTACCGAACACTCGGACATGGCTTCAGTTTGGTTTCTTGCCAAACCACATCTCATATGGAGTTGGGGAAGAATAGATGGCAGACGATTTTGGAGATAATTTGCTGCAAACACAGCTTCAGCCCAATATTATAATTCCATATCTGCATCAAATGGCATACATTTTGCCATTTCCATCAAACTTCGATTTTTGCGTTCTGCTACCCCACTTTGCTCAGGCGTGTATGGAGCGGTGAATTGATGAGCTATAAAATTCGCCACCTCGATCAGACCTAAAAGTTTTCATTCTCTTTCCAAACTTATTTTCTGTGAATGCAACAAAGTCTTTTAATTTTTCAATAACAATGCATTTCTTATCTAGAAAATAGACAGTTCAGTATCGACTATGATTATCAATTAAAGTTACAATATATCTGTTGCCACTTGGAGTTGTATTTTGCATGGGACCACAAAGATCACTATGAATCAAGTCTAGCAACTCCGAAGCCCGACGGTTTGACGACTTTGGGAATGGCTTACGAGACATTTTACCCTCCAAACAGACTTCACATGAAGTTTTACAATCGCATTTTGAGAGACTCACCCCAATTATCAAGCTTTTATTTACTCCGCTCTTAATTGCTTCCATGTCTCGATGACCAAACCGTTTATGCCATGTATGTATACAATCAGATTTCAATGTACATACCTTCTAGCTACATAATCTTTCTCAAACACGTACAGATTATTCTTGAAACGTGTGAATGCATATACTTTACCTTTGGATTCAATTGTACAACAACTTTCATTAAATATTACCTTGAATCCTTCAGCAGTTAATTTGCGTACAGAAAGTAAGCTTCCGTCCAATTTTGGTACAAATAGAACGTTACGTATGCGTATTTTCATGTTTCTGCAAACAAGCATTCCATCACCAATTCCACCCGCTTTAATTTCTGTGCCATCTGCTAGAAAAATCTTCTCTCCTTGACACTGATTCAGCTCAGTAAAGAAATTTTTATCGCAACTCGTATGACAGGTTGCTGCTGTGTTAATAAACCAATCGCTCTTATCGCAACCATTTGATACTCTAAAACACAGATTTCGTTCATCTACTGTAGTAAACTTTGCATGATTATCATTCGTCTTCTTTCCATTTAAACAGTTTCTTTTAATGTGTATATAACCCTTCTTGTTTTCGGACTTCAGAGCTACTTCTGGTTCTATGCCATGTTCCATTCGACGCATCCCTTCTTGTAAAAGGTTTTCTTTTACCATGTGAAGTGTGAGATCAACATCTGGACGGATCTCCAATGCAGATACCAGCATGTTGTAATCTTCTGGTAGACTCCCCAGCAAGAATGCTACAACCTTTTGCTCTTGAAACTTCTCACCCAAGTCTTGCAGGCGGTCAACGATATCTAATAACTCACCAATATGAGCTTCCATTGACTGACCAACTTGCATGCGCTTGGTTGCAAGTTCCGCAACAAACTCACCTTATTTGTGAGATTAGACTTCTCGTGGTGTTCCTTTCGAGCTTCCCAATATTCACTTGCAAAACTCAGCTTCTTGATATGAATCTTTTGTGGTTCTTCAACAGTTAAACCAATTGTCGCACGCGCTTTTCCGTATCTGGATTGTGAGGAACCTCATCTGTTACCTGCTCCCACAACTCACATTCCAATAGCAAAAGCTCCATGTTGAACTTCCATGTGTGATAATTTCTGTTGTTAAGCTTGGGAAAGTGCAGTTTGAAATCCATTGTCCAAGAAAACAAAATGTTTCCAACGGCGCGTTATTAAAAAATCAGTAAAACAAATTTCTCAGACTTAGAAGAGGCCCACAACCATTTAGAAAGTTTCAAAGACAAAAGTTTTGCAAGTCGAACGAGTTTTTATTTGGAAGTGAAAAATATTTGAATACAAATTTTATTTAAAAAAACAAAATATCAAAGTTAAACAGGTTCAAATATTTACTAAAAAAACAAAGTGAATCTTAAACAAGTTTTATTGAATTTATCGCAACAATTGATGCATATATTCCGCCAAAAGTAGTGCAGAAGTCTATACAAGCCTTGCTGATTGCATAGAATTATTATATTAAGAATCTAATTGACGTTAATGACGACATTTTATTGTTGGGCGAATCCAATCTGCCTGATTTAAAATGGCATCTTTCAGACGATGATACGTACATATTTTTGCGCATCTAATTCAAAGACAAGCCAAGAACATATGACGAGCACAGAATAAAAACAGTGTGTAATATTTCACAGAAGAGAAACACTTACGAAATTTTGCCAGCGTAAAAAGAAGATCTCTGCAACGTGTGTGTAAATTTTGTAAGTATGCGTGCGTGCTTGTACTAGTCGTTTATAATCGGTTTTATTTTATTATTTTTTGCTTCGCCTTTGGTCGACAAGCAATGTTTTGTTATTTCGCAGTAATATTTTCATAAATGCAATTTTGCATTCAGTTCTTTAAATACTTCAATTTTTGATGTTTATATAATAAAATGAAGTTTATGGTGGCTATTTCGTAGTTAATTTTATTAGTTTTTCTATTGGTTTTAAAGCAATGTAAGGAGAGAAAAAATTTTTGTAATTAATGAATCTATCTATATATTGTTTGTTTGTTTTTTGTTTGTTTGACTTTTTTACAAATCTAAACGGCTAAACGAATTTCGCTCAAACTTAAAACGTGTATTACTTGCGTCCTAGATTAGGTTATTGCATACTTAGTTTTAACCACGCCCCCTTTTACCACCCAAAAACCAATAAAAATGCTATATTTCTGACTGTTTCGATTGTACGAGACTAAAATTTGGTAATTCAGTTCATATGGTTACTTTCGGCAATTGTACCAAAAATGAGTTTTCACGCCCTCAGACGGTATTGGTCGTATAAGACTGAAATTTTGTAATTAAGTTCGTATGCTTACCGTCTGCAACAGCACTAAAAATAGGCGTGGTGGCACTATAATTACGCAAACTTTTAAGAAACCTCTGGACCAATTGCGCTGAAATTTTGGCAGTACATTCTTTTCGAACACGAGATGGCACCAGAAATCAATTAAAATTCTACTAGTATATTTCAGATAAGTGCAGGGTGAAGCGAACCGCGCCGGGTATAAACTAGTAAGACATAAATAATGAAAATTTAATTTGAAATTAAATTTCAATCCGTTTGAACTGCCTTTTATAAATTTTCTCGGTTTAAACTAGAGATGCCAACCAGATAATTGCCGGATATTAGGCTTAAATTTACTACTCGGCCGGAAACTTACTCAATATCTGGTATCCGGCCGTCCGGATAGTTTCTTAAAATTATTTTATTTAAATTAATCTTTTTTAAGTAAATAAAAATTCAATAGGAACTTATTATGGCGTCTTTTATTAAAGGTAAAAAAGTAACAAAAAATTTACAAGGTATCTTTCCAAAAGCTTAGATTACATTCTTAGTATGTAAGGACTGCGCACGATGAAATTAGTGCAAGGATAAATTCAAATAACACGTACTTTTTTGTACTAGTTGACATATTGAAAAGAAAAAAACGGCTTATTAACAGGAATTTCATTCATGTTGACATTTATTAAAACAAATATTACACTTTAGTGGTTTTAAAAAAAAAAATGATTTTTTATGAAATACCTTCCATTAAATTTTGAATGGGGTTCTCAGAGATTTTTTAACTTGATAATAACCATTTTCTTGAAAATTTTTTAGTGTCTTCAGCAACCTGTTTTGTGTCCTTCATGATCCTTTTTACCAGAGTCCAATATCTTTCGATGGGTCTGAGTTTCGGGCAGTTAGGTGGACTCGCATATCTGGGTACAAAAAGTACATTATTCTTTTCATACCATTCAACTGCAGATTGAATGGCATGAAGCCAAATCAGGCCAAAAAATAGTAGAGACCTTTTTTTTGCCACTTACTTGCTTTCTATTGATTGTCAGACGTTCGGGAAAGTTTTAAATAACAATCGAAACGGTATTTCGAGCAACATTTGCTTTTTCAGCAATGGCTTTAAAAGTACAATTTGGATTTCTTTTAAATAACATATTCTAATAATTTTTCACGCACTTCTATTTCACAGATCATCTTAAAGCCAAAAATTATCGAATGATTTAGAACCTTAACATGAGGTTTTGTACATATTTCGCAAAGGCATCTGGTAAAAAAAAAAAATTAATTTGGAATTTGAAAATTGTTACAAGTAATAATGTGTGCACTAGTTTCATAGTACGCAATCCTTATTCACTTTTACCCATTAGTGACGAGCGTCAAGGTATCATCCAAAAAACTTAGATTAATCTCATTTTAATTTTCCAAGTTGTGTTTTTCTCGTAGTATCCATCCGAACAACTGCTTTCCAAGCATGTAGACTTAAAGACCCTTTCTTTGGTACTTTAAACGTCCTTCTCCGACTAGTGGTTTGCATACAGCGAGTTTCTATGCATGTACATTAAGGTGTCTCAAAAAAAAATTACCATTGCCACCGACTAAAAGTGAACCTTCATCTATTTTATGGCGATTCCCAAAATATTTCGGCTGTCACTATAACCGCCGGAGCTAAGCCATTTTTAAATAACCTACAAAAATCATGTGTTTCGTAAAAATTTCGTGGTTGTTAAAAAAAAAAATAAACTTTCAAAAGTTATAGTTCTGAAAAAGTTGTTTAAAACTGCATCAACAAATTTAAAATCTTTACCGTTTAATCAAAGATAATGCTGATTTTTATGCATTTTTTTATGTTGTTTTCACTAAAATTCAAATAACTTAATTATTTTTTATGCTTTTCTCGTTGTTTAGATATCGTTTGAAAAAGGTTTTGACTACGTCTATTTATTCATTATCTTTTTACCATTTATCTATTTCACCGTTTAAACTAAAATATTTATCATTTGTTTTGCTCTCATTATCTTTGCCGTATGTGTATGTTGCAAAATAAAATGTTTTTTTTTTTTAAATAGTTTACTTTAAATAATGAAAGTCCGTCCGGAAATAAATAGAAGCAGCAAAAACCTTTCCAACGATACCTTCACATCAAGGATAGCATAAAAAATAATGAAGTTATTTGAATTTTAGTGAAAATAACAAAAAGATGTTGAAAAAATTCATGAAAATCAGCATTATATTTGGTTAAACAGTAAATATTTCAAATTTTTTGAAGCAGTATGGAAGAACTTTTATAGAACTATTATTTCTGCCCATTTCTTTTATTTTAACAACCACACTAGCCGCCATTTTTACGAAAAACATGATTTTTGGAGGTTGTTTAAAAAAAAAACAGCCAAAATATTTTGGGAATCATCATAAAATAGACCAAACTTCATTTTTAGTTGGTGGCTTCGACAACTTTGTCTTTTTTTTTTTTTTTTTTTTTTTTTTTTTTTTTTTTTCATAATAATAATAATCACCAGTACACCCTTTGTAATGTTCGTTTCTTTTTCCAGTAATATTAATTACCAGAAATATTAATTTTAAATTGCTCTTATATTTTTCGGATTTTAAAAAAGACAAAGCGTTTTCTATAGCACATAATTGGAAGTGTAATGATTTTTTAAAGCGGAAAATTTTCTAAAATTTTGAATAGCTTTTCAATATGTGTATATTTCAAAGGAAGAATTAAATAAATGTGGATGGAAATATCCGTCTACGGAAAATTCGTCTAAAACAACTCATTTAATTTCTGCCCTTATCACCGTCCGCGAGTCGAATTTTCTACTCGAGTCGACTCAATTGGCGAACTTTAGCTTGTCGTTTTACAGAGAGTTTCAGACGAATTGTTTGAAATCGAATGGTTTTTAGACGAATTGTTTGAAACGAATTTTAACAAGACGAATTGTGAATAAACGAATTTTCCTGCAAATTGAGTCTCATTGATATTTATCCCCCTCCCACCGCCAATATTATTTGAATTTAGAGGTATAGGAACCAATAAATTTTATCTACTTTAAAGGAAAAAAAATAACCTTAGTGAATACACATTGAAATATCGTGGAGACAAGTTTAGAAAACATATGCAACGATCAGATCGTTACAAACACCTTAAATATAAAAGAAAATAAATATGACTTTTTTTTGTTTAAACACAAAGAATTTAAACCTAAGGAAACTGAGCTCACAAGAAACCAACACGTCCATCAGCCACAGTAATTTGCATTTTCTTCAAAATTGAAAATGAAATAAAACAATAATGAAGGCTTCAAATATATGTAAACAATATATCAAATTACTTGAAATATTGAAAAATAATGGAAAAAAAGAAAAAAAAATTATTATATTTTTTTGGCCCGGCTGGGATTCGATGCCGTCCACCATCTGGGCACTAGGCCTACTAAACGGCGCTTAAAATAAACGATCATGTGAGTGAGCAAAAATATATATCAAGCACCATAGATTCTCAAAATTGAAAATGAAATAAAACCTCAATTAAGGATTTAAATATATATAAACAATATATCAAATTACTTGAAATATTGAAAAAGAATGAAAAAAAACAGAGAAAAAGTATTCTATTTTTTGCCCTGGCTAGGATTCGATGCCGTCCCCCATCTGGGCACTAGGCTTGTTGCACGGCGCTTAATGCGAATAATCGCAAGAAGCGGCTTTAGCGATCACAGCCAGCAAAGACAGCAAAAAGTGCGATTACGCGTTGCATGGCGCCACCAGCGAATGCGTGTAATTCACATGTTGTTCATATGCTAATATAAACAAATGGAAAGCAAAATAGTCAATCAAGTGGTTTGACCAAAATCAGTCGTTTAGTAGGTAAGCGACTTTCTGGTGATTCTAAAAGTATAAACAATTTAAATGGGCAGTCTTGGTGGCAAGATCTAGCCACTTAATCACCAACAAAAAAAACCAAGCTCCGGCTTTTAGGCTTCTGCCAAACCATATCTTAAGTATCATATTGTAAGGCTTTCTGCCATCGGCACTTTGCCGCCTGATGCGCTTGTAAAATTAGATCGTTTACCGTAGGAAGTATTGTTAAGCTAATATTTGTAACAATTAATCGGAAAAAAATAATAAAAAAATAAATATTAAAAATAAAAAAAAAATAAATAGATTTTGTGATCGCTTCGAGCTAAAACACCTACGGATTTAGTGATAGAGTTGGACTCTGAGTTACACCGTGACAAATTCTGCGATTCACAAAACTATTGATTGTTTTTGTTCTTGAGACTGTTTCTGCCCAGGGGTTGCGAGATCCCTTGCATGGACGCTGGAGCGGCTGAGCATACCCCAGCCTAAGAAATAAAACTCGTTACAAATGGCACCCGAGCAGGGACCCCAAGAACAGCTTACTGAAAAGGAAAAACAACAAAAAGTTTACTTAAGACCGACACCAAGTTTACACCAACACCGACGGGCTATTCAAAGGAAAATCCAAAGACTGGTGGCGGTATAAGCGGGACGAAATTAATTCCTGGGACGCTTTCAAAGAAGCAGCCATCAGGTTTTGCCTACCTCCCCGGTACCAGCAACGGTTAGAAGAAGATATCATACGTCGTCGTCGTCAGGGTTATCGAGAGAAGGCCAAAGATTTCATTATGGGCATGATGGTCATGATCCGACAACACCCACGAATAAGAAAGGAACCTCACATCGAACGAATCTACGAGGGACTCCGACCAGAATATCGGCTGTACATTCGACGACAGGACTTTGATGACATCGACTCACTTATGACATTGTCAGAGGAATATGAACATATCCGAGGTGAAGAAGCATGAGCAAACGGCAGAGACACACAAAAAATTGTATATTTTATCAACCCTACCGGCATGAAACGCACTGTTGGTCGTGTCGACAGCCAGGGCATACTAGACATACATGTCAACAGTACCCACAATTATTCTGCTCCTATTGCGGCACAACTGGTACACTCACATGAAACTGCAGCTGTCGCCGGACCCCTAACCTCATCATTCCGAATGAAGAACGATACCACATACAAATTCAATGCAACAAACACCCTGTCGAAGCTCTAGTTGACACTGGGGCGACCATTTTATTCATTGGATATAGCTTACATGCGGCTACAGCGGCAAGCTCGTACAGCCGAAGAAGCAAAATATATTAGAATAGCGAATGGCTATTCGTCATTGAGAAATATTATGATACAACAATATCAGCATACGGAAGACAAATCCCGCATCGAGTTTACTTCATCCCTGGAATAACAGAAGAATTTATTCTTGGAATGGATTTACTAAACAAATTGGAATGCAAACTTATCATCGCCTTACATAAGCAACAACCCACTATCCCCACCGACAAGCAACCTAGACAGCAGTATGCCATACTCGATACAACGTTACCATCTGAAGAAGAGCCGCAAGAGCTGCAAGACCTTATCAATACCGAAAAGGGGAAGATGGAAAAAATTACCAACCCCTGTAACACAGCTGAACACGAAATAAAACTCACAACTGAAGAACCGTTTAAGCAACGATATTATCCCCGAAACTCCGCAATGCAGCAGGTTATAAATGAAGTAATATACCAACTGTTAAACGAAGGGAAAATTGAAAATTGAAACACCAACAACTACCAAATAAACAAAGAACAATTATTTAAAAAACTAAATAAGACACCGCCTGGTCAACAGAAGTGGCGACTCAGTGCGCCGCCGGAACAAATACAACGGGTGCTCGAGGAAAACCACGACCATGCCACTACTAGGCATATGGGAATATTCAAAACCATGAAAAGGATTGGCGAGCGCTATTACTGACCTAAAATGCATCAAGAAATAAAAAATTATGTGAGAAATTGTCTCACCTACGCTCAATATAAAGCCGATCACCAACAGCCTGTAGGTCACATGAATACTACAGTAGCCAACCGACCATGGCAAATAGTATGCTCCCACTTCATGGGACCCTTTCCGCGCTCTCGTAAAAGCCCCACCATGCACTTGGTCTTTACCGACAAATTTACCAAATGGGTTGAAGCCAACTTCGGAAACGCATTATCTATCGTTTCGGCTGCCCCAAGATCCTTATCACGGACAATGGTGTCCAGTACACTAGTTCTCTTACCAAGAAATTAACCGAACAATTTGGCATTCGACATCAATTCCCAGCCACCTACACACCCCAAGAAAATCCCACTGAGCGGGTCAATCGCGTTCTAAAAACCATGATGGCTATCTACACCAAAGAAGATCACTGTAACTGGGATACCAACCTCCCAGAAATGATTTTTGCGGTCAACAGAGCTGTACACGAATCCACGAAACTCTCACCTGCGATCTTAAGTTTCGGACGCAATCCAGTAGCACCGAAAATCTTAGCGCCTCAACAAAACTTCCCAGAAAACAACCCAAGTAACACGATCGATTTTCAGCCCTTTATCAAAAAGCATACGAAGCGCATCAGAACGCCACACACCACCAGCGGAAATTTTACAATTTACGTCGAAGACCGTGGAAACCGACCATAGATAGCCTGGCCATGAAGAAAAACCACGTGCTGTCGTCAGCAATTAAAAACTTCACAGAGAAACTAGCCCTAAAATACATTGGACCATACAGAGTGGAATCCATACCAACCCCCAACATTATCCAGATCAGCGATCCACGACAACCCGGTAAAATATCACGTGTTCACATCCAGGACCTAAAAGAGTTCTCGCAGCCGTTGGGAAGGCGATCGTGGATAGGGAAAGAAAAAACTTTTTAGCTTTAGAAACTAACTCTAGGCATTAGGTATCACATTAGTATGGATTTTAATAGTATTATTTCGGTAGTAAGAAGAAAACTGTGAATTAAAAAGAAAAATTTTATTTTTGTATATTATTATCTATCGCCTGAAGTATGAATTAAGTTTATGTTATGTATATAAAAAAAACAATATATATATACTTATTTTTTATATATTAGTTACTTTTATTTTATATTTTTCATTTTATATTTTTCATTTTTTTTTTTTCTTTTTTTCCTTTCCTCTTTTTTGTCTATCCAGTCGAAAGAGAAGAATGTAACGATCAGATCGTTACAAACACCTCAAATCTAAAAGAAAATAAATATGAATTTTTTTTTGTTTAAACACAAAGAATTTAAACCTAAGGAAACTGAGCTCACAAGAAACCAACACGTCCATCAGCCACAGTAATTTGCGTTTTCTTCAAAATTGAAAATGAAATAAAACATTAATGAAGGCTTTAAATATATATAAACAATATATCAAAAATTACTTGAAATATTGAAAAATAATGGAAAAAAAGAAAAAAAATTATTATATTTTTTTGGCCCGGCTGGGATTCGATGCCGTCCACCATCTGGGCACTAGGCCTACTAAACGGCGCTTAAAATAAACGATCATGTGAGTGAGCAAAAATATATATCAAGCACCATAGATTCTCAAAATTGAAAATGAAATAAAACCTCAATTAAGGATTTAAATATATATAAACAATATATCAAATTACTTGAAATATTGAAAAAGAATGAAAAAAAAACAGAAAAAAAATTATTATATTTTTTGCCCTGGATTCGATGCCGTCCCCCATGGCCTAGTGCCCAGGCTTGTTGCACGGCGCTTAATGCGAATAATCGCAAGAATCGGCTTTAGCGATCACAGCCAGCAATGACAGCAAAGAGTGCGATTACGCGTTGCATGGCGCCACCAGCGAATGCGTGTAATTCACATGTTGTTTATATGTTAATATGAACAAATAGAAAGCAAAATGGCATCATAAATCAGTCAAGTGGTTTGACCAAAATCAGTCGTTTAGTAGGTAAGCGACTTTCTGGTGATTCTAAAAATATAAACAATTTAAATGGGAAGTCTTGGTGGCAAGATCTAGCCACTTAATCACCAACAAAAAAACCCAAGCCCCGGCTTTTCGGCTTCGGCCAAACTCAAGCTTACAAACTATGGCTAGAATCACGTTGACGACTTTTTTGAATTTTTTGTTACTTTCGTATATGTAGCACCAGATATTTTTTTTTTTTAGTTGCAAAGATAGGATGTTGTGCGTTAAAACTGTTTGTTTTATAAAAATTTACATTGTGAGAAATGTTTGTGTTAGTAGTTTGTATCCAAAATCATCGCTATCATCAAAAGGGTGACGAACATTTAGTTCATTTTAGTTTCAGAAGTATTCAACGTAATCAAACAACGCCATCCATCCTAAGACATTGCCCTGAAATTTGTCGCATATTGTAATTGGTAAGAAATAAAAATCTGTACAAATTTTTATATATATCTTAAGCTTTGTTCGGAAGAAAAAGTTGGCAATTTGTTCAGTGGATTTTGTATGACAAGCAATGTGAAAAAATGTTGGCATTTAAATTTTTTTTGCAAATTTAAATTTCATGCAAATAGTTTTTCGAAAATTTGTTTATTTTTTTTTTCTTTTCTTACAAAAGATTCTTAAATTTAAGATTTATTAGCCTTAGTTTGGCACAGTGGTGGAGTTCATTTAAAAAAACTAGCAAAAAAAAAAAGTATAGCTGTTGGGGGACCCCGGTCAGAATCGAAGTTTCTTACGCTTTTTCTTTAACTCCGAATGTAATTCGAAAAAAATTTGTAAATTTTTTGGTATTTATTTATTTTTTTATTTAAGCAAATGAACGAATCAAATAAAAAATCAAAAAGTTTTATTTTAATTTTAGAAAAAAAAATCATCTGATGTGTTTCAATTTCTTTTTTTGCTTTCGATCATTTTTTAGACGCAGAACATGTGATTTCCCTATTGTCTATCTTTAATAAAATACCTTTAATTTTTTCACTCTGAAATCAATTTGTGGATATATTTCATATTAAAGTCCCGTTATGTCGTAGCAATAAAAAAAATTAGGCTTATTCTCAATCCAGCAAGTTTCAAATAATTGCAATTGATTGGAAATGCGTCGAGTTATTCTATTTGAAGTATTTTTACATCACTACAAATTTTTTTTTGCTTTGCCGTGCTAGCTGAGCATAAAAAGAGAAGAGAAGAGAAGAGACCTACATGGAGTTTGTTGAAAGACTCGCAGCACAAACGCATGAAAAAAAAAACGATCAATCAATGCGTGGCATCGGGGATGATTTCATAAAAATATTTACATTTCAATTAAATATACTTGTTATTAAAATTTTTAAAAGAAAATTCCTTCAAATTGTGCTGTTGCACAATATGATGTTTTAAAATTTATTTCATAAAAATCGGCCCAGTACTTTTGGAGTTTTACAAAAATTTGCACTTCAATTTTATATAATAGCAATATAACATTGCTGTTAAAAGTATATATTTTCGTTACGTGTCGATTCCTACAACGCAAGCCGCGTAAAAGAATATTTAAGTGTCATAATTCTTTACAGATTTTTTTGCCATTTAAGATTGAGTGAACAAATTGGGCTAAAAAGACGGTCTAATATATTTATGTATTAACGTAGATACGTTTAAAACTAACAAAAAATAATTTTGTTGAAATGTTTAATTTTTTTTTTTGCTGTGGACAGTAAAATTCAAAAAAGGCAAAGTCAAATGACGACAAGTGAAAAGAGTGATTCTGAGTATGCTCAAGAGAGTTGTTCTGTTTGCAAGAATAAGGGTATAAACGTAAAAATTAAGCACAAAGCTAAATTTGAGTTTTTCAAATTGAGCAAATTGTGAAACATTTTAAATTGTAAATAAACATTGTTAATTGTTTAAATTGTTGGACATTACGACAGTTCATTACTAGTACAATTGAAATTGAAAACGGGAGACATATGAGTAGTACATGTACTAATATTATACTACTTTCGCCATCACTGGTTTCATATTTATTATAAACGGAAAGGACTAGGTCCTGCTAGTTATTAATAATAGAGCTTATAATCATTTATTCGTCGTCGTTGTCTACACAAACAACAACATGTTCAATTTCTACTCAAAACCCTTTATGCAGCCAGATTTTGACATAAGGCAGCATTACATAGTTCAATCTAAATCATATTTATCTTCTTACAATACCATGTTTGTTTTGTTGTTTAATCTTATTCTTGTCAAGCACTTCGATGCTGCAGGATTGCATTTTGGACCATTTTCCATTTTTATTGGGTTAAATGGTTTTTTATTTATTTTATTTTATTTTTGTTCATTTTGTATTTATTTTAATTTTTGAGCGATATTTTCTGCCGCCAATTTAAAATAATTTTAATAATGGAAAGCGGGGAGTCGTGAGCCTTGGGAATCTTGAGACACTGCCATTTTTCGGCAGAATGTCAGGATAGATAGTCCAACACAACTATCAACGTCTTCTCATAGCCTAAGCACATTTTTAAATTGATAGTCGACCAGTGTACACGCACAATTTGCTCTGTAATTTCTCTCTGCGATTCTCGCCCGAAAAGAAGTTTCTGCAAATCTTTTTCTGCGTTCTGGATTAGCATCAGTCTTGAACGTATCACTACGAACCAACACTGGGCTCTCATAACGTATGATGAAATCGTTTGACGATATCGTTTTGACGATACTTTAACATCACGTAACCTAAAAATTTCACTATCGTTATAACGATATCGTTTTACTTGTATCATGTATGTCAAATGCTATCGTTTTGATGATTGAATTGACACGATATATAATTTGGTATCGTTTGTGCTTTTTATTTGTTATTAAATGTTTTTTGTTAAATTTGTTTGTTAAATTGTTATTAAGTTATATTAAATTTATAAAATTTAACTGTTTCAGACCCAGAATTTAATTATATTTTTGTTTGACGATGAGGAAAAGGAAAAAAAAGAGTTGCGACAACGCCGGATCCTTGAGATAAATTGAATTCTTAATGTCTTCCATTAAAAAGGTATGTGTTGTGCTTACAATATTCCATTGTATTGTATTACAATATTACAGTATGTTGTATTAATAATTTGTTGTCAAATAAATTTAGCTTGCGAGTTTGCGACATAATTGTTGGCCAGTTGCGGGTGTTCATCAACAAAGTTGATTAAAATTTGTATTTGCTTAGGAGCAAATAATTTCGTCTAAAATATAATTTTTAACACATTAAAACGGAAATATTTGCTTAAATGTCAACAGTACTTACATTTTTGCTGCAAATATCACGTCCAAGCACAACCAATAAAATATTTAAGAAAATGTCACTTTTAGTACAGATCATATGTTTTCTAGTGGCTTTCAAACCTTAGCAAATTTTCAAACCTTAGAACGATAGACGAGACACCAGTGATGCATTTATATGAAGCAAACACTTGACGATATCGTCGTAAGTTATCGTTTGAACGATGATCGTTTTTAAAGTTACGTGATGAGAGCACAGGTTATTATGCTAATTATTATCGTTGGACTTTGGCCTTTCAATATACAAAAGGAATTTTGCTTAACATTTACTTACGCTGCAGCCACACGTGATGGTACTGGCAGGCCAGCAAAGAATATGTAATAACTACGAAAATGTATCGAAATAGTCTACAAATCTACGCTGCGGCCACACGTGATAGTAAATGTTCATTTGCAAAATGTCGTCAAAGGTTCGACCACTTTATTATTTCGGTTGCTTTTATTCAGTGATGCTCTATATGCCAACACAGCATGAAAATTAAATGGGAAACTAACTATTTTGTAAAATCTGTTTATCAATATTTTCCAAAATGAAATGCAACTTATTCATATGATTTTTTATGTGTCAAATAAAGGCAATCGCACGTCTTTGAACTCGGTCCAGAAGCTCCAAATAAGATCTCGAAGCTCCTGCCCAAATGTGCGAATTGTACTCCATTTTAGGCCTTATATAGGAGGTATAGATCATTCGAAGATCAGATGGGGTGAAGTATCGCTTGCACCGTTTTAAGAAACCTAGGCACTTGGCCGCTCTTTCGTCACATGGAAAATGTGATCAATCCAATGAAGGTCTGATTGTATCGACATGCCCAGAACGTCAAGAGCATCTGACTCCAAAAGATCCACACCATTCATATTCAAGGGAGCTAAGGGACAGTTCATCCGCTTGTGGGTTAACAGGCAACACTGGGTCTTGTTTGCATTAAACTCTACTCTATTAGCAAGACCCCACTCGGAGATTTTTTTCAAGTCATTAAGAAGTGTGTCATTCATATTTTGCCTCTTACTCTCAATCTCCAAAGAACTCGGGCGTTTTTTGAAAAAATATGAATGACAAATGCTGCTGTCGTCCGCAAACGAATGAATTGGGTTATGAGTCAACGACAGAAGGTCGTTGATAAAACCAGAAACAAAGTTGGCGATAGAACTGAACCCTGCGGTACTCCTGCGTTGATGGCGTGCTCACTGGACGAAATGCCGTCGATTACGACACGTATAGTTCTATCCTTAAGAAAGCACGTGATCCACCGAGCAAAGTTACCACCGACACCGTATGCAATTAGTTTGGAGACGAGTGCTTTATGCCACACTCGGGCAAACGCCTTTGAAATATCCAGAGCAACAACCCTGCTCTCACCGAACAGGTGAACGCATTGGTTCCATTTTTCTGTAAGGAACGCCATAAGGTCACCAGTACACCGAGCCCTACGAAAACCATATTGACGGTCACTTAGCAATTCGTTGTGCTCCAGATAGTTCATTAGGTGGAAGTTTATTACGCTCTCCATAACTTTGGAAAGCGTAGAGCATATCGCAATGGGTCGGTAGTTTGCAGGATTCGTGGCATCGCCCTTTTTAGGTATCGGCTGGACATTTGCGACCTTCCAACAAGATGGAAATACTCCTGTCCTGTACGAGATGTTGAAAAGGTTGCGCAAAGGCCGAGCCAGTGTAGAAGCACACGTTTTAAGCACAATTGGTGGTATGCCATATTTATTTACATATTTACAAAGAATTCACAATTACATTTCCTTATTTTCTGACCGAGATTACAATTACCCGGAAACATTCTTGAGACTAACATATGTACAAAATGCTCGTATTGCATTTTGTTTGCCATACATTCTATTGCTTATTTCGAAAGGCGGAATTCTCTTGTCCAATTATTAATTGCAGCAAAAAATACTATAAATGCATGCAATTACAACAATGAAATATTATTAATTTAAAATGGTGTCAATGCATTTTGTTCCCTGTGCAGAAGGCACAACGGTGTCAGTTTTTTTGGCAACACACATGCGACAATGGCAACATGTTGGCGGTATTGCTTGTTATTTAAGCGTCTCGCTTGTTACCGTTTAAGTTATGGCACGCTTCATAGCTTAAACGGTTTGTGCATTCAGAAATTCAAGGTTGTTGTATGGCACAAAATATAGTGCCTACAAGCATGCATTGGTTTATATGTTTCGTTTGTGATTAATTCGCAACATTCCTCCACCCTTCGAAAAAATTATTGTTAAGAACCTAAGAATAATTTTTCCGTGTTTAGCTGTATTTCTTCGCTTATTTCATGTGCTTTATCTGTCGCTATTTATTACTAAAACTTTATTCATTATTTCTAAAGGGTGGTTAAATTTTAAGGGCCGATGTTGAATGTGAATCACACCTAAACGTCAAGTTTTTTCTGCATTTCATTTGACATTTCTCAATTTTAGACTAACTCAGTTTGAACAATGGAAAGATTCACAATCGAGCAACGCGTTAAAGTTATTCAGGCTTATTATGAAAATGGGCGTTAAATCAAAATGCATATCATACACTTCGTGATTAAACGTGAGTCAACTTAATCGTCCAAATGTGCGTACAATCGGAAAAATCGTTCAAAAATTTGAGCAAACCGGGTCTGTACAGCTCGTACTGCAGAAAATATTGCTGTTGTTCGCGATAGAGTGGCTGAAGGCCGGACTAACGAATTTTTTATGTTATCTCACGTGGTGGCGATATCAATTGGCAGCAAAGATCATGTGATTTGACAAAGTTGGACTTCTTTCTTTGGGGTTATTTGAAAGAAAAGGTGTACGTCGATAAGCCAGCAACAATTCAAGAGTTAAAGGATGAGATAATTCGGCACATTAACGGCATAGAACCTCACTTATACCTAAGCGTCATCGAAAATTTGAACCATCGGATGGAGGTGTGCCGCCGAGGTCGCGGCGGACATTTGGCCGATATTTTGTTCCATACATAATTGAACCATACCAACATTATCATAATAAAAAGAAATGACAATAATTTCCTAAATAATTTGTGTTTTATTCAAAATTAACATCGGCCCTTAAAATTTAACTATCCGATATATGGTATTGAATTTTTTTTTTTTAATTCAGTTCAATAGAGTTTTAGTTTTAATAACCAAAGTTATCATTATCATCATCATCATCATCATCATCATCCTCATCACCTTCTTCAGAGCCATCATCATCATGACCATCATCGGCATCTTCTTTATCATATCTATAATTGCTACACTTTCCGGAATTATAGCTGTAATGCCAGTTTTGGAAAAAATTGAATTTTTTTTAAGTGCTTGCTTTTGCTTCAAATAACAGGAGCAGAGCTTAAAAGGAGTCTGTTTAAAACATCTTCATTTAAATTTTCACGACTGGATTTACGAGAGAAAGGCTCTCTATAATTTTTGAAGTCTTTATTACGATGCTTCCTCCGACAATTGGCCAATTGGTAAAAGTACATGCTTTATTATTTCTGGTCCGTGTATAAAAAACTTATGCAATGTGGGAGGCATGTTAAGACAATAGTATTTTTCTACAAAATACCGAGCGGTACTGTAAGAGAAAACTCTGAATTTTTCTGCGTAAGCTTTTGCCAACACGAAGCAATAATATGAAGAATATGCATTCGCTTAAATACATTCTACGTCTACTTTTGTTATATCAACTGATATTTCTGCATGTTTAAAAAATCGTCAGGTTGTATTTTCATCATTAAAATTACCAAAACCAAGTATCGACATATCCACAATTAGTCCTGTTCTCTTTTTGAATTATTTTTGGATTCGTAGCTTCCAAAATTTATCAAGCTTTTATCATAAGCTGTTTATCATAATCTGACCTAGCTTGTCATTTTGTAATAGGAAGCTTATAAGCAGACACTCAAGAAATCTAATCCAATCATGGTTTTTATTTCCCTTGCAATCATCCTATCTATGAAGTTAAATTCTTTACTAGTCGCAGCACACAAAAAACACTCTTTGGGTGGAAGTTGTTCATGTAGCATTAAACTAGCATTAAATTATGATGTATTTCCATGGTTTTTTCACCGACCGATACAACGGAACTTTTAAGACTTCTTATTTCTTTATGCACTCTTTCTTTCCCATTTTTGAAAAATTTAGTGATGATTCTTTTATGAATTTCATGTGTGAGAATCATGTGGAAGCTGGGCGAGGATTTTGTCATATTATTTTATTCCTACACTGAGAAAAAAAAAACAAACTTTAAAATTAAACAAAAAAATTTCAAAATATAAATAACGCGTTTGTGTTTCTACAAAACAAAATTTAAAACAAGCGTGTTTAATTTTGTTTTTTGTATAAATTTCATTTCATATTCTCATTCTCATATAAAGCTCATTTTTTTTAATAATTTTCTCTTATTATGTCTTTTTTATAACAAAAAATACGTCGCTATCTGAGATTGAATTAAAAAATTATGTGTGGTTGAATTATTGGGCAGACAATTGAGACCAAGCTGAGATTGAAACATTTGATTGTTTGAAAATATTTTTTAATTGGACAAAATTTCAAGGTAAGATGAAATAAATACTAATTAATTATTTCAATACATAAAATATTTCAATATTTTAAGCAGCAATAAAACAAACAAACTTCATCGAATGGACTATACATTTAGTTTTCGAGGGGTCCCAGGAGTCGCTGGTCACGAATCTAACGTTAAAAACACGAAGAATGTTTAAAAAAAATTGCATCGAAAAAATGGGGGTTAAAAATATTTGTTTTCAATATAAAAATTTTTGTTTTAAATAAATGTTTTTAAACTGAAAATGTTTTGCCAGTTCAGATTCCGTTTGCCAGAATCGATTAAAAAAACAAATTTTTATATTTTTGACATGACTTATTTGATTATCGGAACACAAGTGAAAAGTACAAAATCTTGACTTATGCTTAACACATAAGTTAACTTAAAATAATTGCTTAGTATTATTTTAATACGGAATTATTGCTTAATATTACTTCAAACAATAGGGGGAATGGTATAGTTATTGGTCAGTTAAGCGACTTAAAGATCTAAAAATCCAATTAATATGAATTTCTCAGTTAGAAATATATAAAAGTTATGAAAAATGGGCGTCTGTTATACACTTTTATTTGACATTTTAGGAACAACACATCCAAAAATAAATGCTTGCTTCTTTTTCTTATTTTTCATACATACCTAAGTCTAGCTTAACATATTTACAAAAGTTTTGCAATACCGGAATGCTAATTTGCATTTTCTTATTTTCTGGCCGAGATTATCTAAATTACCCGGATAACATTCTTGTGTTTGGCGATTGTACCAAGGTTGTTTAAATTCAAACAAAATTATCATATTGCATTTGCTCATGACAATGGCAACAACAACATACTGGCGCTATTGCTTGTTATTCAAGCTCCTCGCTTGTTACCGTTTTAACTATGGCGCGTCATAGCTTAAACGGTTTTGTGCATTAATATTGATACTGCATTTTTATGCAGTTGCACTTGGACTTGGCATTGGCCTTGAATTCAGAAATGCAAGGTTGTTGAATGGCACAAAAGGCCTACAAGTCTGCATTGGTTTAGTAGTTTAGTTTGTGATTTATTCACAACGGCATACGCTGGTGAGTTTGAGTTCCATCCTACAGTTCCGTCGATGATCTACGAAAGCGTTTCATCGGGTTTATCAACGAAAAAGAATTTAAGGACGAACAGGGTCAACGGCTCTGGAAAGAGTCTAAGAACTAGTAGATGAGTATAACATCAATACAATGTACCTATCGCGTACGATGCCGGAGCTTCTCATCGATCGAGCCCTGATTTGGTACAGGAACAACAACGAGAACTGGATTTCCTGGCCAGTATTTAAAGACAAATTTTTAAAACTTTTACTTACCACCTTACTACTTCGAACGCCTCGACGACGACATTAAAAGCATGGTCCAGAAGCCATGCGAGCCATTTAAAAGTTTTGTTTTAGACCTGCAAACCCTAATCGGCATGTCAGCTAAAGCCAAGAACGGAAGCTTCCATAACGCTCTTCCGGATTCTCAATGGTATATCCGTAGAAAAGATTTTTCAACCCTGGAGGAATTAGTCAACATGGCCGACGATTTAGAAGCTATCAGGACAAGTGAAAACGAATGCACCCCAAGAAACAACACGAGAACGGAACAATATCGCATGATGCAACAGCTAGACTGACGCGTCAGTACGCCTACGCACATACACCAGCCACAAGCTGACTTGGGTGGCCCAGAAATCGCGAGCAACCCCATGACGGCGTGTTGAAATCGCGGCGAGGACAGACACGTGCGGCAAACCTGAAGGAACCCCAGGGGATGTTCTGCTGGGTGTGGGCGTCGTAATTGCCTTACGATTCAGTGTTGTAGAAGGTCATCGGGAAACACCGAGAGGATAGTCCAAACTGAGGAGAGGCGACTCCTCCGACGGAAAATCTTCGGGATCATTAAAGCAACTGCAATACAATAGTAATCACATGTTCGCCACGGTCACTATCAACGCTTTGCCTGTCACCGATCACATTTTTTGTGATGCCTGATGCGACCGATGAGGTCATCCTCGGAATGGATTTTCTGATGGAAATTAGAGCAGCGTTCAGCTGTGGCGGATAGACCATAACTTTGTGTAAGTCAATACCTACCAATATCATTTCCCATTCCCACCGTTGTAGACAGATCGCAGGATGCAACGCAGAAGAGACCGAGCAGGCCTCTATATTCCTACAGGAGGACCTCAAGAAGTTCGAAGCTCTGCAGGGGGTATCTAATATCATGGAACACAGAATCGTCGACAAGCGCCCTTTGAAACAGCGCTATTTCCCTCGGAACCCGGCATGAAAAGCCATCATCGATGAGGAAATCAACAAACTTTTGTAGAAGGGGTGTATCAAAGCGTCACACAGTCCGCATAGTGCATCTATTGTGCACGTAAAAAAGAAAAGAGGGGCCTGGAGTTTCTGCGTTGACTATCGGACTCTTAATAACCGGTCAGTCCCGGATGCTTACCCTTTGCCGCGCATAAAACCAATCCTAGAGAGACTACGCCATGCTAAATACATCAGCAGCCTCGACCTCAAAGATGGATACTGGCAGATGCCAATAGAGGCAGAGAGTCGAAGGTATACAGCCTTCACTGTGCTCGGACGAGAGCTGTTTCAATTCTCAATGGCAGGTTATGCCATGTGGTCTTCACTCTGCCCCCGCAACGTTCCAACGCTTTCTTGAATGGGTGATATGATCCGACATCGAACCTTTTGCCTTCGCTAATTTGGATGACATAGTAGTCACCGGTAGGTTATTCGAGAAGCACATGAGGAACCTCAAGGAAGTCTTCCGACGGCTTCAACTTGCCAACCTTCGGATAAATACCGAAAAATGTGTAGTTTTTCAAAGGAAACTTAAGTATCTAGGTCATGTAGTTAGCTCCGGAGGAATACATACTGACCCGGACAAAACCGCCGATACACGGGATCTCGAATCTCCTCAAAATGTCCGACGAGTACGACGTTTTCTCGGCATATCGTCATGGTACCGTTTTATTCCAGATTTCGCCGCCGTCGTTCAAACTTTGTCCTCACTATTGAAGAAAGGAAGGAATTAAAAATGGGGCGAGTTACAGCAAACATCTTTTGATAAACTTAAGAAGAAACTCTTGAGACCTTCTTCCTTCAAACTGACGCCAGTTATCTAGGCCTCGGAGCGGTGCAGAACATCGAGGTTTCCGAGCGTGTCATAGCCTACGCCAGGCGACACCTGAACAATGCCGAGAACTACTCGCCAACGGAAAAGGAGTGCTTGGCTATCATATGGGGCATACGCAAGATGAGGCCCTACCTGGAGGGCTATAAGTTCGTCGTTATAACCGATCACGTGTCATTAAAGTGGTTCAATTTAATTGAGAGCCTCTCAGGACGGATCGCTCTGTTGGCGCTGGAGCTCTAGCAGTTCAACTTCACAGTACAATAGCGTAAGAACAAACATAATGTGGTAGCGGATGCAGTTTAACGGCAACCACAGTAGGCTGGAAATATGGAAAATTATTCAGGCACCTACCACGTAATGCGCAGTGCTGGACATCTGGGGATACAAAAATCCATCGCCCGGATAGCAAATAGGTACTACTGGCCCGGAATGTTAAGGGGACATCAGCCGCTATGGAAAATGTGTGTCGTGTCAACGGTAAAGTCAAGCCAGCAAGCGCTCGCCGGCGAAATGTTAACCCGAATCTCAGAAGAGGCATGGTCCGTTTTGTGTGCGGACTATGTTGGGCCACTACCTCGCTCAAAACATGGAAAAGTGTTAGTCTTCTTCGACAAGTTTTCGAAGTGGACAGAGATGGTTCCCCTGCGCTAAGCTACAGCGGAGAGTTTACTGAAGGCATTTCGAGAAAGGATCCTGTCGCGGTATGGAGTCCCTAAAATACTGATCACCGACAACGGGACTAAGTTCACGAGCAGAGTGTTTCAACGTTACTTAAAAGAAATTGGAGTTCAGCAATAACTGACTGCGCCGTATACTCTTCAAGGGAATTCCACCGAGCGAACTAACCGAACGGTGAAAACAATCATTGCTCAGTTTGCCAACAATCAACGCAAACTGTGGGACGAAGAGCTAACAGAACTCTCACTTATAGTCAACACCAACGTGTCCGAGACAACCGGTTATAGTCCAGCATTTGTGACACAGTGTCGAAACCCACGCCTTCCCCGAGCCCTCTGGGACATATATGTCCCATATGGACTTTTTACTGTTTAGAAACATTTTTAGACCGATTTTTGTAAGACTTGATTCCGTCGATACAAAACACATGAGGCTTTTAGTAAGTTCTCTAAAATCTGTGCTAAGTTTTTAGAAAATCGTTCAAGGTCATCCCAAAGTCAAAATTTTAAGATTTTTTTTGACAATTTTCGATGTGCTGTATCTTTACTGTTATCTAATAAATAATCGGAAACTTTTCTGATGGGACATATGTGTCCCATTGGTCGTCAAAGGTAAAACTTTACTTGATATTTTCAAATAGCTTTTATTAGTTTTTAAGAAGGAATTTATTGGAAATAAGCGAAAAAACGCAAACTAAAAACAGATTTATTGAACAGAAAACCACAAAAAACATAAAGATAATTCATTGATAAAAAAAAAAAACAAAGTACCGCACATAACACAGAAGTTATTATTGATAAATTTGAAAACAATTTCTATTTTTCGTAAAACAAAATGGCTTATCACAAATGGAGCAAACTGTATTTGTTCGATTTTCTTTGCCATTTTTAGTGCAAATCGTTTTCTCATTCCATCAGCCATTCTGGTAACTTGATGTCCAGTTAACGAGAGATTAGCAAAGAACCGATCAGTTGAATAGCCAGTTGAGAACGAAACTCCAAAAGCGTTATGGAAGATGAAGTTGAATTATTTGAGCAAATTTTTTCATACGCAATATATGAATTAAGTACACCCAAATCAAATAAATCAAAAATCGATTTGCGGTTACATTCATTGACTAAAAAAGTAAACTTTAGTATTGTTTTTTGGTTAAAAAAATAATGATCTTACTTTTTTTTGATCCATAACATCAACACTTCCCATTCCTTTATTGTAATCCGTTATCATTTTCGGACATTTCACGGATATCTTGTCTGCAGATCCAGCCTGACGTCTTTTAACGCTTACGGTATCATTGGGATTTAGGAAATTAGACCCCATATGCACAGCACGATTGTCCATCCATTTCACAATGGTAACTCCTTCTGACTCGAAACTTATGAAGTCACCCCGCTTAAAATTTGTGTCAGCTTCAAAATTTGGCATTTGTGAACGATTGCGTCGCATTGTGCCGCAAGCTTTTATGCCCTTCATTTTCAGTTTATGCAATAATGCCTGACTATTGAAAAAATTGTCAAAATATATCTCGATACCCATATTTTCAAGTCCAGCGGACATCTCCAAAACAACTGATTCGCCAATGCCAACTTCTCTTTGCTCTTTTTTCCCAGTGTAAATATCAATTTTATGCAAATAACCAATTTTGGCATCGCACCGACACCATAGTTTGAATCCCCAACTTATTGGTTTATCTTTCATGTATTGCTTCATGATGTTCCGCCCTTTAAATTTCACCCTGTGCTCATCAATGGATTGAAATTTGCTCTCACTCATAGCATTTCCGAATGCCTCATTAAAATGTTTCAACAGTGGTCGAATTTTAAATGCTCGATTATATGAGGGATTGTTACGACTTGGCTGCTCAGCATTGTTTGCAAAATGCAAACTTGAACGTACTTTTTCAAACCGTAAACGAGACATAACACTGGAAATGATTGGCATTGAGAATAGTGGCGATGTTGACCAATAAAGCCTTGTATCGGGTAGTCGGTGCGTAGTCATTGCCAAAATAATCCTAAAAAAAGCTTTTAGTTCATCAATACTTATCGTAAATACAACGCCTTTTTGTTCACAATAAATCTTCGACTGGTAAATGATTTCTTTCAATAAAGTGTCGAATTTACAAACAGCATTCAAGACATCTATTACACTGGGTACTTCATCATCCGCTCGTACACTTGGACGTAAAACCTCTACGTATATATATTCTGGGTCAGCATATATTGGTGGAATGTAATTAACTGTAGTTTTTCTCCATTTGAATACCACTGGTAGCTCCTGGGCGATTTTAGGTTGGGAAATAGCTAGATTTACTGATTCTTCCAAAATATTATCTTTGCTTGTTGACGGTTTTTCAGAAAGAAGCACATCCTCAATCTCAATTTCGGCTCCAGCATCTAAATTTCCGACGTCTTCTTGGATTAACGCTTGCTTGGATTAACGACCAATGGGACATATATGTCCCATAGTTTTTTTCAATGATGGAGTTAACAAAAAAATATTTTACAAAAACTTTTGTATACAAATGTCCTATTTCTCATCATGAATTTCCAAAAAAATTTTAATATTTTCCAGTGGTTCCCAATTGGTCGTCAAAGGGTTAACCGAATTCACATCAGGGTCTATCGCACGACTTAAGAAAGTCGGGGAGACAAGAGAACGAACCGCCCATCTGAGCGAACTAAAACCATTCCACACATAACTCATAGTTCCACGCACGAATCTACACAAAATCACTTTAATAAGTAGCACTAATAGGCACTCTTCAACCAGCATCCTACAGAATCACCATGGCCAAGCGAGTGAACGACGAAAAATTCCTCCGCGCGGAAAGTAAGAGGGAAATGTGAGGACGAAAAACGAGCCCTCGTTTTCTTCCCAGATACACTTTCATTTAAACTTTTGAACATAGAAAAGCTACTATCTAAACGTTTTTTTGTTAAAAAAAATCCGAATAACATGCCAACATTTTGAGCGTAAAGAAATGGATTTATTTTATTAGCATGAGTTCCTCTCCAGCAAACTATGCCATACTGAAGTTTGGCATGGAAAATACAATGGTAGATACATCTCAGCAATTTTGAAGAGCAAAGAGATTTCAAAAAGTAAATTTGTCTAGTAGCACCCATAAGATACCTTTTAAGTGCGGCAGTATGATCTATCCGTGATAAATTCCAGTCAACTACTAAGCCAAGATAGTTGCAAGCATGGTGTAAAAAATCAGGTGGAAGCGAATTTTTCACCACACGTTAAATTGCCCCGGGTCTGTCAAAAAATTCTGACAGGGAGAGAGCAACTGTTGATTAGTGCCAAATTTTATTGGCTGCGTTCAGCAGGTACAACTTTTGTGCAACCTGTTAGTGTGTGTCTGCAGAACGAAAAAATATTAGTGTCTAATCACAACATGTGAAAATGTCTGTCTTTCGCCGCACTTTATATTTTTGATACATTTGTTCAACGTATTGAGTATTTCCAGTTAAAAATTTGGCTTTTTTAGAATAAGTGTGCTTTTATAACAAATGAAATAAATAACGCAAAATATAACAAGAAAACACAATTTTTCCCCTATTTGATCACTTTTAAAACAATTGTGTTCAAAGAAATGAAAAAGGAACGTAAACTGATACCTGATCAGAGACACATCCTGTTGTACCCATTATTCAATTGTTATTAGGTTGTTCAGATATTTGACGTCAACTCACAAGAATAATAGCTTAAACACATTAACGACGACAACAACATTGTCGCATGATTCGATTGTTATAAGGTTATCCAGATATTTGACGTCTACTCACAAGAGTGTAAACTCTTATTTGAAGAGGAGAGCAAAATAGCAATTTTGTAAGGACATAAAAATCACGCAGTTGCCGGAATATCATGCTTTTTCATAGTACAAACCAATAAAGAAACATTTGACTACTACGTTTTGAAATACTTGCTCGTGTTGAACCAAAATATTATGAGCTTTAAAAATGTTATGGTCACATTTTAGACGTAAAATAATATTGGAAAAATAAAGCTTTTGAATGTTGTACACATTTCATACAGAGTTTGTATGAATATTTTTATTACATATATGTTTTTTTTTTTTTATATTTGAGTAAAAATAAGTAAAAATTATATAGTCAGTTAATATGTAAAATTTATTGGAATAATGTTTTCAAAATAGTTTAAAATAGTTTCTTTAACCAAAAGTATAAAAATAGTGTTTTTTACATTTGTATTTGGAAAATCAAAAATTTTTACTTTTTTCTTTTTTTGACAAAAGATAGCTAGTTTTGTTCAGTCAACGCAGAACTTTTGTTTTATATTATATATATACTATACTATATATGAGTCCTTCCATGTCAGACCGTACGGTTTTTGCTAAAAATTGACTTTGATGTCTCCGTTGTCTTTCAAAATTTTAGTACGTATTCTTCATTAAAAAATATTTAACACGTGTTTCCAGAAAAAAATTTAACATTTTTTTTCAAAAAGTTATGTGCATTTGAAAATCGTAAAAATCGTTAAAAGTCATCCAACATGAACACTTTTAAACTGATGTTTTTCTAAAACTAGTGAATGGATTTTAAAGTTTAATACCTTATTTTAAAGGTATTTGAACCTTCTTTTTAAAAATAAGGTTTTTTTTAATTTTTTTTTTTTGTTATTTTTAAAATTTGGTTTTTCTACTTAATTTCTATTTTCCACCATCTTCGAACAAGTCAAAAAATCTGAAAAAAAATATATTCTTAAAGCTCAATATTTTTTTCAGATTTTTCGACTTGTTCGAAGATGGTGGAAAACAGAAATTAAGTAAAAAAAACTAAATTTTAAAAATAACAAAAAAAAAACATTAAAAAAAAAAATTATTTTTAAAAAGAAGGTTCAAATACCTTTAAAATAAGGTATTAAACTTTAAAACCCATTTACTACTTTTAGAAAAACATAAGTTTAAAAGTTGTCATGTCGGATGACTTTTAACGATTTTCAAATGCCCATAACCTTTAAAAAAAAAAAATTTTAAATTTGTTCTGGAAGCACGGGTTAAATATTTTTTAATGTTTAATACGTCTGGCAAATTTAAAGTAAAGAGGTGTTGTAAAAAAGGTGTTCGGTCTGACATGGAATGACTCTTATACTATATTTTATAGTTAATGGTTGTGTTAATATGTCTTCTAAGTGTTTCGTGATATAACCATTTTAATTTTTTCAAGAACGTAAACATATTTTTGACGTAGAATTACGTTTTACAGCACGTTTGTCATTTTTGGGGGTCTTTTCCACAAATTTTTTCAATCAAATTCTAACGTTTTTGGAGGACACTTTGGAATATACTTACAGCCTTTAATATTCATCTTACAAAGATAAAATATGTGTCAAAAATCAGTTATATCTTATATCTATTTAATAAGAAAAATCATGCATTGATGCTTCAGTTGCTGCTGACGTTCTTATGGTTGTTGCTTTTGTTCGTGCCGAAATCATGAACGCAACATCGTGTGATTTCTTGGAATGAATTGTTTACGAATATTTCTCAGTAACGGCTTGTATTGTTGTTGTTATTAATACGTATGTAAAATTTACATTTATGTAACATATGCATATCAGCTGTTTTAATTTTTATCGTTTGTTATTGTTTTTGTTTATCTTCAGCGAGATAAATACAATAAACAATACATATGTATTATAGAGATGTACTGTAGAGCCAGAATGTAGCTACAAAAATGTGTATTAATACTACGCAGGTTAACATATACAGAGAATGCGCATGGTCATTGTGCTTTGAAAACTCTATTGATTCTTTAAATATCATAGTAAATTCGACTTATTTATTGAACTAACTTTATACTAATTACACATTAAAAATATATATTGTTTGTTAAAATTTAAGTTTCCAAATTAATTTAATTTATTAATTTAAATAAGCTCTTTACTTGGGAAAAATAAGAAATTCATATTTTTCATTAATATTTATTTCCATTTATTAAACCTAAGATTAAAATAAATTTATCAAAAAATATATCAAACAAAAATCTCTACGTCTACAATAATATCTAACTGTGTCTTTTGTTTACATAAAATAAGGGTATGTCAAATATCTGGATAATCTTATAATGGCTGCATTCTATCCGAAAGAGCGCTCAGGTACCGAAGTAGCATAAAGTCATGGCAGAATTATAAGGTAGGGCCGACTCGGAGAGGAATGAAGTAGAAAGCAGAATAAAGCGGGATAGATGCCAAAATCAGCTGTTCATCTCACGTTTCTTTATGTTCATGTTTCGCAGTCGATTTTAGGTTAAAATTTGTACAGGTTTTTTTTTGCCAATTTAAGACTTCTTTCACATTTTAAAGTTGTTATTACACTGTTTTAATAATATTTTCACTCAAACTATCACAAATTTAACACACGCGACAGCACTACTTGCAACTTGGAAACATAAAAATTTTTCTTAATTTGCAATTCCTTCTAAAATCGACGTTTTGACAATCCACTATTCGTTGACGCGTGAGGACACTGAGCCAACCCTACTTTATAATTCTGCCATGCATAAAGTGATACTTTCTGCTGAACTATTTTTTTTTCGAAACGTCAAACGGCAAACAGCTGTTCGTCAATAAATGCTTTTTGTCTCAAATTTATTTTTTTTTATGTTCTGTGTGCATATGTTTCAAACAAAAAATTTTAATTAAAAGCACTACTAAGCAATTTAATAATTTAGTAATTAATAAATTTAATATGGTATATTTATCTGTCAAAATAAAGTAAGCGTAAGCTGCTCAACTGAAGTAGCATAACATATTTTCGCTACCTAAGATGGCGACCGCCCAGGGAACGTGTTGTGCGAGCACTTTATGCAACATACCATTCAGCCCGAAAGTTGTTCAATAGCTACGTAGCAAATTTTCCGCTGAATGCAACCAATGATTGAAACATGATTGTACCTGCTGAACGCGGTCATTTACTTCTGCTGTTTTTGACAGATGCGGGTACAATTTTTGTGAGAGAGGTGCAAAAAACGCTTTCACCTGGTTTTCTTACACCATGGTTGCAAGTCTTAACGCACTCAATAGAAAAACATTTCGATGAGCAACGGCAAGAATCATTGTATGTTTTTACATGAAAAGAACTGCAATGTCATTGCTAATTAAAAACTTTTTACAGTTTGCACAATGGAAGGTAAAATTAGATAAGTTTGGATCATTACCTGATACACTAAAGTACATGCTTTTAGTTTTGTCACTTAAAACCAACTTATGTGATGTAAACCAATGGCTCAGAAGAACTAAATCATGATTAATGTCACAGGTTAGGTTTAAAGAAGACTCGCTCGTAAATGTACACGCCATGTCATCAGCAAACGCTATAACTTTACTTAAGAAAGGCCCAAGACTTTACTTAGGTCCCAAGACAGAACCTTGTGGACCCCAACATCAATGTTAACATAGTGGCTAAGTGTATTATTTATTTTAACGCGTTGCATACGAACGAAACCACGAGTGCAAATTACCTCTAAGGCCGCATTTGTACAGTTTTAGAAGTAAAATTTCAAAAGGCTATATTATATCTACGAAAAGAGCAGCGTGTTGGGACCCTCCCTGTGACGATACCCGTAAGTCCTTTGTCGTGGCCTAAACTTTCTTACTTGGATGGATACGGTTTCAGGCCGTATCCGGTTATAACGATTGGCTACAGGTGATACACCTGAGCCGAGTTTCTATAATTGGCACCTGGCACATGAAACCAGTTACCAAACGTTGTGTTATTATGTTTTATGGATTTAACGGGTTCCAGCTTTCATACTCACCAAATTACTCTATCCAGATTTGTTCAGAATAATGGCTTCTTAGGCGTCATCGTTCCAAACCAAAATAAAACACTCACAATTTTGGATAACTCACTGATTAATTATCAATTAATCACTCACTTTATTCACAATTACATTTCCTTATTTTCTGACCGAGATCACAATTACCTTGTAACATTGTTGAGATTAACATATGTGATATTGCTGATATTGCACTTTCATGCAGTCGCACTTGGACTTGGCATTGGCCTTGAATTCAGAAATTTAACCCATCTTTTACCGCTACCAGAATTCGTAAACCGATTTTGAAAATTTTTTAAGGCTAGCCTATTTTGGGCTTCGATATGACATTTCTGCAATAAAAAAAATTTTCCGACCTTTCGTTTAGCCGCTACGAAGTGTTGCTTTAAAGAAACGCTGGCTAATAATGTATACACAAAAAAGTGATTTTCGTTAAATTTGAGACCAACTATAAATTTTTTTTAAACCATTTCATTTACATTCGTCTTTCCAAAGATAAAATTGCTTCTTTAATTATTTCGAATAAATTTTAGTTAAAAATGTATCCCTTATAGCCAAGTTAGCCGTTCCCAATCTTTAGAGCATGTGGGTGCCCTTTTTGACACAATGCATGTGTGAATACAACCTTTCAGTTTTTAATAACAACACATAGTATAACTATTTTTTAAAAATAATATTTTACTTAAGCATATGTTTTCAACATTACATAGCATGAATATTACATATTTGGATACATATATTTATATTTTAATTATGATATGTACTAAAGCAAACCTTGGGATGCAGAGTTATGTTGCATTTAATGCATTGAAATCCGCATGTCTTATGACACACTTTGCACCGCAATTTTTTCATACCTGGAAGAGATTGAACAATATGATTTTTTTCATCTAGACGTGGCATTTTATTAGGCTGTTGGTTGTCCACATTGTGTTCTTTGTCCTGATCCTCTTCGGTTAGCAGAAGACTTCTAGCGACAGCAGATCGAAATAGCAATTGTGAGATTGGTTTCTGATTCTCCCATTTAGCCATGATAACATGCAGCTTCCATGCATTGACCAGGGCAGTGCTAATAGCGTTGATGAAATGAGGCCACCACCATTTCTTACCACGAATCCTTATGTGGTAATTGGCAACCGCATTGTCGTGTAAGTCAACTCCTCCCATATTTTTATTGTAGTTGTGAATTAAATTAGGTTGTTCTTTTGATACAGTTTTTTTATCTTTCCTATTGTAGCGATTTACATTTCTAAGTGGCTGAATTGTGTCGAAGTTTGTGGCAACACTAACTTCAGCATTATCTTGCCAGCGTACAATAAGTATTTTGTTGTTTATATTGAACTTATGATCGAACTCGCCTTTCTTAAGATTTTTTCCAGATTTTAAATTTGCACCACAGATTCGGTTACTTCGAATTGTGCCAGTTGCATAAAAATTACGTTCAGTGAGCAAACACATCAAATAATATGATATGAAGAAATTGTCGAAAAAGACGTAATGCGCTTGCGGGTTTTCGACGCACTCCAAAAGTCGCAAGACTGTTTGCGCCCCCAGCCCAATTTGCTTATCGTGAATTGCACTTGCTCCAGTGTAAGGAATCACTTGGAATAAATAGCCATCGGACGAGCACAGGCACCAGTTTTTGAAGCCGAATCGAACAGGCTTATTGCGGATATACATCTTGCAAGAATGGCGTCCAAAATAGGGCACCATTTGCTCGTCAATTGACAAATTGGTTGCAAATACACCGAACTGCATATACTTTTTATTTAAGATGTCAAAAATTGGCCGCAACTTATAAAATTTATCGTTTAAGTCAATTTTATCGTTGTCGTTGAAATGCAAAAATTTTTTAAAAGTCATGAACAAATTGCGTGACATCGCTTGCTTGATGATTGAAATTCCAAAATCAGGCTCATTTGACCAATAAAGGTGTGCTTGCGGCAGAGTGGTAACCAGAAAAAAGTAGGATTCCAATAAATCGTTTGAGTAGAACCGATGAGCAGAAAGGGTGGAAGTTTTTTTGTCCGGCGTAGACATTTGTTTGTTCAACTATGTGCGTTATGAGTTCATCATCAAAAAAGAGGAGAAAAGTTTCCAAAGGCGTTTTTCCGGCTGTAGTAAAATAATTCAAGTTCACGTAGAAAAGGTAGTTTGATTCATTTATTTACCCAGCGTTTGGAACATTATGTCTTGTTTTGCCATTGTAATTCCTGAATCGGCATTTGAATTAATATCGTATTTAATGCGATGTGTATTTCTCCACTTCGGGCTTCCAAAGTCCTCAAGGCTTTTGTAAACGCTCTTGCTTGTTGAACTCGGGGCGGCAGAGGCCGCAAAATCAGCATATTCTGCTCCACCGCCAAGTTCTAGTTCCACAGAAGGAAGAGTAATGTCGTCGTCATTCAAATCCTCTTCATCGCTCAAAATATCTGGGGGCGGAGGAATATATACTACCGTTGCCGTTTCTTCTTCAGCACTTAATTCTTCCAGAATTTCAGCAATTTTTATCATGCTCAAAACACTTTTGCGTGCCATTTTTTATTATGAATGCCTCCTTTTATTATTTTTTTTTAACAAACTAAAACAACGTGATGCGACACGAATACACCATAAAACTGACGGCTGATGAGAACTTTATGCGCTGCCAAACTCTCAAAATACAACAAATAACGGTACAAAATATTTGGCGTCATTATGAGCAATACCAAAAATGGAAAAATATGACGCATTTTGTATAGCGAATTAGCCAGCGTTGCTTTAAAGAAACACCAAAAATCAACATGCTCTGACATGTATAAATATTACCCCAACTGCTGTTTTCTTGACTCATGGCTCAATTCGATCTTTGTGCTGAAAACTCAAGCCTTTTTTTTTGTGATTAAGTTATTCTTCGTATTTTTTTTAATTTATCTAAAACAGGTCTAAAAAAGTTGTACCAGTTGTCCAGTTCGACACTCCATTAAAAACGATGAAATTAACAAAAACTTTTCATGAATTTTGAAGTCAATGAATGTATTATTCATTCGTCGTTCTTGGTTTTAAAATATCTCTTACAGTATTTTTTTAATAATTTTTCAAAGTCGGTGTTTCTTAACTGTTCTTAACTGTTCTGTTCTTAACTCTAATTTGTGGGCCGATAATATTCTTGTTACTGAGTTCAAGCCAAAAAATAAGCCTAAAAGGGTGACTCAAGCCGCCCGCCAAGCTCAAAAAAACTAAATAGGCTGTCCCTTTACTATCAAAATGTAAGGGGACTACGTTCTAAGACGCAGAGCTTATTTCTATCAACTCAAAATTGCTCTGAGGATATTATCGCGTTAACAGAAACGTGGCTGAACGGAAGCATTACTGATTTGGAATTGTTTGACAATAGTTTTCAAGTTTTTAGAAAAGACAGATACACTGACAATATTTCTTCTGTCGGTGGTGGTGTCCTTTTGGCTGTAAGGAACTGCTTTGTCAGTTTTATTGTTGACATTCCCTGCTCTTCTAATATTGAACTAATTTGCGTTAAAGTTATACATTGTAACTCTAATGTATATGTTATTAATGCGTATGTTCCTCCTAAGAGTAGTGTAGAGGTCTATGCAAGCCTTGCGGAGTGCATAGATTACATAATTGATTTACTTGACGTTAATGACGTTAACATTTTATTATTGGGCGATTTTAATCTACCTGATTTAAAATGGCATTCTTCTGACGATGATACGTACTATTGTGCATCTAATTCGAAGACCCGCCAAGAACATATATTTGTTGATAATATATGTTCAGACTTACAACAAGTGAGTTGTATTTATAATAGTCTTGAAAGACTTCTTGACCTGGTCTTAACTACAGACAGTAACAATGTTGTTGTTAAGAGGGCCTTTCATGCTCTAACTACTGTTGATGAATATCATCCACCATTGAGTATTTGGTACGAATCCGACAGAGCAAATATAGTAAATTCTAATTCAGCAGATAAGCTTTATGAATTCAATTTTAAAAAAGCTGACTTTTTGAAGTTGAATCAGTTGCTTAATGGCAAACTTAATGCAATTTTAGAATATATAAATGGAAATTGCCTTGATGACTCCATACATTTTTTTTATATGGAACTCTTTGCTGTGTTTTCTCAATCCGTACCTTATAGTCTCAAATTTGCGAGGAATTCTACGTACCCTTGGTACACAAAGGATTTAAAGACTCTTCGCAACAACAGGAATAGGGCATGGAAGAAATACATCTGTAGCTTAGGCTCAAACGACCTAGAAACTTACAAACGTTTGTTTCTGGAATTTGAAAATCGCTCAGCTACATTATATCACGAATATTTAGATAATGTTAAGCTGAGAATATTGACAGATCCAAAGAAATTTTGGGGATTCGTAAACACAAAGAAGAAATCTGATGGATTTCCTTCTTCTTTTAGAACTCCTGAGGGATTTACTGACAATCCCGTCAGAATTTGTGGCCTTTTCGCCAATCTTTTTAAAGAATCATTCTGTTCAGATTCTTTTAATCCTGATGGAGAGTACTTTGAATATATGAATTCCGAACCCAGAGTATCTTTGGAACATATATCCTTCACTCCAGAGGATATTTTAATGTATATTAGATCGATCGATGAGGAGTTTGGTGCTGGACCTGACGGTGTTCCTGCCGCAGTGTTAACACAATGCGGTTCCGTTTTGAGTCAACCACTGTCTTTATTATTCAATAAATCTATTAACGAAAGTTATTTTCCACTTTTTTGGAAAAAACCATTTATAAGTCCTATTTTTAAAAAGGGTTGCAGGAACGATGTCAGTAACTATAGGCCTATCGCTAAGCTCTCATCGATTCCAAAACTTTTTGAGCGGATGGTGTACGATCGGGTGAAAATTCACTGTGGCAAAGTCATAACAACTCGTCAGCATGGTTTTGTGAAGGGAAGATCCACTGTGTCTAATCTTCTCGATTTTACAACATTCTGCTTAAATTCTATTGATTCTGGTAACCAGGTCGATTGTGTTTACACTGACTTTAGTAAGGCATTTGATAAGCTACCACACAATCTAATCTTATTTAAACTTGAGTTAATGGGATTTCCACAATATTTTGTGAACTGGATTAAATCGTATTTGGTGGAGCGATGTTATCAAATACGTTTCCGAGGCGCATTGTCTTCTGAATTTATTGCTGGATCAGGTGTTCCTCAGGGTAGTCACCTTGGTCCTCTTCTGTTTATTTTAGCTATCAATGATGTAACTCACGTCATTGAACACTCTCATCTGCTTATTTATGCCGATGATATGAAAATATACAGAACGATTAATTCTAGAGATAATTCAGATCTACTCCAGTCTGATCTAAAATCCTTTGAAGTTTGGTGTTCTAAAAATAATATGTTTTTAAATTCAGATAAATGCCAAACTATGACCTTTTCGCGAAAAAGGAATAATTTTATTTTTGATTATAAGATTAAAGATACTGCCTTGAGTCGTGTAGACACCGTCAAAGACCTAGGTATATGCATGGATTCTAAGCTATCGTTTAACATTCATATTGATAATATTTATAAAAAAGCATCTTTAATGCTTGGTTTTGTAAAACGCTGGGCCAAAGAATTTAATAGCATGATTACAACTACAACGTTGTATTATGCAATCGTGCGTCCTCACTTAGAGTATGCAAGTCAAGTGTGGTCCCCAAGTTACAATGTGCATGTTGATCGAATAGAAAGAATCCAAAAACGTTTTGTTCAGTTTGCTCTAAGGGGCTTAAGTGGAACTGACATATTAGACCTTCCTCCTTATGCGGATCGTTTAAAACTATTAAAAATGCAGTCTTTAGGTGATCGAAGGAAATCGGCAGATATCGTATATTTACACCAGCTCATAACAGGTGTATTCGATTCTCCAGAACTTCTTTCTCACATAAATTTTAACACTAACCGTAGAAGCAGTAGAAACGCTAACAACTTAATTTATTTGCCATTTAGTAGAACAAATTATATGGCTACTGCTCCTTTAAGTCGCATGAGTTCCTTTGTTAACAATTGTAACGTTTTTGATGTTAATTTGTCAAAAGGTCAACTCAAAAGTAGATTAAAATTAGTTGTGTAAATAGATCTATGTATACGCATGGTTAGTTGTTACGTCTTGTGTTGTCCCTGAGCCCAACCCATTCATTGGTGGGTAAATTTTTCCCACATTAACTTGTTTGTGGTCACGGGTATACATAACATTGACATTTTCAATGATTACTGGGTAGTGGCTTTAGATGGGTTAATGCTGAGGAAGTGCGATATAGCTGTAGTAGCTGAACTCTATTGTTATTGCATGTTAAAAACAAAAAAAAAAAAAAAAAAGAAACAGTGGTAAAAGATGGGTTAAGGTTGTATGGCCCAAAAGATAGTGCCTACAAGTATGTATTGGTTTATTTGTTTCGTTTGTGATTAATTCGCAACATTCCTCCGCCCTTCGAAAAACGAAAAAATCATTGTTAAGAACCTATCAATAGTTTTTTCGTGTTTAGCTGTGTTTCTTCGCTTATTTAATGTGCTTTATCTTTCACTATTTATTACTTAAACTTTATTCATTATTTCTATATAGGTTCTAATATTTTCTTGTCTTATATATATTTTTTTTTTTTTTTTTTGTTTAAAATCCTAAATTAATTATGTCTTCACATTAGTTGTATTTCATTTTACTTTATTTACTGTATTGAATTCTTTTTATTCTTATTACTGTAATCCATTCATACACTATTTCTTTACATGATTACATCATTTACTTAATTATGAAATTACGAATTACTTAAATATCAACTTAATTATGCATTTAAACATTCGCATTCTATTTTTACTTTATATTGTAACAAAAAAAAATTTTTTTCTCGTTTTATCTAATATTTTTTTCCTATTTATATAACCTATTAGTTCCTTTCTTTTGTTGGTTTTTGGGGGGTTGGGAGATAGTGGTTGTTCACTGCAACTTTAGTGTCGCACTTCTCTCTCTTTTCCACGTTGTCCATCGGTGCTCCGGGGGAAATGCTACGACGTTTTTTCCTTGTTGTAATTGTGGTTTATTTTGTTAAAGAGTGTGTGTTGGGTGATACGTGGATGCTTTGCGTCTTGACCTTAACTTATGTTGTCTTCTTCTTTGACAGATCATCAATTCTTGATTAATACCTTAATCACTGCTTCTCAAATAGTTTTTCATTGTTTAATTTTCATTGAAATTAAATGGTTGGTTTTGATTTTATTTCATTTATTTTACAATTTTGCTTTATTGTTCTTAAGAAAGTGTTCGGTTCCTTTAATTATATTATCTTCCAGGTTTTGTTCTTGTTATTAAAGTGTTGACACTTTTTGTTTACCGGGTTGTTTTAGTAAAATTTTCATACCTTCGGTTGGTTTATTTTAGGAAGGTGGTTTTTGTTTGTTTAAGTATTTTGTTTTAGTTATTTTAGAAAGGGTTTTGATTCCTTTCGTTAAATTATTTTGTCGGCGTTGTTCATTTTATGGTAGTTTCTGACACTCGTTGTTTTAATTGTTTGTAGAAGAATGTTTATCTTTTTTGTTTGGTCATTGTATTTTTGTTTTTCTTTATGTCAGTTGTTTATCCGGACTGTACCGCCTTGGCTCTCTGACACTTTCTCAATGTTTGTCATCGATCTTCATTGTTGTATTGCACCAACGTGCTGCCTCCCGTCAAAGTTGTTTTAGTGGTTGTTGCTGCTTTCTTGTAGTTTTGCCCTCGGATACTGCTGCCTTCTTCTCGCAGTTTTGTACGCGGGTTGCCTGTCACAGCTGCTTTTGCGGATGCTGCAGCCATTTTATTGCAGTTTTTCATGCGGATGCTGCCGCCTTTTTTATTGCAGTTTTGCACTTCTTCTTAGTTAAACTTGTTGTTCATATTTCTCATCTCTTCTGCAACTGTTTTCTCTTCGGTAATTCCTTTTTCTGGTCCGACGGCGTCATCATTGGTTGCCTTCCCACTCTTCCTTGGGTTCGATAGTCCCTAATCTAGTTTAACCCTACTCAGCTGAACTCGTGTTTTTTCCAGAAATTATTTTTTAAGAAAACTGATTTGATTTTCCACAACACGATCAAATTCACTGTTACTATATACATTCATTTTTTATTTAAAAATAATTTTCGATCGTTTTTAACTTATTTTTTCTTTAAATCGCGGCTTACAGTTCTTTTTGCTATTTTATTTACTTTATTAATTTTATTTTTCTCTTAGATCTTCTTAAGTTTTTAAATTAAAATTAAAAATTATTCTAAAACTTATTTTCTTATTTACATTTTAACGCTACATTGCATTTTTCCGTTTTCAAATTCAACTTTTTTATGCGTAAGCGCATTTTATTTTCTGTTAATATTCTGTGATTTAAGCTCAAAAAACATTTTTAGAATTCTTATTTTTCTCAAAATTTAATAAAAATCATTTTTCTTTCTTTCGCTCTATTTCAATGTAATTATATTTTATATGCGAGTTTTCGTTTCACTTTATTTTTAAATTGTAAAATTATGATACTGTATGTGTGTTTGTTTCGTAGGAAAAGAACAAACTTTGTTCACTATTCAATGCTGGTTCTTACGTCTACCATACTGCGGTTTTTAGTATATAAAAACGCGCTAGTTTATTTTTTCAAAAGTTAAACGACATAGAAAAAGGAAGTCGTATATTGCTTTATGTAGTTATTTATTTTAACCATTATTTACTAACTAATGCTAGCTTGCATTTTTATTTCAATTTGTCTTGCAAATTATTGTTTTTTTTCTCTACGTTAATGTCTGAGGGACGTGTTGCACTATTTTCTCGTGCCAAATTTAATTGTAATGCCCATATTAATGCTTACTTGCATTTTAATAAATTTAATTCAATTAAGCTCTTTTTATTTTGGTTGTTATGTAGTTCTTGTAGTGACTTGTCGTTTAGTGACTTATCCTATACTTCTATATATCATGAATTCCAAGCAACGCACTGTTACTACGTGCAATAAATTTTAACTGATTTTCCTAAGAATTCATTTTTCCCGAAACTTTTTTTTCAATTCCTAAAAGTCAATTCAAGATACCACTTGAAATGTATAAAGGTATTATCATTCCTTATATTAATACAGAAAATATTCTTTAAAATATGGGTCACGCATATGTTACAAAAATTATCATGTAAAAATTTGATGTTAGCTTCTATTTAAAATTTCTGCGAATTGTTTCAAAACTGGAAAGTATTTTTTTTTCATATAATTACAAGAGACTTCTAAATAATTTTGGTAGTGGTGGTATATAAAACTATCAATTGTGAAGTGATTTTTATAATGGTATTCAGGGCAACGCACATGTAACACGGGCAACGCACAATTACAGTGTGTGATTGTTCACATAACTTATACTTCAGTGATACAAAATAAATTGAAACGACTTTTTTTTCTATTTTAGTTAGTTTTATATGATTTTCTTTATTGTACAAAAAAATATAACTGGTTTCAGTTTTATAAGAAAAAAAAACTTCAAAAAATATATTCATTACAAAAGACAAAAAAATGCATATTAAATTCAATTAATTGTTACTTGCATAATTAATGTATTTTGTTATTGCATATTTAAATTAGTGACTTCCACAAAGTGATGCGATTGCAGATTTGGAATTCCGGGTAGACGAAAATGCTCCCATATTTAATTCAATCGATTATAGATTCTCTATTTTTGTAAAATATTTTTACATTTTTTAATTTGTCTGCTACATAAAATTCATAAAATTTTCTGCGTTTCTGATCGTTTTTTGCCGAGCTTTTATTTGTGTCCAAACAGTTATTTTTACGGTGGCTCGTATGCCCATCAACAGCACTCTTTCCGTGTGCCGTAGCAAAGACTGAGCATATTTTAAATTATTAGTGGAAATTTTCTATCAAAAGGACTGTCAATTTTTGCTTAATTTTCTGTTGTTTTCTAAAATTGTGATATTTGGGTCTAATTTTATGAAAAGAAACAGTAATTACTTACTTTTAAACAAAAAGCTATGCAAAGTTCAAATATACGCCAAAAAATGTTTGAATTACTACACAAAAATGTGTAATGTTGAGCTCAAAATGTGTAAAAACTGAAAATATGACAAAAAATGTTTATTTTTAAAAAAGATGTGCATTATACACAAAAATGTGTCATCTATTTCTTGATTTTTGTATTCCACCTTGTGTTCTATATAATATATTTCTTCCAACTCCTTTTTTCAAAGTGTAACATCTATAAATAGACGTTACCCAGTAAATTTCCCAGTAAAGTAAATTTTTCATTTTATAAGCTTTGTTGAAACTTATAGCTTAAAGGCAACGCACATGTAACATGCAATCGGACGAAAACAATTTGAAGTGTTTCTACTTTACTTAAATTTATTTAGCTTGAAATGCATCTGAAAACTATTAACAACGAAATGATAAATCTATAGCAAATATTGCATTTTTTACAGCTTGCACGAAAACATGTATGCACATACTGCCACTATAGAGATATAACTGACATTTTGCATTTAATGTGTTTACAACACAATAACAAGCCAAAAATGCACAAAACAACCGTTGCTTTGAAAAATAATGTCAAATCATGTTCATTGAGATTAACTTATTATAGTCAATATTTTTTCCTCCCTCTCTTATCAATTTAATTTTTTACCTATGACTTTATTATTATTATTATGATTATTTATTTGAATGCTAAGCACATATGGCTTTATAGCAATTAATATTAGACAAAATAAATATGATACAATTAATTTATGTACAATTAAATTTTATAAAAATGTAAAATTGTCAGGATTTCAGGTATATACAGTTGCAATCCGGTTAGCTTCTTAGTAGTAAATAGAATGAATTGATTAGAGCGGTGCTCCCATATGCCAGGCTAGACGGACGAGGACGAGCTCATACATGTGCTAGGCAAGACAGACGAGGTCTTGCTCTGGATAATCAAAATATATCTATAGCGTGTATATATATATAAATATGGATTAGAGCTCACACATGCAAAGCTAGTCGTACAGCGTCAAACCGGCATATGCCAGGCGAGACGGACGTGGTCTCGCTCTGGATAATCATGTCAGTCTACACAGCTAGATTAAATAAGTTGTTACCAAACATCACAGGAAAATATTAAGTATCCTTGGAAGCATGATCCAGATTAGTGGCGATATTGTAGATAATCTAAAATATTAAATTTAATTGAGTATAAACGGATTCATTTAAAGAAATTGCATCTGTTTCATATTGCATAATTAGTCAATTGCAATTGACAATTGTATTCAATTGCATAATTAGTTCTACAAAAGTTCATGTAAAGTAACTCAAAAGATCTTCTAGGTCGGAGAGGAATATTAAAGTTAATTTTGCTCAGTAATATTGACTGTCTACGTATACATGTAAAAGTTTTAAAATCCAAGTAGCATATAGCATAATTCTCCGATTATTTAAAGTAGGAAGATTAAAAAGTTGCAGACGATATTCATAAGGTGGTAGGTGATAGTTAAAATTGCAGTAAAGATAAAGATAGAGATAAAGATAAAGATAAAGATAAAGATAAAGATAAAGATAAAGATAAAGATAAAGATAAAGATAAAGATAAAGATAAAGACAAAGATAAAGATAAAGATAAAGATAAAGATAAAGATAAAGATAAAGATAAAGATAAAGATAAAGATAAAGATAAAGATAAAGATAAAGATAAAGATAAAGATAAAGATAAAGATAAAGATAAAGATAAAGATAAAGATAAAGATAAAGATAAAGATAAAGATAAAGATAAAGATAAAGATAAAGATAAAGATAAAGATAAAGATAAAGATAAAGATAAAGATAAAGATAAAGATAAAGATAAAGATAAAGATAAAGATAAAGATAAAGATAAAGATAAAGATAAAGATAAAGATAAAGATAAAGATAAGATAAAGATAAAGATAAAGATAAAGATAAAGATAAAGATAAAGATAAAGATAAAGATAAAGATAAAGATAAAGATAAAGATAAAGATAAAGATAAAGATAAAGATAAAGATAAAGATAAAGATAAAGATAAAGATAAAGATAAAGATAAAGATAAAGATAAAGATAAAGATAAAGATAAAGATAAAGATAAAGATAAAGATAAAGATAAAGATAAAGATAAAGATAAAGATAAAGATAAAGATAAAGATAAAGATAAAGATAAAGATAAAGATAAAGATAAAGATAAAGATAAAGATAAAGATAAAGATAAAGATAAAGATAAAGATAAAGATAAAGATAAAGATAAAGATAAAGATAAAGATAAAGATAAAGATAAAGATAAAGATAAAGATAAGATAAAGATAAAGATAAAGATAAAGATAAAGATAAAGATAAAGATAAAGATAAAGATAAAGATAAAGATAAAGATAAAGATAAAGATAAAGATAAAGATAAAGATAAAGATAAAGATAAAGATAAAGATAAAGATAAAGATAAAGATAAAGATAAAGATAAAGATAAAGATAAAGATAAAGATAAAGATAAAGATAAAGATAAAGATAAAGATAAAGATAAAGATAAAGATAAAGATAAAGATAAAGATAAAGATAAAGATAAAGATAAAGATAAAGATAAAGATAAAGATAAAGATAAAGATAAAGATAAAGATAAAGATAAAGATAAAGATAAAGATAAAGATAAAGATAAAGATAAAGATAAAGATAAAGATAAAGATAAAGATAAAGATAAAGATAAAGATAAAGATAAAGATAAAGATAAAGATAAAGATAAAGATAAAGATAAAGATAAAGATAAAGATAAAGATAAAGAAAAGATAAAGATAAAGATAAAGATAAAGATAAAGATAAAGATAAAGATAAAGATAAAGATAAAGATAAAGATAAAGATAAAGATAAAGATAAAGATAAAGATAAAGATAAAGATAAAGATAAAGATAAAGATAAAGATAAAGATAAAGATAAAGATAAAGATAAAGATAAAGATAAAGATAAAGATAAAGATAAAGATAAAGATAAAGATAAAGATAAAGATAAAGATAAAGATAAAGATAAAGATAAAGATAAAGATAAAGATAAAGATAAGATAAAGATAAAGATAAAGATAAAGATAAAGATAAAGATAAAGATAAAGATAAAGATAAAGATAAAGATAAAGATAAAGATAAAGATAAAGAATAAAGATAAAGATAAAGATAAAGATAAAGATAAAGATAAAGATAAAGATAAAGATAAAGATAAAGATAAAGATAAAGATAAAGATAAAGATAAAGATAAAGATAAAGATAAAGATAAAGATAAAGATAAAGATAAAGATAAAGATAAAGATAAAGATAAAGATAAAGATAAAGATAAAGATAAAGATAAAGATAAAGATAAAGATAAAGATAAAGATAAAGATAAAGATAAAGATAAAGAAAGATAAAGATAAAGATAAAGATAAAGATAAAGATAAAGATAAAGATAAAGATAAAGATAAAGATAAAGATAAAGATAAAGATAAAGATAAAGATAAAGATAAAGATAAAGATAAAGATAAAGATAAAGATAAAGATAAAGATAAAGATAAAGATAAAGATAAAGATAAAGATAAAGATAAAGATAAAGATAAAGATAAAGAATAAAGATAAAGATAAAGATAAAGATAAGATAAAGATAAAGATAAAGATAAAGATAAAGATAAAGATAAAGATAAAGATAAAGATAAAGATAAAGATAAAGATAAAGATAAAGATAAAGATAAAGATAAAGATAAAGATAAAGATAAAGATAAAGATAAAGATAAAGATAAAGATAAAGATAAAGATAAAGATAAAGATAAAGATAAAGATAAAGATAAAGATAAAGATAAAGATAAAGATAAAGATAAAGATAAAGATAAAGATAAAGATAAAGATAAAGATAAAGATAAAGATAAAGATAAAGATAAAGATAAAGATAAAGATAAAGATAAAGATAAAGATAAAGATAAAGATAAAGATAAAGATAAAGATAAAGATAAAGATAATAAAGATAAAGATAAAGATAAAGATAAAGATAAAGATAAAGATAAAGATAAAGATAAAGATAAAGATAAAGATAAAGATAAAGATAAAGATAAAGATAAAGATAAAGATAAAGATAAAGATAAAGATAAAGATAAAGATAAAGATAAAGATAAAGATAAAGATAAAGATAAAGATAAAGATAAAGATAAAGATAAAGATAAAGATAAAGATAAAGATAAAGATAAAGATAAAGATAAAGATAAAGATAAAGATAAAGATAAAGATAAGATAAAGATAAAGATAAAGATAAAGATAAGATAAAGATAAAGATAAAGATAAAGATAAAGATAAAGATAAAGATAAAGATAAGATAAGATAAAGATAAAGATAAAGATAAAGATAAAGATAAAGATAAAGATAAAGATAAAGATAAAGATAAAGATAAAGATAAAGATAAAGATAAAGATAAAGATAAAGATAAAGATAAAGATAAAGATAAAGATAAAGATAAAGATAAAGATAAAGATAAAGATAAAGATAAAGATAAAGATAAAGATAAAGATAAAGATAAAGATAAAGATAAAGATAAAGATAAAGATAAAGATAAAGATAAAGATAAAGATAAAGATAAAGATAAAGATAAAGATAAAGATAAAGATAAAGATAAAGATAAAGATAAAGATAAAGATAAAGATAAAGATAAAGATAAAGATAAAGATAAAGATAAAGATAAAGATAAAGATAAAGATAAAGATAAAGATAAAGATAAAGATAAAGATAAAGATAAAGATAAAGATAAAGATAAAGATAAAGATAAAGATAAAGATAAAGATAAAGATAAAGATAAAGATAAAGATAAAGATAAAGATAAAGATAAAGATAAAGATAAAGATAAAGATAAAGATAAAGATAAAGATAAAGATAAAGATAAAGATAAAGATAAAGATAAAGATAAAGATAAAGATAAAGATAAAGATAAAGATAAAGATAAAGATAAAGATAAAGATAAAGATAAAGATAAAGATAAAGATAAAGATAAAGATAAAGATAAAGATAAAGATAAAGATAAAGATAAAGATAAAGATAAAGATAAAGATAAAGATAAAGATAAAGATAAAGATAAAGATAAAGATAAAGATAAAGATAAAGATAAAGATAAAGATAAAGATAAAGATAAAGATAAAGATAAAGATAAAAGATAAAGATAAAGATAAAGATAAAGATAAAGATAAAGATAAAGATAAAGATAAAGATAAAGATAAAGATAAAGATAAAGATAAAGATAAAGATAAAGATAAAGATAAAGATAAAGATAAAGATAAAGATAAAGATAAAGATAAAGATAAAGATAAAGATAAAGATAAAGATAAAGATAAAGATAAAGATAAAGATAAAGATAAAGATAAAGATAAAGATAAAGATAAAGATAAAGATAAAGATAAAGATAAAGATAAAGATAAAGATAAAGATAAAGATAAAGATAAAGATAAAGATAAAGATAAAGATAAAGATAAAGATAAAGATAAAGATAAAGATAAAGATAAAGATAAAGATAAAGATAAAGATAAAGATAAAGATAAAGATAAAGATAAAGATAAAGATAAAGATAAAGATAAAGAAAAGATAAAGATAAAGATAAAGATAAAGATAAAGATAAAGATAAAGATAAAGATAAAGATAAGATAAAGATAAAGATAAAGATAAAGATAAAGATAAAGATAAAGATAAAGATAAAGATAAAGATAAAGATAAAGATAAAGATAAAGATAAAGATAAAGATAAAGATAAAGATAAAGATAAAGATAAAGATAAAGATAAAGATAAAGATAAAGATAAAGATAAAGATAAAGATAAAGATAAAGATAAAGATAAAGATAAAGATAAAGATAAAGAATAAAGATAAAGATAAAGATAAAGATAAAGATAAAGATAAAGATAAAGATAAAGATAAAGATAAAGATAAAGATAAAGATAAAGATAAAGATAAAGATAAAGATAAAGATAAAGATAAAGATAAAGATAAAGATAAAGATAAAGATAAAGATAAAGATAAAGATAAAGATAAAGATAAAGATAAAGATAAGATAAAGATAAAGATAAAGATAAAGATAAAGATAAAGATAAAGATAAAGATAAAGATAAAGATAAAGATAAAGATAAAGATAAAGATAAAGATAAAGATAAAGATAAAGATAAAGATAAAGATAAAGATAAAGATAAAGATAAAGATAAAGATAAAGATAAAGATAAAGATAAAGATAAAGATAAAGATAAAGATAAAGATAAAGATAAAGATAAAGATAAAGATAAAGATAAAGATAAAGATAAAGATAAAGATAAAGATAAAGATAAAGATAAAGATAAAGATAAAGATAAAGATAAAGATAAAGATAAAGATAAAGATAAAGATAAAGATAAAGATAAAGATAAAGATAAAGATAAAGATAAAGATAAAGATAAAGATAAAGATAAAGATAAAGATAAAGATAAAGATAAAGATAAAGATAAAGATAAAGATAAAGATAAAGATAAAGATAAAGATAAAGATAAAGATAAAGATAAAGATAAAGATAAAGATAAAGATAAAGATAAAGATAAAGATAAAGATAAAGATAAAGATAAAGATAAAGATAAAGATAAAGATAAAGATAAAGATAAAGATAAAGATAAAGATAAAGATAAAGATAAAGATAAAGATAAAGATAAAGATAAAGATAAAGATAAAGATAAAGATAAAGATAAAGATAAAGATAAAGATAAAGATAAAGATAAAGATAAAGATAAAGATAAAGATAAAGATAAAGATAAAGATAAAGATAAAGATAAAGATAAAGATAAAGATAAAGATAAAGATAAAGATAAAGAAAGATAAAGATAAAGATAAAGATAAAGATAAAGATAAAGATAAAGATAAAGATAAAGATAAAGATAAAGATAAAGATAAAGATAAAGATAAAGATAAAGATAAAGATAAAGATAAAGATAAAGATAAAGATAAAGATAAAGATAAAGATAAAGATAAAGATAAAGATAAAGATAAAGATAAAGATAAAGATAAAGATAAAGATAAAGATAAGATAAAGATAAAGATAAAGATAAAGATAAAGATAAAGATAAAGATAAAGATAAAGATAAAGATAAAGATAAAGATAAAGATAAAGATAAAGATAAAGATAAAGATAAAGATAAAGATAAAGATAAAGATAAAGATAAAGATAAAGATAAAGATAAAGATAAAGATAAAGATAAAGATAAAGATAAAGATAAAGATAAAGATAAAGATAAAGATAAAGATAAAGATAAAGATAAAGATAAAGATAAAGATAAAGATAAAGATAAAGATAAAGATAAAGATAAAGATAAAGATAAAGATAAAGATAAAGATAAAGATAAAGATAAAGATAAAGATAAAGATAAAGATAAAGATAAAGATAAAGATAAAGATAAAGATAAAGATAAAGATAAAGATAAAGATAAAGATAAAGATAAAGATAAAGATAAAGATAAAGATAAAGATAAAGATAAAGATAAAGATAAAGATAAAGATTAAAGATAAAGATAAAGATAAAGATAAAGATAAAGATAAAGATAAAGATAAAGATAAAGATAAAGATAAAGATAAAGATAAAGATAAGATAAAGATAAAGATAAAGATAAAGATAAAGATAAAGATAAAGATAAAGATAAAGATAAAGATAAAGATAAAGATAAAGATAAAGATAAAGATAAAGATAAAGATAAAGATAAAGATAAAGATAAAGATAAAGATAAAGATAAAGATAAAGATAAAGATAAAGATAAAGATAAAGATAAAGATAAAGATAAAGATAAAGATAAAGATAAAGATAAAGATAAAGATAAAGATAAAGATAAAGATAAAGATAAAGATAAAGATAAAGATAAAGATAAAGATAAAGATAAAGATAAAGATAAAGATAAAGATAAAGATAAAGATAAAGATAAAGATAAAGATAAAGATAAAGATAAAGATAAAGATAAAGATAAAGATAAAGATAAAGATAAAGATAAAGATAAAGATAAAGATAAAGATAAAGATAAAGATAAAGATAAAGATAAAGATAAAGATAAAGATAAAGATAAAGATAAAGATAAAGATAAAGATAAAGATAAAGATAAAGATAAAGATAAAGATAAAGATAAAGATAAAGATAAAGATAAAGATAAAGATAAAGATAAAGATAAAGATAAAGATAAAGATAAAGATAAAGATAAAGATAAAGATAAAGATAAAGATAAAGATAAAGATAAAGATAAAGATAAAGATATAGATATAGATAAAGATAAAGATAAAGATAAAGATATAGATATAGATATAGATATAGATATAGATATAGATATAGATATAGATATAGATATAGATATAGATATAGATATAGATATAGATATAGATATAGATATAGATATAGATATAGATATAGATATAGATATAGATATAGATATAGATATAGATATAGATATAGATATAGATATAGATATAGATATAGATATAGATATAGATATAGATATAGATATAGATATAGATATAGATATAGATATAGATATAGATATAGATATAGATATAGATATAGATATAGATATAGATATAGATATAGATATAGATATAGATATAGATATAGATATAGATATAGATATAGATATAGATATAGATATAGATATAGATATAGATATAGATATAGATATAGATATAGATATAGATATAGATATAGATATAGATATAGATATAGATATAGATATAGATATAGATATAGATATAGATATAGATATAGATATAGATATAGATATAGATATAGATATAGATATAGATATAGATATAGATATAGATATAGATATAGATATAGATATAGATATAGATATAGATATAGATATAGATATAGATATAGATATAGATATAGATATAGATATAGATATAGATATAGATATAGATATAGATATAGATATAGATATAGATATAGATATAGATATAGATATAGATATAGATATAGATATAGATATAGATATAGATATAGATATAGATATAGATATAGATATAGATATAGATATAGATATAGATATAGATATAGATATAGATATAGATATAGATATAGATATAGATATAGATATAGATATAGATATAGATATAGATATAGATATAGATATAGATATAGATATAGATAAAGATAAAGAAACTTTTTCTGAACTGATTCTATTAAAGCGAAGTTTTAGTATCCATAGTTACTCCAAGATCATGAAAGACATCTAAAGACTCTAATGTATGGTCACAAATTTTATAAATAGATGTGACAGGAGATTTTCGAGTGAAGGTCATGTGCTTGCATTTTTTCATGTTAAGATTCATACGATTCACGTTGCACCAGCTATAAAGATGGTATATGTCAGCTTGCAAGAGAACGGCATCAATAGCATTTTTGAAAGGAAGAAATAGTTTCACGTCGTCTGCGTACATTAAAATACTCGAATGCTTTATGACAGATGGCAAATCATTTATAAACAGTAAAAAAAGAAGAGGCCCGAGGTGGCTTCCTTGAGGTACAACAGAAGTGAGAGGAAACTCATGTGATTTCACAAGTTTAAAAAGAACACGTTGTGTTCTATTGCATAAATAAGATTCAATCCATTTTACAAGTGTTGTGGGAAATCCAGCAAGAGATAGTTTTAAGACTAAGAGTTTATGATTAACAACATCAAAATTTTACTAAAATCTGTGTATAGACATCAGTCTGTAAACCTTTTCTAAAATTCTCAATGGTTTTGGAAGTAAATTCAAGTAGGTTTGTAACCGTAGATTTTCCTGAAACAAATCCATGTTGGAGTGGAGACAATAAAGATTTAACACTATGTGACAATTGTGAAGTAATGATTGCCTCGAAAAGCTTCGGCAAAGCGCTTAATTTTGCAATTCCACGATAGTTATCGATTAAAGACCTGTTACCAGACTTGTGCAACGGAATAATAAAAGACGACTTCCAGGCAACTGGAAAATAGCAAGATTTTAATGAAGAAGAAAAAAGCAAAGTGATTGGAGTTACTAATTCATCACCGCAATATTTTAGTATACATGACGGTATATTGTCGGGACCACTTTTATATGACGTTTTAAGAGCTTTTAAGTATAATAAAACCGTGTTAGTATCAATTATTGTTAGAGAAATATCCCCAGATTGAACACTAAATGGATAGCTTAGATTATCATAGGATGAAGATGAATAAGTCGATTTGAAAAAGTCAGCAAAAAAATTACAAATGCTATTCTCGCTATCCGATTCAACAGTTTTATATTTCATAAAAGAAGGATAGGAATCAATTTTGCGTTTTGTGCTGACAAAGTTTCAGAATGATTTAGCAGCAGATTTGATGTTTAATTTTAGTTTTATTAAATAAATATCGTAAGATTGCTTGTATAATTGACGATACTTGTACTTAATAGAGGTATAAGAACCAAAATCTTTAATGCTATGATTTTTTTGAAATTTATTATAATGCATGGATTTTAAGTTTCTTAATTTTCTCAGTTCTTCAGTAAATCATACAGGACCAGATGCTAAACAGGCTTTTCTGTGGGGTACTGATGATAGAAAACAATCATTGAGAGTTCTATTAAAAGCAGAGACAGCCGAATCAAGGTTTTCTGGCGATGTTTTTGTATTAACGATATTTAGTACGGATGTCCAGTTAATATTAGATATATAGCTTTTTAACAAGACATAATTGGTTCTTTTAAAATTTAACTCAGCAGGAGGTTGAGCAATACGATTCTTTACAGATTGTTTAGGAAAATTAAGAGCAATTTCTAAAGTTGGATGGTACGGATCTTCAGGGAGCACGAGTGGATCTGTCCTTGAAACTGAAATAATATTGCTGTCGTTAAAATATAAAAGGTCTAACAAACGGCTATTCTTGTTAAAGTGGCTGTTTAATTGAAAAAGTCCTTGACTTGAAAGCTCATTTAAAAATGAATTAGCAGATGAGCATTCAGACGAAGTCAATAATATTGCAGGGTTTTCGGTGCAGCAGTTCCAAGCGACACTTGGAAGATTAAAGTCACCCGTTATTAGAATGTGATCATGAGGCTGAAGTTTTAAACACACTTTATTTATCGAAACTAAATGTTTCAAATATACCTCTACGTTGGAAACAGGAGGAATTTATGAACATGTTACATAAAGATTTAACGCACTATACTTTACAAGAACACAACAAAATTCAATATCAGATGCCTCAGGAATTATTATTTCTTGTGAGAAATAAGAAGATTTAACGGCAATTAAAACTCCACCGCCATTAAAAGAATTACCAGCAATAGCGTTTCTATCTTTGCTGCAAATATTGAAATTATTAGATAGAATTTCAGTATTAAGCATGTTAGGCTTAAGTCAAGTTTCACTGAAAACAATTATGTCAAAAAGTAGGTTGTGGCTTAATATATGTAAATATTTTAACTTTGTATTCAAACCTCGAACGTTTTGGTATAAGATAAGGAATGCAAGGCAACAATCTAGTATTTTTGTTGAGTAGTACGAACAGGTAAAGTGTCCAGTGTAGTTTGAGGTTGTGATCTAGGAATATATTCGTGAGTCAACGTATTTTCAGGCCAAAAACCCTGATCTAATACCGTATTAAAGAGATCCCCATGCAAATTTATTTTAAAAGAAGATACAGTACGCTCATATGAAAACTTCAATTTGTAAACCGAAATATTCTTGTTAACAAGATTCAGTTTAGAGTTTATATGATATAAAACGTCTTCTTCGGATGTATCAAGAACCAAAAGAGACACAAATATAGATCTAGAAGGCTGGACAACCACAAGTTCTTTACAAGAGTGCAGATTAATGCTTTTTTTCAATATTTGTTTTGGTATAGCACCAGTTAAAACCGAGCTCATAACGGAAGTTGAAGGAATAGTATTAGTAGCAGTACAGGCTTCAGCATAAGTTTTTTTCGTACCAGAATTCTCAACCGGAAGACTCAACCGGATGTAAGTTCAGATCAACTGATGCAGCCTCATTAGTAGGGGCAATATATTGAACATTTTGATCTTTATTTACAGACTCAGTTGATTGCGCTTTGGCAGGAGAGTTCAAAACAGGTGAAAGTGAAATTAAATTATTATTATTATTATTAACAGACGGAGGCATGGATATAGCACCAGGCTTAGCAGATTTAGCAGATCTTCGAAGATTCATGGGTGGTCGTTTAGGCTTATAGGAAACAGAAGCTTCATCCATGATTTTAAGTTTTTTGAACAAATCTTCAAAATCAGCCAATCTGGCTTGAGCCGCCACCAAGTCCTTAGACACCTCTAAAAAGACTCTTCTAGATTGCCTTATAAGCTTTAAAATATCTACATCAGTAGATCTGCAGCCTTTACAAGACCAACGAAGTCCTTTACTTTCATTGAGTGCATCAAAAATTCTGGCATTCAATGCTGCACACTTTACATCAAAAAATGCAACACACAACCAGCATTAACCAGCTGGTCAGATTCACCTTTTACAGTGCAGATGCGAAAATTGCAGTACATTTTTAATGAAAGAAATAAAATTTACAAAAGTGTAATATAAAGTGCAATAAAAGCACTATGGCAACTCTATTTCAGTGCCAGTTTGAGAATTAAACAAATTGTTTATCAAAACAGTTTGAGAAGCACCAGCGACAAAATAGTGAGCTAGCGTCAAAGTGCAACTGAAATTAAAAACCTAGTTTCGCTCTCGCATCAACAAGCTAAACATAAAGTTGTTGTTGCTAGATAATAAACAAACTGAAATAATAATAAATATATATATTTATATATAGTATGAAAATAAATATTTTAAAATGGATTTTTCAGCTTTTAAAGCGATGAAAAACAGGAACAGTAAAGATGAAGATCCTCAGCAATGTTTAGCAAACCAAACTCGAATTATTTTTTGCTTAATAATTTCACGAAAATTAACAAATTTAAAATTATTCCAAGAGCACGAATAAAAAAACAAATAAGGAAAAGAATGTTGCCAGTAATAAGTTTTTTCGTGGAATTCGTGATATATATATATATATATATATATATATATATATATATAAATATATATATATATTCTTAATTTATTTATCCTTGTCTTCTTAATAGCTGTGGAAAAACCTCAATAAACTAGTTTGTTTGCTCTAAATCTATTCGTACTCTTAATACCTTTTTCTCAATGTACGTACAATTTGAATTTACATACAAATAGAGCTATTTAATTAACTCTATTCTATTCTTATTCTTAATTTTCTTTAAAAACATTTTTTTTCTCTATGTAAGCACAATTTATAATTGGTTTTGAAATTTTTTCCTAATTTAGATTTATTAAAAGAAATTATATTTTTTTTTCTTATCTTGTAACTTATTAAATTATTTTGTGTCTTCCATTTGTTTGAAATATTATTTATCTGACATTTGTTACCTTTAAAGTTTTCTAATTTCCCCATTTGTTCTTGTTCGGCAAGCATAACCGTTTGGTTGTATTGCTTTTCGAAAATTTCTGCAATTTTTTCTAAATTTCCTTTATTTTCCCTTTCGTGTTTCTCGTCCTTTATCTTGGACCCTGTTCCACTTATACCTTTACAATTACCTTCCTGCGGTATATTTATTTCTTGAATCTTTCTTTCCTTTAATTCTATTTGCTCATTAATTTTTTCTTTATTTATCTTTATTTCACCATTATTCTCTCTTTCACTTATTCTTTCTTCACAACTTTTTTCTTCGCTCAAATTTATTTCCCTATTATTATTTCTTTTAATTATTCTTTTTTCATAATTCTCTTCCTTTAAATTTAATTCATAATATTTTTTCTTTCCCATTGTCTCAATTCATCACTAATCTTTGCTTCTTTGGACTTTGGAGACGCCCAAGCATTCACTTCTTTTATTCTCCTGTACTGTCAGATTCTTGTGCCAACAACAACTTGGCTTTTTTTATATAAAACTTTCTCAACTTCACTCTCAACTGTCTGAGATGTACAGACATTTAACAATCTTTTCAGATGTCAAATTCTCTGTTACCACACTTTCTGTAGGTTTAGATGTGCAGACTTCTCCCATCTCGGATGTTATCTCCTCCTTTTCTACCTTCCCAACTGGCTGAGCTGTACAGATATTCACAATCTTTTCAAACGTCGAATTCTCTGTTACCAAATTCTCTGCCAGATGAATTGAACAGATATTTACAATCTTTTTAGCATCCTTCTCTGGTAAACTTCTATTATTGTGGTATCTACTCTGTCTGCTCCCCTCACTACTCTCGTCTACCAATGCATACACCTGCCTCTGCTGTGATACCCTGAATCCAGACTGATTTCCATTCATCAGCATATAATCTATTTCGGCAGCCTTGGTCACTAGCTCGTCTAAACTTCTCTCTTCCATCGTTAGCACCACGGCCCTCTAACTTGGGTCACTCAATCCTACTTTGAATGCAGTCACTACTGCCTTGTTTAATTGGTTTAACAGCCCTTTCTCTTCTCCTATGCAATCTTTCCCTCTGGATTCTATTGTGCATAATCTTCTTGCAAATGTTCGCAGTTTCTCCCCAGGCTATTGGTAGCATTTCGACAACTCTATTATGACTGCAGTATACGTGGTCTCCCCTTCCCCTACATAATTCGAAGGCATCTCCGTGTAATCTCAACTTAACACAGTCTATAATATCTTGTAACTCCGCAGCACCGAACGCTCTAATTGCGAGATCGCACCCTTGAATGAGCCTATAAACTTCTGTTTGTGAATCGGTTCACGAAAATAAAGGGACCAGATTATTCACGATCTTTGCTATTTCATTTATTTTCCTCTTGTTTTGTTTAATTGTAATATTCTCATATATATTCCCGCGCTCTTCTTATTTTACGATAATCCATTAAGCTCGACGTATTACTTATTTATTTAATTTTTCCCAATAAAAAGAGTTAACTTTATATGTTTTCTTTCTCTTTTTATTAATATTCTTTACGTATACAATGCCCAAATTTTTTTTCTTCGTTTATGTTCTAACTCATTTCTCTTATTAGCGTCCATTATTCTAACTTCAACCGCTCTGCTTCGATTTTCGAATATTGTAGGCTCAGCCGTCCTAACTTCATCATTTCACCTGCGCTCATCCTTAATGATTGGTCCTTGGTAGGTCCATTTGGGTCCTGGTTCATCTCCGTCATTGTATTTAGCTCAAAAAAAAAATATGTATTTTCTCCTATATTTTCTTTTCCCTTCATAAAAAATCGTGACCACAACAAAAGTTATAAGCTCAGACAAAACTGAATTCTTACAAAAAGGTTTTAAACGAAAGTTAACCTTTATAAATACAAAACTTTATCCCTGCTATCCTCTTTCCCGAGAGGGGGTGGGTGATGGCTCCGCCAACAATAATTATTTTCAGCAGGATCCACGTGGATCCCACTAACACAATTCAATTCACAAAAAAAAAAATTTCCCCCAAAATTAATCTTGAGTTGGACTCAACTCGCTTGTTTAACCAAACTAAACTCCCAAAAGAAACTTTCTACATACAGCATCGAATTTTCAAACATTAAGCACTCATATGCACAGGGGATTGAACTTCCTTCTTGTAGGAAAAAAGCAATTGGCTAAATCGGCTCATCTAATTTATGGCAAAAATGGCGCTCTTGAAAAATAGAAGTAAAATAGAACATTGATTAACTCTCGTTCTTTCTTTCTTAACCCTCGTTTCTAAAATTCTTTTGAATTTTATTATCCTGAAATATTGGTCAAATACTCCAACAAACACATGAATCTGTTGAGTATTGGCTTTGGTTTTGTTTCTCTTGCAAATACACCAAGCACTTGGAACTTGTTGTAATTGACTTTCTACTGTTGTTATCGCAACAAGAACTTGAACTTTTTACGGTCGAAGCCTATCGAGTGATTTCACAATATTTTTTTTTTTTTGGCATATTTATTATTCATTTTACTAATTATTATTTTTTAAAACAACTTTGATGTTCCTGTCAAAGGACAAAAAGGATCCTACCGGCTGCGCCATTTATGTTGGGATCCTCTCTGCGAGGATACCCGTAGGTCCTTTGTAGTGGCCTAAACTTTCTAATTTGGATGGATACGGTTTCTGGCCGTACCCTTTTTTTAAGGAGTGGCTGCAGGCGATAAACCTGAGAAGAGTTTTCTAGTGGGCACCGGGCACTTGGAACCAGTTACCCAACGTCGTGTTTTTTATGAAGTTAACAGTTTGCATACTCACCAATCATTGCCTTGTTTAAGACCCCCAGTTTCCTCGGTAGTCAGCGCTAAATCAAAAGAAAACTATAACACTCGTTGTTTAACTTTCGACCGCTTTCTTTATTTAGCAGACACAGTCTATCATATCTTGTAACTCAGCAGCACCGAACGCTCTAATTGCTAGATCGCACCCTAGAATGAACCTATAAACTTCTGTTTGTGAATCGGTTCCCGAAAATAAAGGGACCAGATTATTCACGATCTTAGCTTTTTCATTTATTTTCATCTTGTTTTGTTTTATTTCAATATTCTCATATATATTTCCGCCTACTTCTTATTTTGTGGTAATCCATTAAGGCCGACGTATTACTTATTTATTTAATTTTTTCCAATAAAACCAGTTAACTTTATATGTTTTTTTTTCTTTCTATTAATATTCTTTACATATTCAATGTACATAATTTTTTTTCTTTCGTTTATGTTTTAATTCCTTTCTGTTAATGTCGTCCATGATTCTTACTGCAACCGTCCTGCACTGATTTCCGAAAGTTGTAGTATTTTCCATTCCATCTGTGCTCATCCTTCAGCTGTGGCTTCCTTAGTGATTGGTCGTTGGTTGGTCCATTTGGGTCCTGGTTCATCTCCTCAAACCACTATATTATTTAATAAAAAAAATTTGTGTTTTTATTTAATTTTTTTTTTCTATTAAAAAAAAATGGTGACAACAAATATTATCAATTCAGACAAAACCCAAAAAGATTTTAAGCGAGACTTAACCCGTTATAAATAATAAACTTTATCCCTGCCATCCTCTTTCCTGAGAGGTAAGAATAGAAGATTAACTCTTTTTAGAGTCAAACATCCGGAACGTTACACAATAATTTTTTTTTTAAATTTTAATTTTTTTTAAATTCTATTATCCTGAAACCTTGGTCAAATATTCCAACATTTACATGAATCTGTTGGGTATCGACTTTGGTTTTGTTTCTCTTGCAATTACACCAAGCACTTGGAACTTGTAATTGACTTTCTGCTGTGGTTATCGTAACAAGCACTTGCACCTGTTAAGGTCGAAGCCTACCGATTGATTTCACAAAACTTTTTTCTTGTTATATTTTATTATATTATTTTATATTATTATATTTTAAAAAACATCCTCGATGTTCTAGTGAACAAAAAGGATCCTACCGGCTGCGGCATTTATAATGGGATTCTCCAATGAGGATACCCGTAGGTCCTTTGTCGTGTCCTAGACTTTTTAATATGCATGAATACGGTTTCTGGTCGTAGCCGGTTATAACGAGTGGCTACAGGCGATACACCTGAGCCGAGTTTCTGATTGGCACCTGGCACATGAAACCAGTTACCAAACGTTATTTTATTTTGTTTTATAGATTTTACCGGGTTCCAGCTTTCATACTCACCAAATTACTCTATCCAGATTTGTTCAGAATAATGGCTTCTTAGGCATCGCCGTTCCAAACTAAAACAAAACACTCACAATTCACTGATTAATTAACAATCAATCACTCACTTTATTTAGCAAAGACCAGATATTTATAACCTATCTGGACTTGCTTCTTTTTCTTAATTTTCTTACATACTTATGTCCACCTTAACATATTTAGAAATGTTTAACAATTACATTTCCTTATTTTCTGACCGAAATTACAATTACCCAGAAACATTCTTGAGATTAACATATGTACAAAATGCTCGTATTGCATTTTGTTTGCCATATACGAGTATTCTATTGCTTATTTCGAAAGGCGGATTTCTCTTGTCCCAAAATATTGTCCGATTATTAATTGCAGCAAAAAATACTATAAATGAATGCAATTTACAACAATAAAATATTAATTTAAAATGCTGTCAAGGCATTTTGTTCCCGGTACAGATGGCACAACGGTGTCAGTTTATTTTTCACGACAATGGCAACAACAACATGCTGGCGGTATTGGTTGTTATTTAAGCTGCTCACTTGTTACCGTTTAAGTTATGGCACGCGTCATAGCTTAAACGGTTTGTGCATTAATGCTGATACTGCATTTTTATGCAGTTGCAGTTGGACTTGCCACTGGCCCTGAATTCAGAAATTCAAGGTTGTTGCATGGCACAAAAGGTAAGGCCTACAAGTATGCCTTGGTTTATTGTGTTTCGTATGTGATTAATTCACAACATTGTTTCAACAACAATGTTCACCTCGATTCTGACTGAGTTTCTTAATGGGAAAAAGTTGAGCAAAGAGTGTATGTGATATTGTGTTTTACCAACGGAATTTCTTGTCCAGATGTTGCTTTTGTACCCAACAACCGGCAAATAAACTTTCTGGTTAAACTTAATTCAAACACAGGCAAGTGGCAGTAAAGAACATATTCATTACAATGTTTGAAATTAGAAGTTTATTGTCTGTTAAAGGGTAATTAATTAAGATAAAAATATAATAGAATACAAAGTATAATAAATTTATAAAATGTAAAAATCTTACTCGTTTCCTTGGCTGCTGGATTTAAAAGAATTTGCACAACCTTTAGCAAAGTCCTAACACCTAACAGCCAAACTTAAAATACAAATACATTGACATCAATAATAATTATACATCATTTTTTATATACTTAAAGATTTCTTACTAATACGAACTAACAGATACGGTATAACAAACAAAGAAATCAAGACTCTTACTAATACAAATGGCAGATACCGTATTTAAAGAAGATACTGAGTGTAATTAGAAACATAACAATTAGCTTACATAACAATGAAATTACAAACATATCTTTTCTTTGAGTGATTTTCTCGAGCAGTCAGGGCTTCAAACTGCAACATCTCCACCCCCGTGAACCGACCCCGGACGGGGAGACTCACCCTTCTTCGTCTTGGGTTCTTCAACGTCTAGAATCGCTAGTTTTGAGACGGGCCTCTTTAAGACTCCACTACTGGTGGTTACTTCCGCTGATCTCGCGACGCCATCTTTACCATGAAAAACGTTAGTAATGCGACCTCTTCTCCATTGTGACCTCGAAACGCTGTCATCACACACAAGTACCAAGCATCCGACGCTGATCGGAGTTTCGGGCAGGCACCATTTTGTTCGTCTAGTGAGCTCTGGCAGGTACTCACGTATCCACTGCTTCCAAAAACCGTTTTTTAAATTTTGTAAAATTCGCCATTGCTTACGCAAGCATAGAAGTTTTGGTTGAAATAGCGCTGGAGTTTGTGTCGAATTAGTGCATCCCAGTAGGGAGTGGTTCGAAGTAATCGGTTCAGGATCTTGAGGTGAAGTCGGTAAGTGTGTAAGGGGCCTAGAGTTCACGATGTTTTCAGCTTCTAGTAATAAACTGTTAAACGTGTCTAGACGAGGTGCGTACTCTTTCAGCATTATATACAGGGCTTTCTTCACTGACTGTACTAGGCGTTCCCAAGCTCCACCAGCACTGGGATTTGACGCCGTGTTGAAAATCCATTTAATTCCGAGCGAGGACAATCCAGAAACGATTTTTTCTTGGTCGAGAAAATCCGTAACGCCACCAAACTCCTTTTCGATGCCCACAAAGTTTGTGCCGTTATCGCTTCTTATTTGAATAGGTACTCCTCGTCGATTGATGAAATTCCTAATGCACATCAGGCAGGCATCGCTGGAGAGATCTGTTGCTATCTTTAAGTGTACAGCTCGAACCGTGAGGCACGTGAACAGGGCCACCCACCATTTTTCTCTTCGCCTGCCGATGGTAATGAAGACAGGGCCAAAATAATCGAGTCCAGTATATGTAAATGGCCTGACGTAGGGTGCCACTCGATCCACTGGAAGACTTCCCATCTGGGGCTGAAGCGGTCTTGCTTTCCTGAATTTGCAGAAAGTACAACGCGACTCTACACTCCGAAACAAAGATCGTATCGAAGGAATCCAGAACCGCTGCCTTATTTCACTAATGACAGTAGACGTGTTGATGTGTCGAAGCTTCGAATGGTAATATTCTACCAGAAGACGAGTCAGCATGTGTTGCTTTGATAGAATTATCGGGTGTTTTGATGACATCGACAGGCTGGGAGCATTTCCTATCCGACCATTGACTCTGATCACACCTTTTTCGTTCAGATACGGGTTGAGCGATAGAAGAGAACTGTCCATAGATATCGCTTGCTTCTCGCTCGTTAGAAAATGCCTCTTGCTGAACCCATTGAAAAATTTATATTTTGGCTTCGTTGATTTCGTCAGCAGTAAGTTCACCCTTGCTTCTGACCTCTCTTCTGACGGACTTCAAAAGATTTTCCTTGGACCGCAGTACCCAAGCCATCGCCCTTGTATATCTCTGGAATTTCGAAAAACGGTTAATATTTGGAACGCAAAGTCTACTCACTTGGCTCGAATGAAGTAAAAAATGTTTTGTTCGAAGTTCATCTTGACTCTTGTCCTCGTTGTTTTGTAGAAATGATTCATCAGGCCATTCACCTTCAAGTCGTAGAAACATTGGACCGTTCTTCCATCTGCTTTCAGGGTTGTATGCCATTGGAAATTTTGCTCTTGTTGCATCGTCCGCCGGGTTCAGTTTGCCTGGACACCATCGCCAGTCTGCAATTTTTGATGAATCCAAAATTTCTGCCACTCGATTTGCCACAAACTGCTTATAGACCCGATGGTCTGATCGAATCCAACGAATGACTGTGTGCGAATCTGTCCAGAAACTAAACTTCTTAATTTTTACACCATGATATTTAGCAATGGTGTCCTTTAAGCGCACGTCAATCACTGCTGCCTGTAACTCCAGTTTAGGGATAGTGTGATATCTAGTTGGTGCACACGATGTTTTAGCTGCAACAAAGGTCAAGTTAACGCCAGACGGCTGCTGATATCGCCAATAAGCCACCACCGCCATCGCTTCCTCACTTGCATCACAAAATATATGCAGCTCTAAGTCGCTATACTTCAAAGATTCGAAATAACACCTGTGCACTTTAAATGTGTTTTACCTTTCTCAGCTCATCCAACCAGTTCTTCCACTTGAAAAAGATTTTGTCTGGAAGCTGCTCGTCCCAGTCTATTCCGGCTTTCCAGACTTGCTGCATTATTATTTTGGCACACACCGTAAAATTGGCCAACAATCCAAAAGGGTCAAAAACCGACATTGTCACACACAATGTCTCGCGTTTTGTTGGTTTTCGTTGACAAGATAAAATTTCACTGGAAACCTTTGCGAATTGCAGAGCAAAACAAAACACATCTGTTTTCGTAGACCACTGCATACCCAAGATGCGTTCCACACCAATTTCACCACCTTCAATTCTGATTGAAGTGTTTGCTGCCGCGTTACCAACTTCATTTACGAGGCGCTCCGAATTTGACGATACGTTACGCATTTCGAAACCACCGGCTTTGTGTATTTCTATTACGCGTTTTACAACATCAATGGCCTCGCATTCCGTATTGAAGCAGTCTACATAATCGTCCACATAGTGCTTGTCTGTTATGCCTTTAACTGCGCGTGGATATTTCTCAGCGAATTTTTGAGCATTGATATTTTTTACATACTGTGCGATTGTAGGCGAACACTTTGCGCCGAATATCATTCGTTCCATAATGAAGGTCTTCACCGGCATATCAGGATTGCCATCTCTCCATAAAAATCGCTGACAGTCCTGATCTTCTCGCTTAATTTTTACTTGGTGAAACATCTCTTTGATGTTACCACAAACGGCAATAGGCGCTTCTCTAAATTGGAAAAGAATTTGTAAGAGGTTTATTAATGTCTGGACCTGGCAGTAAGGCTTTGTTAAGCGAAATACTATTTATTTCAGCAGCAGCATCAAATACGAGTCGTATATTGTTTTTGTTCGGGTTCTTAACCCCAAAGTGTGGCAAATAAAATGTTTTGCTCGTGTTACTTTTGGCTTCCTCTCTACTAAGACATCTGGCATATCCTTTTTTGAGGTACTCCTCAATTTTCGCGCTATATTCAGTGGCGTAATTCGGATCGCGGATCATTTTACGCTCTATACTCTCTAAACGGTGCAGCGCCATCTGGAAAGATTCTGGTAACTTTACCTCTTCATTTCGCCACAACAAGCCAGCTTCGTATCTTTCGCCAGATCTTTTTAGGGTTGCATTCAATAACTCCATTGCTCGTTCTTCTGCTTCTGACCGCAATGGCGTAACACCTGGCTTCACTCCAACGTTTCCATATCGAAATACGCTGCCATCGTAGTTTTTATTTCATCTATCGCAGTATCGCATCCGCAGCTTTTTCGTACGTGTAAAACCTGTTTTTTCTGATTTTTTACCTTGTTATTGGTTGGTCCATATACCATCCATCCAAGACGTGTTTTCACTGCGATAAGACCTTCTTCTGAAGGGGCTCGAGGTACTTCCAAGGGAACCGTCAGAAAAGCATGCGTCAGACTTATTATGAGCTTGGGCTGAACGTTGTCATACTCACTAAGTGGCAGCCCTGTCAGGTGTACGTTTTCATTTGCACATAAAAACTCACCACATCGGAATGACTGTGTTGGCAACGCTAAACAATTGGTAGTGTATACATTTGACAGTTCATATTTTTGGGCATTAATTTCAACGCCGCTTATCAGCAAATTTATTACTTCAGAAGCTTGCCGCGTGCTTTTCTTATCGATCCACTGAAGCTCTAGCATTTCGCTGCGTCCGTGGAATCCTAATTCGTTGGCCAACTCCTGATCTATCATCGAAACATTCGCTCCGTCATCAATGAACGCATATACAGTAATTGTTCGGTCCTTGCCATAGATTACGACGGGCATAACCTGAAAAAGTACTGCGCCGCTGTGGCTTTCGTGTGCGTGGCAATTCCGCCGGTCTTGTGCAGCTTCAGTGGAACGCGATTGGCTTGGAGTGTACGATCGGTCGACCCTGCGCGATACATTATTCGTTGGTTGAGACAGCGCGGTGCTTCGACGATCTGGGCCGGCGCAGTGAAGCAACTTGTGGTGAATGTGATTGCATCCTTCGGTAACGCAGCGCTTTCGTGCAAAACACTTGCCAACCTGGTGACCTCTTTTCAGACAGGAAAAACACGCATGAATTTGCTTAACCTTCTCCCATCGATCATTGGCTGAAAGATTTAAAAAAAGTGGGCATTTTGAAATATTATTGCAGTCGCTGTCGCATAGTGAGCATTTCGACGGAGCGACTGTGACGCACGCAAATCTTCGGCCACTGTTCATGGCATGTTCATTGGCTGTGTGCTTGCGTTGATGAGCAGATCGCATGTTCTGTGATGTTCTGTGATGTGGTAGGCAACGAGTCTGTCACGGCGTTCACAAGACGTCGTAAGCGGTTGAGCCACTGGCTAAAGTCCTCAATGGATGGCGGTCCTTCAAAAGAGATGCATCTTTCGACCCATTGCAGCTGTTTCGTAATTGGTAGTTTCGCGACTAGCTCACTCAGCAACGTCGGGTTCGACAGGTGATGTTCAGCTCGCGCGTTCTTCACAAATGTGGCCATATTCGTGATTTTATTGGCGAAATTAACTATCGCGTTTAAGTCGTCTTCGGCTAGTGGTACTATGGCACGTACCTTTTGTAGTTGGCTTCTTATGAGTTGCTCTGGGCGTCCAAAGGTTTCTATTAAAATGTCCATGATGGCTGTCACATTGGTAGAGTTGGATAAAAGACTCTCTACCGTCTCTCGAGCTGTTCCTTTAAGTGCATCGCGTAGGCGCATAATGTTATGAAGTGGCGAGTGCTCGAACTCCATCGTGGTGCTCTGAAAGGATTCAGCGAACGTGTGCCAGTCCTCGGGTGAGCCTGAGAATATAGGCAGTGGGTAGATTTTTTTGTGCTGGTTAGACCGTAGGCTTTCATCATAAAAGGGAATTTGGAGTGTCTCTATAATTCTGGCAAAACGTCTGATATTGTGGCTGCGACGAACTCTGCATTACAGTTTGCTGTTGTGCTGGTTGCATATTGAAAGGTTGCGGCGCCGGTGTTGCAGCGCTGCTGGCTGCATATGCGAAGGCTTCTGAGACGTTGACTGGGTCGGAGGTGGTGGCGCCATTAGAGATGTCGGCTGCGATGTCGTCTGCAGCGGCGGCATGTACGAATCCATTTGAGACGTCGGCTGGATCGATGATGGTGGCGCCATTTGAGACGTCGGCTGTGATGTCGGCTGCAGCGGCATATGCGAAGGCATTTGAGACGTGGGCTGGATCGAAGGTGGTGGCGCCATTTGAGACGTCGGCTGTGATGTCGGCTGCAGCGGCATATGCGAAGGCATTTGAGACGTCGGCTGGGTCGAAAATGGCTGCATCATCTGCGAAGTCGGCTGTGTAGAAAATGGCGGTGCTATTGGCGATCTCGGTTGAGATATTGACATCTGCTCTGGTGGCTGTAAGGATTGCGATGTGTGCTGTGTGTATGGCTTTGCCTGCTTTTGAGTTTGCTTCATCGTCAGCGGCGGTATCGGCTCCGGAATATTTGACTTTGGAGTCAGCTGTATTGCTGGCGGTGATGTAGACTGTGAATTCATCAGATTTTGTCGTGGTTCACTAATTTCGCTTCTTAGTTGAAGCACGCTCTCTTGTAGCTGCTGGTTATTCGTGACCACCAGGGCTTGCATAGAATGCATATGGCGCTTAAACTCGTTCATCATGGTGTTCATTTTTCTCTCAAATTCGTGTGTAATGGCGTCAAACTTTTCGCTTTCGATGGCAGGTTTCGGTGCGATTTGTGGATCAGTTTTAGCGGCTGAAGGCGTCTGCATGGCTGGAACAGGTGGTGTTGTCGTTGCTGGCGGAGTTTTCGATGGTGTTTGCTTAGATGGCACTGACGTATTGGCTGAACCTTTTACTGGTGAGTGATTAAGTGGCATAGTAACTTCGTCGAATCTAGCTGCCGGAATTCCTTTATTTGTGCGGCTACTAACTCGTTTCTGTGTATTATCCTGGGGTAAAGGCATATGATCCCGGTGGACGGCAAATACAAGGCGCAGAAACGTAGCACAAAAAGGTGACGTAAATTATCAATTTACTTTGCTAAAAATTCTCGTAGCGAAGAATAAAATTGTTGCTTTTATACCCAACAACCGGCAAATAAACTTTCTGGTTAAACTTAATTCAAACACAGGCATCTGGCAGTAAAGAACATATTCATTACAATGTTTGAAATTAGAAGTTTATTCTCTGTTAAAGGGTAATTAGTTGTAAGGACAAAATTTTACGAGTAAAATTTTACCCAACATGTTTTGTCTTCTAGCTTCGTCGAGTGCCGAAGTGCCGCCATACCCCTTGGTAGGCGTCCTAAATAACACAGGGCCTTTACCCGCCGATCCACCGAGCCGACCCTGGAAAATTCCCAGCACTCAAGAAACTAACTGCCATTGAAAATATACGCATTATAATATATTTATCTATTTATTTACCCACTAAAGCGCTGGTGCAGCCATATCTTTACATCATTATCGATAGGCATAAAATTATAACAAGCCAAACAGGTGTCGATTGCCTGTTTGTACTCATATTTTATCAATACAATTAAAATAGACTCTACATCTAACAACTGTGTATCATTTTCTACAGGGCATGTTATGGAGTAAAATAGGGCACCTAGGGGTTAATCGATGAGATGACAGGGCCACTCTCGTAGAATAGAATACCATATACTCTGATTCATTCTTTCATTTCAGCACTCGAAGGTCATATGAGAATTTCCACTACAACGAAGTATAAACGGAACAATCGTACGATGCGACTGGATTAAAATCATAACTGAGAGACCAGCGTGGAAACACCATCATCAACATTTCCCCTTATAGCCAGCCAGCTAAATTAAAACACAATAGCCGCACTAACGGGATAATCAGGCGACATTAACGACCACACATACAGCCAAAATGGTGAGAAATTGAGAGAATGTCCAACATACGGTCATGCGCAGTAGACATTTGAGCGTAAATCCACCACCAACAGTGAGCGATTGAGTGAAGAAAATCACTCAAGTGGGCCACTCAAACGGCACTATAAAAGGCCAGAGAATCGCTCAAAAGAGATCAGTCTTGACGAGCCGCAGAAGTAACCAGTTATAATTGAAGTTGCATAAAATTCGTGAATCGTGCTGCCGAAGTCGACGTCGACAGAAATACTGAAGCATACAACGCCAGCGTCATTTCTATTAAATCTGTGACAGAGCTGCTGACAGAACAGCTTCGGAGGATTGAAATCAACAACGCCAGCGGAAGGTACAGTCAACGATGCTTTAAGTGGGACAGCCGCTTAGCCAATATCGGAGACTTCAGTGAAATTTCAAGGAAATCGACCGCAACACAAGGGAGCAGCAGGATTTCGGCCTCGTTAGGTGAGAAGGGGCTACAAAGGTCCGTAGTCATTATCGGAGAGAAAGTAGAGTGCCTGTGACAAGCAAGAAGAAGACAGGGGCTGATTGGTTTTGGTACAGTATTCAGCCACAAATACCTATCAAGAATTCCAAATATTCCCACAAACCCTTTTGATCGTAGTGGTGTCGAGGTATCACACCCTGCCACTGCGTGACTCCACCTGAACGGTACCCTTATCCTCGTTCAAGAGAACGGTAGCGCGGTATCACACTCATCCGTTTCTCTTACCCTATATTTTCCGAGTATTCCTGGCCTCAAAGGCATCGTCCCGCAAGGGATTTGGACATCCAGATTTGACTAGTGAGTGCGAGGTATCACACCCTATCGCTACGTCACCCGTCAGAGTACAGCTTCTAAAACAAATCAGTCCCGCCCGTAGTCGATTGTCACCGCCGGCACAGAGTACGGACCACTACGTCGACCATCCATCGGTAGCCCCGCCACGAGACCTAGCACGTCGCCTAAAAGAAAAGCTTTTCGCTCAGTTGGCAGTAGAAACACCGTGGTCATCAATAATCAGAGGATTTGGTGATATTAAATCAAATTTGTGTATTTTGTATATTAAGATCTCATCTTTTATTATTACCCATGATTGAATAATAACTCTATCTTAGATCTATTTATATATATTGCTAGTGAAAGTGTCTCACTAGGTCTACTAAGCTAAATTAGAATTGAAAACTTGAATTACCTGTTGAGCATCTAATCTCAACTAAATTTGTTAGTCGTAAGATTTTCCTAATTTATTCAGTAAAGTCGAATAAACTTTGTAACGATCAATTGAAGTATTTGCGTTTGATTTAGTGTCCAACAAAACAAATATTGGAACGACCCTGGACAGCCGTGAGTCTGTCCCAGCTATAGACCCTGGAAAAGGGGATCGTTACATGGCGCCCGAGCAGGGACACTAAATCAATTTCAATTGTTCGTTATTTGTTGGGTAGAGATCCCTGTCATCACATCGAGTACCCAACCTAACCGTGTTCTGTTTTATGATTAGCGAACAAAGCAAATCATTGACTTAGTGAGACAGATACAGAAAATACCTAGATTATATCACCTTAGTCGGCTAAGGCGATAAACTGAACAAAATTCATAAATATATATATATCTATCCATTGTTGCCCTAAAAGTAAAATCTTGACGTAATAGAGTAATATATATCCCATATGCACAGATTAGCGCTGAGCCTAGAGATGTGGGTAAATTTATAGGAAAATATAAGTATAGAATACCTATCTAAAGGAAATAATAATCAAAATCTTCTTTTAAGAAATTTAATACAAAATACATAAAAGGGAAAATATCCCGCATAACTAGATCGTGGATATCGTTTCGAAGGGAACGCATTCGGTGGATTAGCGGGAGTAATATTAAGTTTTTTTTCAGAATTGCGAATTGCAGTTAAAAATGGTAAAGACTTCATGGATCCATGCGCTGCGCAAAGATGACCTCGTCGCATATGCCCAAGAGTTTGGCTACGACGAGAATGGTACGGTGGAAGAGCTGCGCAAGCGGTTTGCAGTTTTCGCCACCGACATTGATAATGAATTAAAGTGGGGACAGCGCCTGCAAGAACTCGAGAGTAAACATACGGAGAAAAGGCCTGTGTCCCCACGAATGTTACCGGTACCCCAGAACCAGGACCCCATTGGGAGCGATGGCGGACATCATCGGCTCCAGATTCCTGAAGTGGTACCCAAGCGCGACGACTATGTAAAATACAGCAACATCATCGACCGCGTACGGAAATGGTCCGTACGATACGACGGTGGCCGCGAGCCTTTAGAATTCATCGAACGAATAGAGGAATTAGCCGTGGTGTACGACATAGACAGCGACAGTTTACCAAAGGTAATGCCAGAGCTACTAAGAGACCGCGGTCTAATCTGGTGGCGAAACCAACGGCACCAATGGAGTAATTGGCGAACCTTCAAAGCAAACTTCTTATCATTCTTTCTACCCTCCAGGTACTTTGAACTACTCGAAGATCAAATCCGGAGTCGTATGCAACAACCGAAAGAGACATTCAAAGACTACTGTCTCGACATACTGGATTTAATGAGGCATGCAAACTGCCCAGAAGAACAAAAATTAGATCGGGTGTATCGAAATTGCCACCTGGATTATCAATTATATATCCGGCGGAAAGATTTCACCTCGTTGAGCGAACTTCTCACCATGGCAGCAGACTTTGAAAACATCAGGGAAGAGAGCGAAAGTCCAGCACGAATAGCAACACCCAACCAATCAATACAACACCGAATGATAACACAATCAGAGGGATACGTGGCTTATCCGAAAAATGCATGCCGCAACTGTGGCCAAGGGGACCATGACAGAGACAATTGTGTCAACGATCGAATAATCTTTTGTTGGAGGTGCGGACGACTTGGGAAAAGAACATATGAATGCTGTAAATCAGAATCGGGAAACGAAAGAGGTCCCGCCCAGATACGAGGGGAGGACGGGACCCATACCCTTATACCTCAGCAACGTCAACAATCTTAAGCTATGACAATCAAAGAATATTTGCAACCATCAGCATTGGTGGACTACAGATGAAAGCGACCATCGACACGGGAGCCACGAGGAGCTTCGTGAGCCAAGCACTCGCCAAGGAGTTACGAACGGCAAGAAACCATCGAGTTACGAGGATCAACGTCCGCATGGCCGACGGGTCACTCCGACGGGTAACCGAGATCCTGGAAATCGAAATACAAATGGGTTCGTACAAATGCGAAGTCTCATTCCTGATCCTTCCAGATGTGGCCGACGACCTTTTATTAGGGATGGACTTTCTCACCCTAGCCGGTGCCAGCCTGAGTTGTGGAGGACACACGGTCCGGTTGAAGTCAGCCGGTCCTACAGTAACAAGTATCCCCGCCTGCACCACCATACGTGAAGAGACTGATCTATCACCTGAAGAAGTGGACGAGTTCCTGAAAAAGGAGTTAGAAAAATTTACCACCTTACAGGGCCCCACCAATATCACCAAACACAAGATCGTCATGCTCGACGACCGGCCACTGAAGCAGAGATACTTCCCGAGGAACCCAGCGATGCAGGAAATTATCAACCGGGAAATCGACGAACTACTCGAAAAGGGCTGCATAGAGCCATCGCACAGCCCGCACAGTGCTCCGATAGTACTGGTCCGGAAGAAGGGAGGCTCCTGGCGGTTATGTGTTGACTATCGCCAATTGAACGCCAAATCGGTACCTGACGCTTATCCGCTACCCAGGATCCATTACATTTTGAACCGACTACGGAACGCCAAATATATTAGTAGTTTGGACCTGAAAAATGGCTATTGGCAAATACCCATGGATGGAGCCAGTAAGAAATATACCGCGTTCACGGTGCCAGGACGAGGACTCTTCCAGTGGCGAGTAATGCCTTTTGGCCTCCACTTGGCACCCGCAACGTTTCAAAGAGCCCTGGACCAAGTGATCGGCCCAGAATTAGAGCCATTCGCGTTCGCGTACCTGGACGATATCATTGTCACCGGAAATTCAAAAAGGGAACATCTTGAAAATCTAAGAGAAGTTTTCCGACGGTTGAGAGCGGCCAATTTAAAACTGAATGTGGATAAATGCGAATTTTTCCGATCAGAAACAAAATACCTTGGCCATGTGGTGAGCGAAAATGGCATCCAGACCGACCCGGATAAGATTGCAGCAATAAAAACACTAACCCCACCAACAAACATTCGAGAGCTACGACGTTGCCTTGGGATAGCCTCGTGGTATCGACGCTTCGTCCCCGATTTCGCTACCATAGTACACCCTATGACCAGTTTACTAAAAAAGGGAAAACACTGGCGATGGACACCAGACCAACAGCAGGCGTTCGAAACTCTGAAGGAAAAGCTAACAGAAGCTCCCGTACTAGCCTGTCCGGACTTCACTAAGAAATTTGTGCTGCAGACCGATGCCAGCGACTACGGCCTAGGAGCAGTATTGACCCAAGAAATTGACGGAGTAGAGCGCGTTGTAGCCTACGCGAGCCGACACCTCATACAGGCCGAGAAAAACTACACTCCTACCGAGAAGGAGTGCTTGGCCATTGTGTGGGGCATCAGGAAAATGCGGTGTTACCTGGAGGGATATAAATTCCTGGTAATTACCGACCACCTTTCTCTCAAATGGCTGAACTCTATTGAGAGCCCATCCGGGCGCATAGCACGTTGGGCCCTCGAATTACAACAGTACAATTTCGACGTACAATATCGGAAAGGCAAGCTGAACGTAGTTGCGGATGCGCTGTCTAGACAACCCCTAGAAGATCTGCGCCAGACTACAGCGACAACAGAGGAGACTCCGCTGTGCTCCTGGCTAGAGAGGCGGAAGACGGAGGTGCTGAATAATCTAGAAAAATTCACCGATTATATCGAGGAGGATGGCCATCTGTACCGGCATATACCCAATCAAATCGGAAATGAAGACGCCGCTCCATGGAAGCTATGTGTCCCAACCTATCTGCGAGATAGAGTCCTACGCGAAAATCACGATCAACCAAGTGCAGGTCATCTGGGTGTACGGAAGACGATTGCTAGAGTAGCCAGCAAGTATTACTGGCCGGGCCTCTTCCGAGACGTAAGCAAATATGTCAGAAGCTGCGGTATATGTCAACGCTATAAAGTGAGCCAACAAACGCCGGCAGGTAAGATGCTCTCACACATGGCAGACGAGCCGTGGTCAGTCGTGTGCGCCGATTTTGTGGGACCCCTTCCCCGGTCCAAGCATGGAAATACCATGATTCTTGTACTCGTTGATAAGTTCAGCAAATGGACCGAAGCCGTTCCTCTACGAAAAGCCACCAGCGAGAGTCTATGCAAGGGCTTCAGGGAACGCATACTTGCCCGATTCGGTGTCCCAAAGGTACTTATTACGGATAATGGTACCCAATTTACCAGCCGTCCGTTTCAAAAGTTTATGCAGAAAATCGGCACCAAACAACAGTTCACGGCACCCTACACACCTCAAGAGAACCCCACTGAACGCGTTAATCGGACACTGAAGACGATGATCGCACAATTCAGCCAGGATCAACACCAAACGTGGGATGAACACCTACCCGAACTCACACTAGCTTTAAACACCAGCAAATCCGACGTGACCGGCTATAGTCCCGCATTTTTTTTTTAGTACAAGGACGCGAACCTCGACTCCCAGGCGCGTTATACGACGAATACACTGCGGGAACTGGACAAGAACCACAAGCACCGACCAACAAGGCTAAACTCTTACAAGAAATCTTCGATCTAGTACGAAATAAGCTCAGTCAAGCGACCCAGGATCAGGCTCGATATTACAACCTGCGCCGGCGCGATTGGAGGCCGAAGGTGGGAGAAATGGTCCTGGTGAAACAACACCCATTATCCAGCGCCGTCAACAGCTTTGCAGCTAAACTTGCGCCGAAGTTCGATGGGCCATACCGTGTCAGTGGATATATTTCCCCGGTGATCGTTCAACTCAAGAAGAAAGGAGAGACTCGAATACGGAAAGCCCACATAGGTGAACTTAAAAGGTTCTATGAAGAGCCAAATGTCGTTTAAATCACTAACTTTTCCATTTCAGGGCAGCAGCACCTGCCAAAACAACTGCAAACGGGCAGCAGCATCTGCCGTAAACAACTGCTCATCTACTGTTTCAGACAAGTTGAAGAAAGAAAAGAAGAAGAACCCCATAAAAGATGACAATCTTCCGCGTATAACTCAGAAGAGAAAACAATAAAGCCAACAATATTCTGGATCCCATAAAGCCTAAAGGAGATTGGACAAACCCGCCATAGCCACGCAGGAAAGTACTACCGAGGCACCTCACTCTGTGCGGTACCCGTTGAGTGAAACAAAATGTATTTATAGTTTACCCGTAGAAAAAAAAAATCCACTAAAACAAAATGTATTATGAATAAGAGCAAGAATAAAACAATAGCAACCCACCTATCTTGCAGTCTACTACATTTTGCACAAGCTAATCAGCAAACACTTTAATGGCAGTACTATTCACTAATTTATTTCTTCCACAGCTTGAAAATAGAATCACAACCTGCATGATGGCCCATGTAATTACCGACTTGCCGTCTAAACACTCAACAAGCGATTCCAAGTGCAACCGTGGTTGCATGTCACACACTGACAACTCGCCGATCTGGCAACGCAGCAGATTCAAACGTTGTCGTTAGCTGAGTGTTACACAAAGAAAAAAAAAAGGAATCTAATTGGCAAGTGCGTAGCAAGACTCATGCGAATAAAAATTTGATAAAGTTACAAAGTGTTAAGATTCGAGAGTGGAAACTAGATTAATTAGTGGAATTTTACAAACTGTATAAAGTAAAAAAAAAAAAAAAAAAAAAAAAGAGCTACGAAGAAAAAAAAAAAAAGAGACTACAGTGAAAATAGCCAACGGCAGTGTTTGCTTTACGAAAAGGAAAAAGAAAATAAGTAATAACACAGCGCAATCACCAAGACGGAACCACAATGGAAAAGACCAGAGCAAGAGCGCCGAAAGACATTGACACAGTGCCTCCCGAAGAGAAACTTCGCGGCGCTCAAATTGAATCACCGGCACCGTCCAACTTAGTGAGAGAAACATCGCGTCACCCAACAACGCACGCCTCGTATGAAGTTACCAGGGTAAGTGCTAGTTCTAAGGCAACAAGATCGGTTATCGTACCTGTGCCGAGGGTGATCTTAACCTACCCTCCAGGGCCAGGCAGCATAACTCTCTATAATAATGATTATGAACGCTTAGAGTGTGGTCTGTTTTTAAACGACACGTTGATAGACTTTTACCTGACATGGTTATGGCACCAACAGGCCAAGACTATACAGGACGACACGCATGTGTTCAGCACACACTTCTTTGGTCAGCTAACACGACCCGGAGAAAACCTCACACCTCAGGATCGCTATGAGCGTGTTCGTCGCTGGACCAAGCGAACCAATTTGGCGCAGAAGTCATACATCATTGTGCCAATTAATGAAGCATTACACTGGTACCTGGCCATTATATGCCTCAAGCGACGGCCCGGCCCATCTCAGCAGCGGGGATATATATGGATTCTGGACTCGCTAGCCAACACACGCCGCGACCATGTGGCTCCAATCTTACGTAGCTATCTGCAGTGCGAGTGGCAAAATATCTATGCCAACACTACACAGGGTACCTGGGATGAGAACTCGATGCCATGTCATGCCGTCGCGGTGCCCCAGCAGACCAATCTGAGTGATTGTGGTGCATTCGTGCTGCATTTTGTGGAACTGTTCCTACGACAGCCGGACGCCGACCTACGCAGAGTTGAAGGGCCTGAGTGGTTCCGCCCAGTGGAGGCATCATACAAACGATACGAGGTGGCCACTCTCATTCAACAGATGGTGACCGAACCCATCAGAGCCAGGTTGGCTCACCTCTACTTACCTGATCGACCGGACACCTTAGCTTTAGCGGCCTCAGCTTTCAACCAGCCGGGGTCAGTCACGTCAGGCGCCAAAGGCACCGCTTGTTTACACTCAACACGTAACACCACCAACTCTAACTCGTCATACAGTAGCACGAGTAGCAACTCATTCAACAGTGACAAGCCTGAGAGTAGTTCCGAGACTGATAGCCCCTCCGAGTCGCCCGATCGCTACCATAACACTCGATTATCCAGGCATGACTCCAGAGCCATGTCACCAGACAGCACCACCGGTAGCCACAGCGCGAGCCGCGATCCCAGCATAATTAGTATCCTTACCGACACACCAATGGACCACGCCTCAAGTAACCACGGCAATAACGAAAGTCAAGATCGACATGGCGTCATAAGAAGGTCACTAAGCTCACGCACTAGTGTCATTATATCACCCACACGTTCGTGCTCCGTCGTCTCCCAAATGGCCAGCCCAGCCAGCGTGACAAGGTCACCACCATTCCTGGGTTTTGGAACCCCGTCATCACCATCCAACCAGGGTTACATCACATTCAACTCTGTAGACAAAAACAGTACTTACCTGAGCGAAACCGCTTCGTCGTCAGGTCACAATGTCAACATGACAGCAAGGCCACCAGTCCGAGTTATACTCCAGCCACAAGATGCGTGCAGGGCCGCACCAGCATCAGGAGCAGCACGATGCTACCCATCCAAATCGACAGCGCTGCAGCACATAGAACACCCGGAGGCGACCACATGAGAGAAGTGTCAAGCCACCGCGATGTCAACACAGCCGCAGGATGCATGCCCAACCTGCGCATCAGCATCAACAATACACCCAGCCGCACCACTATCGCGCCATCATTGAGCGCCAAGAGAACGGTGCTCACCACTCCGGAAATGCCTGACAATAGGCGCAATACCAGCTCTGCCATACCATCGTATCACGATGACGCATACCCGTCGACCGTTGGACCAAAGACCACCTCGAGCTCACCCGGCAACCATATGCCGCGGGTGGAGTGTACATCGGACCTGTTGAGTTCCGCAGCATGGATACAACAAATCATAGGCTCCAAATCTGATGACACAGACGGTACCCAGAGATCACCAAGAGCCCTGACAGAAACCGAGGCCGATGACGAAGATTGTGAGCAGATAGGCGAGCTCATAACACCTTCAGAAAATCCTCTGAGCGACAATGAGGATTGCATGTCCATAACTGCCCCAAGCACTCCGGAGATATCACCACCTCACCACCATGACCCGAAAATGCGGGCTTTTAACCAGCTGCGCGAGTTCATCAATGAAAGACGCGAAAATTGGACCCCGGGGCGAAGAGTCAGATCCAGGATCACCATTGATGACACGCAGTACAAGATCCTGATCGACAGGCGCGGGACCGTGTATATCACCGAACGCCCCGCAAAGTAAGGGGGAGATGTAAGGACAAAATTTTACGAGTTAAATTTTACCCAACATGTTTTGTCTTCTAGCTTCGTCGAGTGCCGAAGTGCCGCCATACCCCTTGGTAGGCGTCCTAAATAACACAGGGCCTTTACCCGCCGATCCACCGAGCCGACCCTGGAAAGTTCCCAGCACTCAAGAAACTAACTGCCATTGAAAATATACGCATTATAATATATTTATCTATTTATTTACCCACTAAAGCGCTGGTGCAGCCATATCTTTACATCATTATCGATAGGCATAAAATTATAACAAGCCAAACAGGTGTCGATTGCCTGTTTGTACTCATATTTTATCAATACAATTAAAATAGACTCTACATCTAACAACTGTGTATCATTTTCTACAGGGCATGTTATGGAGTAAAATAGGGCACCTAGGGGTTAATCGATGAGATGACAGGGCCACTCTCGTAGAATAGAATACCATATACTCTGATTCATTCTTTCATTTCAGCACTCGAAGGTCATATGAGCATTTCCACTACAACGAAGTATAAACGGAACAATCGTACGATGCGACTGGATTAAAATCATAACTGAGAGACCAGCGTGGAAACACCATCATCAACATTTCCCCTTATAGCCAGCCAGCTAAATTAAAACACAATAGCCGCACTAACGGGATAATCAGGCGACATTAACGACCACACATACAGCCAAAATGGTGAGAAATTGAGAGAATGTCCAACATACGGTCATGCGCAGTAGACATTTGAGCGTAAATCCACCACCAACAGTGAGCGATTGAGTGAAGAAAATCACTCAAGTGGGCCACTCAAACGGCACTATAAAAGGCCAGAGAATCGCTCAAAAGAGATCAGTCTTGACGAGCCGCAGAAGTAACCAGTTATAATTGAAGTTGCATAAAATTCGTGAATCGTGCTGCCGAAGTCGACGTCGACAGAAATACTGAAGCATACAACGCCAGCGTCATTTCTATTAAATCTGTGACAGAGCTGCTGACAGAACAGCTTCGGAGGATTGAAATCAACAACGCCAGCGGAAGGTACAGTCAACGATGCTTTAAGTGGGACAGCCGCTTGGCCAATATCGGAGACTTCAGTGAAATTTCAAGGAAATCGACCGCAACACAAGGGAGCAGCAGGATTTCGGCCTCGTTAGGTGAGAAGGGGCTACAAAGGTCCGTAGTCATTATCGGAGAGAAAGTAGAGTGCCTGTGACAAGCAAGAAGAAGACAGGGGCTGATTGGTTTTGGTACAGTATTCAGCCTCAAATACCTATCAAGAATTCCAAATATTCCCACAAACCCTTTTGATCGTAGTGGTGTCGAGGTATCACACCCTGCCACTGCGTGACTCCACCTGAACGGTACCCTTATCCTCGTTTAAGAGAACGGTAGCGCGGTATCACACTCAGCCGTTTCTCTTACCCTATATTTTCCGAGTATTCCTGGCCTCAAAGGCATCGTCCCGCAAGGGATTTGGACATCCAGATTTGACTAGTGAGTGCGAGGTATCACACCCTATCGCTACGTCACCCGTCAGAGTACAGCTTCTAAAACAAATCAGTCCCGCCCGTAGTCGATTGTCACCGCCGGCACAGAGTACGGACCACTACGTCGACCATCCATCGGTAGCCCCGCCACGAGACCTAGCACGTCGCCTAAAAGAAAAGCTTTTCGCTCAGTTGGCAGTAGAAACACCGTGGTCATCAATAATCAAAGGATTTGGTGATATTAAATAAAATTTGTGTATTTTGTATATTAAGATCTCATCTTTTATTATTACCCATGATTGAATAGTTACTCTATCTTAGATCTATTTATATATATTGCTAGTGAAAGTGTCTCACTAGGTCTACTAAGCTAAATTAGAATTGAAAACTTGAATTGCCTGTTGAGCATCTAATCTCAACTAAATTTGTTAGTCGTAAGATTTTCCTAATTTATTCAGTAAAGTCGAATAAACTTTGTAACGATCAATTGAAGTATTTGCGTTTGATTTAGTGTCCAACAAAACAAATATTGGAACGACCCTGGACAGCCGTGAGTCTGTCCCAGCTATAGACCCTGGAAAAGGGGATCGTTACATGGCGCCCGAGCAGGGACACTAAATCAATTTCAATTGTTTGTTATTTGTTGGGTAGAGATCCCTGTCATCACATCGAGTACACAACCTAACCGTGTTCTGTTTTATGATTAGCGAACAAAGCAAATCATTGACTTAGTGAGACAGATACAGAAAATACCTAGATTATATCACCTTAGTCGGCTAAGGCGATAAACTGAACAAAATTCATATATATATATATCTATCCATTGTTGCCCTAAAAGTAAAATCTTGACGTAATAGAGTAATATATATCCCATATGCACAGATTAGCGCTGAGCCTAGAGATGTGGGTAAATTTATAGGAAAATATAAGTATATAATACCTATCTAAAGGAAATAATAATCAAAATCTTCTTTTAAGAAATTTAATACAAAATACATAAAAGGGAAAATATCCCGCATAACTAGATCGTGGATATCGTTTCGAAGGGAACGCATTCGGTGGATTAGCGGGAGTAATATTAAGTTTTTTTTCAGAGGCCATCACACCAGACGAGGCCATAGCGAACTTCGGTACCCGACTGAAGGCCTATGTGTGCGTGGCGGATGAACAGATCTGCGTGCACACCACACCGGAGACTTAATCAGCTTCTCGCGTGTAGCCGATTGGCTATTAATTTAAATACACGTTCCCTACACCCTGCCGTGAGGGAAGGCGAATTGCAGTTAAAAATGGTAAAGACTTCATGGATCCATGCGCTGCGCAAAGATGACCTCGTCGCATATGCCCAAGAGTTTGGCTACGACGAGAATGGTACGGTGGAAGAGCTGCGCAAGCGGTTTGCAGTTTTCGCCACCGACATTGATAATGAATTAAAGTGGGGACAGCGCCTGCAAGAACTCGAGAGTAAACATACGGAGAAAAGGCCTGTGTCCCCACGAATGTTACCGGTACCCCAGAACCAGGACCCCATTGGGAGCGATGGCGGACATCATCGGCTCCAGATTCCTGAAGTGGTACCCAAGCGCGACGACTATGTAAAATACAGCAACATCATCGACCGCGTACGGAAATGGTCCGTACGATACGACGGTGGCCGCGAGCCTTTAGAATTCATCGAACGAATAGAGGAATTAGCCGTGGTGTACGACATAGACAGCGACAGTTTACCAAAGGTAATGCCAGAGCTACTAAGAGACCGCGGTCTAATCTGGTGGCGAAACCAACGGCACCAATGGAGTAATTGGCGAACCTTCAAAGCAAACTTCTTATCATTCTTTCTACCCTCCAGGTACTTTGAACTACTCGAAGATCAAATCCGGAGTCGTATGCAACAACCGAAAGAGACATTCAAAGACTACTGTCTCGACATACTGGATTTAATGAGGCATGCAAACTGCCCAGAAGAACAAAAATTAGATCGGGTGTATCGAAATTGCCACCTGGATTATCAATTATATATCCGGCGGAAAGATTTCACCTCGTTGAGCGAACTTCTCACCATGGCAGCAGACTTTGAAAACATCAGAGAAGAGAGCGAAAGTCCAGCACGAATAGCAACACCCAACCAATCAATACAACACCGAATGATAACACAATCAGAGGGATACGTGGCTTATCCGAAAAATGCATGCCGCAACTGTGGCCAAGGGGACCATGACAGAGACAATTGTGTCAACGATCGAATAATCTTTTGTTGTAGGTGCGGACGACTTGGGAAAAGAACATATGAATGCTGTAAATCAGAATCGGGAAACGAAAGAGGTCCCGCCCAGATACGAGGGGAGGACGGGACCCTTACCCTTATACCTCAGCAACGTCAACAATCTTAAGCTATGACAATCAAAGAATATTTGCAACCATCAGCATTGGTGGACTACAGATGAAAGCGACCATCGACACGGGAGCCACGAGGAGCTTCGTGAGCCAAGCAATCGCCAAGGAGTTACGAACGGCAAGAAACCATCGAGTTACGAGGATCAACGTCCGCATGGCCGACGGGTCACTCCGACGGGTAACCGAGATCCTGGAAATCGAAATACAAATGGGTTCGTACAAATGCGAAGTCTCATTCCTGATCCTTCCAGATGTGGCCGACGACCTTTTATTAGGGATGGACTTTCTCACCCTAGCCGGTGCCAGCCTGAGTTGTGGAGGACACACGGTCCGGTTGAAGTCAGCCGGTCCTACAGTAACAAGTATCCCCGCCTGCACCACCATACGTGAAGAGACTGATCTATCACCTGAAGAAGTGGACGAGTTCCTGAAAAAGGAGTTAGAAAAATTTACCACCTTACAGGGCCCCACCAATATCACCAAACACAAGATCGTCATGCTCGACGACCGGCCACTGAAGCAGAGATACTTCCCGAGGAACCCAGCGACGCAGGAAATTATCAACCGGGAAATCGACGAACTACTCGAAAAGGGCTGCATAGAGCCATCGCACAGCCCGCACAGTGCTCCGATAGTACTGGTCCGGAAGAAGGGAGGCTCCTGGCGGTTATGTGTTGACTATCGCCAATTGAACGCCAAATCGGTACCTGACGCTTATCCGTTATCAGGATCCATTACATTTTGGACCGACTACGGAACGCCAAATATATTAGTAGTTTGGACCTGAAAAATGGCTATTGGCAAATACCCATGGATGGAGCCAGTAAGAAATATACCGCGTTCACGGTGCCAGGACGAGGACTCTTCCAGTGGTGAGTAATGCCTTTTGGCCTCCACTCGGCACCCGCAACGTTTCAAAGAGCCCTGGACCAAGTGATCGGCCCAGAATTAGAGCCATTCGCGTTCGCGTACCTGGACGATATCATTGTCACCGGAAATTCAAAAAGGGAACATCTTGAAAATCTAAGAGAAGTTTTCCGACGGTTGAGAGCGGCCAATTTAAAACTGAATGTGGATAAATGCGAATTTTTCCGATCAGAAACAAAATACCTTGGCCATGTGGTGAGCGAAAATGGCATCCAGACCGACCCGGATAAGATTGCAGCAATAAAAACACTAACCCCACCAACAAACATTCGAGAGCTACGACGTTGCCTTGGGATAGCCTCGTGGTATCGACGCTTCGTCCCCGATTTCGCTACCATAGTACACCCTATGACCAGTTTACTAAAAAAGGGAAAACACTGGCGATGGACACCAGACCAACAGCAGGCGTTCGAAACTCTGAAGGAAAAGCTAACAGAAGCTCCCGTACTAGCCTGTCCGGACTTCACTAAGAAATTTGTGCTGCAGACCGATGCCAGCGACTACGGCCTAGGAGCAGTATTGACCCAAGAAATTGACGGAGTAGAGCGCGTTGTAGCCTACGCGAGCCGACACCTCATACAGGCCGAGAAAAACTACACTCCTACCGAGAAGGAGTGCTTGGCCATTGTGTGGGGCATCAGGAAAATGCGGTGTTACCTGGAGGGATATAAATTCCTGGTAATTACCGACCACCTTTCTCTCAAATGGCTGAACTCTATTGAGAGCCCATCCGGGCGCATAGCACGTTGGGCCCTCGAATTACAACAGTACAATTTCGACGTACAATATCGGAAAGGCAAGCTGAACGTAGTTGCGGATGCGCTGTCTAGACAACCCCTAGAAGATCTGCGCCAGACTACAGCGACAACAGAGGAGACTCCGCTGTGCTCCTGGCTAGAGAGGCGGAAGACGGAGGTGCTGAATAATCTAGAAAAATTCACCGATTATATCGAGGAGGATGGCCATCTGTACCGGCATATACCCAATCAAATCGGAAATGAAGACGCCGCTCCATGGAAGCTATGTGTCCCAACCTATCTGCGAGATAGAGTCCTACGCGAAAATCACGATCAACCAAGTGCAGGTCATCTGGGTGTACGGAAGACGATTGCTAGAGTAGCCAGCAAGTATTACTGGCCGGGCCTCTTCCGAGACGTAAGCAAATATGTCAGAAGCTGCGGTATATGTCAACGCTATAAAGTGAGCCAACAAACGCCGGCAGGTAAGATGCTCTCACACATGGCAGACGAGCCGTGGTCAGTCGTGTGTGCCGATTTTGTGGGACCCCTTCCCCGGTCCAAGCATGGAAATACCATGATTCTTGTACTCGTTGATAAGTTCAGCAAATGGACCGAAGCCGTTCCCCTACGAAAAGCCACCAGCGAGAGTCTATGCAAGGGCTTCAGGGAACGCATACTTGCCCGATTCGGTGTCCCAAAGGTACTTATTACGGATAATGGTACCCAATTTACCAGCCGTCCGTTTCAAAAGTTTATGCAAAAAATCGGCACCAAACAAAAGTTCACGGCACCCTACACACCTCAAGAGAACCCCACTGAACGCGTTAATCGGACACTGAAGACGATGATCGCACAATTCAGCCAGGATCAACACCAAACACCAGCAAATCCGACGTGACCGGCTATAGTCCCGCATTTTTTTTTTAGTACAAGGACGCGAACCTCGACTCCCAGGCGCGTTATACGACGAATACACTGCGGGAACTGGACAAGAACCACAAGCACCGACCAACAAGGCTAAACTCTTACAAGAAATCTTCGATCTAGTACGAAATAAGCTCAGTCAAGCGACCCAGGATCAGGCTCGATATTACAACCTGCGCCGGCGCGATTGGAGGCCGATGGTGGGAGAAATGGTCCTGGTGAAACAACACCCATTATCCAGCGCCGTCAACAGCTTTGCAGCTAAACTTGCGCCGAAGTTCGATGGGCCATACCGTGTCAGTGGATATATTTCCCCGGTGATCGTTCAACTCAAGAAGAAAGGAGAGACTCGAATACGGAAAGCCCACATAGGTGAACTTAAAAGGTTCTATGAAGAGCCAAATGTCGTTTAAATCACTAACTTTTCCATTTCAGGGCAGCAGCACCTGCCAAAACAACTGCAAACGGGCAGCAGCACCTGCCAAAACAACTGCAAACGGGCAGCAGCATCTGCCGTAAACAACTGCTCATCTACTGTTTCAGACAAGTTGAAGAAAGAAAAGAAGAAGAACCCCATAAAAGATGACAATCTTCCGCGTATAACTCAGAAGAGAAAACAATAAAGCCAACAATATTCTGGATCCCATAAAGCCTAAAGGAGATTGGACAAACCCGCCATAGCCACGCAGGAAGTACTACCGAGGCACCTCACTCTGTGCGGTACCCGTTGAGTGAAACAAAATGTATTTATAGTTTACCCGTAGAAAAAAAAAATCCACTAAAACAAAATGTATTATGAATAAGAGCAAGAATAAAACAATAGCAACCCACCTATCTTGCAGTCTACTACATTTTGCACAAGCTAATCAGCAAACACTTTAATGGCAGTACTATTCACTAATTTGTTTCTTCCACAGCTTGAAAATAGAATCACAACCTGCATGATGGCCCATGTAAACACCGACTTGCCGTCTAAACACTCAACAAGCGATTCCAAGTGCAACCGTGGTTGCATGTCACACACTGACAACTCGCCGATCTGGCAACGCAGCAGATTCAAACGTTGTCGTTAGCTGAGTGTTACACAAAGAAAAAAAAAAGGAATCTAATTGGCAAGTGCGTAGCAAGACTCATGCGAATAAAAATTTGATAAAGTTACAAAGTGTTAAGATTCGAGAGTGGAAACTAGATTAATTAGTGGAATTTTACAAACTGTATAAAGAAAAAAAAAAAAAAAAAAAAAAAAAACAAAAAAAAAAAAAGAGACTACAGTGAAAATAGCCAACGGCAGTGTTTGCTTTACGAAAAGGAAAAAGAAAATAAGTAATAACACAGCGCAATCACCAAGACGGAACCACAATGGAAAAGACCAGAGCAAGAGCGCCGAAAGACATTGACACAGTGCCTCCCGAAGAGAAACTTCGCGGCGCTCAAATTGAATCACCGGCACCGTCCAACTTAGTGAGAGAAACATCGCGTCACCCAACAACGCACGCCTCGTATGAAGTTACCAGGGTAAGTGCTAGTTCTAAGGCAACAAGATCGGTTATCGTACCTGTGCCGAGGGTGATCTTAACCTACCCTCCAGGGCCAGGCAGCATAACTCTCTATAATAATGATTATGAACGCTTAGAGTGTGGTCTGTTTTTAAACGACACGTTGATAGACTTTTACCTGACATGGTTATGGCACCAACAGGCCAAGACTATACAGGACGACACGCATGTGTTCAGCACACACTTCTTTGGTCAGCTAACACGACCCGGAGAAAACCTCACACCTCAGGATCGCTATGAGCGTGTTCGTCGCTGGACCAAGCGAACCAATTTGGCGCAGAAGTCATACATCATTGTGCCAATTAATGAAGCATTACACTGGTACCTGGCCATTATATGCCTCAAGCGACGGCCCGGCCCATCTCAGCAGCGGGGATATATATGGATTCTGGACTCGCTAGCCAACACACGCCGCGACCATGTGGCTCCAATCTTACGTAGCTATCTCCAGTGCGAGTGGCAAAATATCTATGCCAACACTACACAGGGTACCTGGGATGAGAACTCGATGCCATGTCATGCCGTCGCGGTGCCCCAGCAGACCAATCTGAGTGATTGTGGTGCATTCGTGCTGCATTTTGTGGAACTGTTCCTACGACAGCCGGACGCCGACCTACGCAGAGTTGGAGGGCCTGAGTGGTTCCGCCCAGTGGAGGCATCATACAAACGATACGAGGTGGCCACTCTCATTCAACAGATGGTGACCGAACCCATCAGAGCCAGGTTGGCTCACCTCTACTTACCTGATCGACCGGACACCTTAGCTTTAGCGGCCTCAGCTTTCAACCAGCCGGGGTCAGTCACGTCAGGCGCCAAAGGCACCGCTTGTTTACACTCAACACGTAACACCACCAACTCTAACTCGTCATACAGTATCACGAGTAGCAACTCATCCAACAGTGACAAGCCTGAGAGTAGTTCCGAGACTGATAGCCCCTCCGAGTCGCCCGATCGCTACCATAACACTCGGTTATCCAGGCATGACTCCAGAGCCATGTCACCAGACAGCACCACCGGTAGCCACAGCGCGAGCCGCGATCCCAGCATAATTAGTATCCTTACCGACACACATAAATGGACCACGCCTCAAGTAACCACGGCAATAACGAAAGTCAAGATCGACATGGCGTCATAAGAAGGTCACTAAGCTCACGCACTAGTGTCATTATATCACAAACACGTTCGTGCTCCGTCGTCTCCCAAATGGCCAGCCCAGCCAGCGTGACAAGGTCACCACCATTCCTGGGTTTTGGAACCCCGTCATCACCATCCAACCAGGGTTACATCACATTCAACTCTGTAGACAAATACAGTACTTACCTGAGCGAAACCGCTTCGTCGTCAGGTCACAATGTCAACATGACAGCAACATACAGCAAGGCCACCAGCCCGAGTTATACTCCAGCCACAAGATGCGTGCAGGGCCGCACCAGCATCAGGAGCAGCACGATGCTACCCATCCAAATCGACAGCGCTGCAGCACATAGAACACCCGGAGGCGACCACATGAGAGAAGTGTCAAGCCACCGCGATGTCAACACAGCCGCAGGATGCATGCCCAACCTGCGCATCAGCATCAACAATACACCCAGCCGCACCACTATCGCGCCATCATTGAGCGCCAAGAGAACGGTGCTCACCACTCCGGAAATGCCTGACAATAGGCGCAATACCAGCTCTGCCATACCATCGTATCACGATGACGCATACCCGTCGACCGTTGGCCCAAAGACCACCTCGAGCTCACCCGGCAACCATATGCCGCGGGTGGAGTGTACATCGGACCTGTTGAGTTCCGCAGCATGGATACAACAAATCATAGGCTCCAAATCTGATGACACAGACGGTACCCAGAGATCACCAAGAGCCCTGACAGAAACCGAGGCCGATGACGAAGATTGTGAGCAGATGGCGAGCTCATAACACCTTCAGAAAATCCTCTGAGCGACAATGAGGATTGCATGTCCATAACTGCCCCAAGCACTCCGGAGATATCACCACCTCACCACCATGACCCGAAAATGCGGGCTTTTAACCAGCTGCGCGAGTTCATCAATGAAAGACGCGAAAATTGGACCCCGGGGCGAAGAGTCAGATCCAGGATCACCATTGATAACACGCAGTACAAGATCCTGATCGACTGGCGCGGGACCGTGTATATCACCGAACGCCCCGCAAAGTAAGGGGGAGATGTAAGGACAAAATTTTACGAGTTAAATTTTACCCAACATGTTTTGTCTTCTAGCTTCGTCGAGTGCCGAAGTGCCGCCATACCCCTTGGTAGGCGTCCTAAATAACACAGGGCCTTTACCCGCCGATCCACCGAGCCGACCCTGGAAAATTCCCAGCACTCAAGAAACTAACTGCCATTGAAAATATACGCATTATAATATATTTATCTATTTATTTACCCACTAAAGCGCTGGTGCAGCCATATCTTTACATCATTATCGATAGGCATAAAATTATAACAAGCCAAACAGGTGTCGATTGCCTGTTTGTACTCATATTTTATCAATACAATTAAAATAGACTCTACATCTAACAACTGTGTATCATTTTCTACAGGGCATGTTATGGAGTAAAATAGGGCACCTAGGGGTTAATCGATGAGATGACAGGGCCACTCTCGTAGAATAGAATACCATATACTCTGATTCATTCTATCATTTCAGCACTCGAAGGTCATATGAGCATTTCCACTACAACGAAGTATAAACGGAACAATCGTACGATGCGACTGGATTAAAATCATAACTGAGAGACCAGCGTGGAAACACCATCATCAACATTTCCCCTTATAGCCAGCCAGCTAAATTAAAACACAATAGCCGCACTAACGGGATAATCAGGCGACATTAACGAACACACATACAGCCAAAATGGTGAGAAATTGAGAGAATGTCCAACATACGGTCATGCGCAGTAGACATTTGAGCGTAAATCCACCACCAACAGTGAGCGATTGAGTGAAGAAAATCACTCAAGTGGGCCACTCAAACGGCACTATAAAAGGCCAGAGAATCGCTCAAAAGAGATCAGTCTTGACGAGCCGCAGAAGTAACCAGTTATAATTGAAGTTGCATAAAATTCGTGAATCGTGCTGCCGAAGTCGACGTCGACAGAAATACTGAAGCATACAACGCCAGCGTCATTTCTATTAAATCTGTGACAGAGCTGCTGACAGAACAGCTTCGGAGGATTGAAATCAACAACGCCAGCGGAAGGTACAGTCAACGATGCTTTAAGTGGGACAGCCGCTTAGCCAATATCGGAGACTTCAGTGAAATTTCAAGGAAATCGACCGCAACACAAGGGAGCAGCAGGATTTCGGCCTCGTTAGGTGAGAAGGGGCTACAGAGTAAGTAGAGAAAGTAGAGTGCCTGTGACAAGCAAGAAGAAGACAGGGGCTGATTGGTTTTGGTACAGTATTCAGCCACAAATACCTATCAAGAATTCCAAATATTCCCACAAACCCTTTTGATCGTAGTGGTGTCGAGGTATCACACCCTGCCACTGCGTGACTCCACCTGAACGGTACCCTTATCCTCGTTCAAGAGAACGGTAGCGCGGTATCACACTCAGCCGTTTCTCTTACCCTATATTTTCCGAGTATTCCTGGCCTCAAAGGCATCGTCCCGCAAGGGATTTGGACATCCAGATTTGACTAGTGAGTGCGAGGTATCACACCCTATCGCTACGTCACCCGTCAGAGTACAGCTTCTAAAACAAATCAGTCCCGCCCGTAGTCGATTGTCACCGCCGGCACAGAGTACGGACCACTACGTCGACCATCCATCGGTAGCCCCGCCACGAGACCTAGCACGTCGCCTAAAAGAAAAGCTTTTCGCTCAGTTGGCAGTAGAAACACCGTGGTCATCAATAATCAAAGGATTTGGTGATATTAAATAAAATTTGTGTATTTTGTATATTAAGATCTCATCTTTTATTATTACCCATGATTGAATAGTTACTCTATCTTAGATCTATTTATATATATTGCTAGTGAAAGTGTCTCACTAGGTCTACTAAGCTAAATTAGAATTGAAAACTTGAATTGCCTGTTGAGCATCTAATCTCAACTAAATTTGTTAGTCGTAAGATTTTCCTAATTTATTCAGTAAAGTCGAATAAACTTTGTAACGATCAATTGAAGTATTTGCGTTTGATTTAGTGTCCAACAAAACAAATATTGGAACGACCCTGGACAGCCGTGAGTCTGTCCCAGCTATAGACCCTGGAAAAGGGGATCGTTACATGGCGCCCGAGCAGGGACACTAAATCAATTTCAATTGTTTGTTATTTGTTGGGTAGAGATCCCTGTCATCACATCGAGTACACAACCTAACCGTGTTCTGTTTTATGATTAGCGAACAAAGCAAATCATTGACTTAGTGAGACAGATACAGAAAATACCTAGATTATATCACCTTAGTCGGCTAAGGCGATAAACTGAACAAAATTCATATATATATATATCTATCCATTGTTGCCCTAAAAGTAAAATCTTGACGTAATAGAGTAATATATATCCCATATGCACAGATTAGCGCTGAGCCTAGAGATGTGGGTAAATTTATAGGAAAATATAAGTATATAATACCTATCTAAAGGAAATAATAATCAAAATCTTCTTTTAAGAAATTTAATACAAAATACATAAAAGGGAAAATATCCCGCATAACTAGATCGTGGATATCGTTTCGAAGGGAACGCATTCGGTGGATTAGCGGGAGTAATATTAAGTTTTTTTTCAGAGGCCATCACACCAGACGAGGCCATAGCGAACTTCGGTACCCGACTGAAGGCCTATGTGTGCGTGGCGGATGAACAGATCTGCGTGCACACCACACCGGAGACTTAATCAGCTTCTCGCGTGTAGCCGATTGGCTATTAATTTAAATACACGTTCCCTACACCCTGCCGTGAGGGAAGGCGAATTGCAGTTAAAAATGGTAAAGACTTCATGGATCCATGCGCTGCGCAAAGATGACCTCGTCGCATATGCCCAAGAGTTTGGCTACGACGAGAATGGTACGGTGGAAGAGCTGCGCAAGCGGTTTGCAGTTTTCGCCACCGACATTGATAATGAATTAAAGTGGGGACAGCGCCTGCAAGAACTCGAGAGTAAACATACGGAGAAAAGGCCTGTGTCCCCACGAATGTTACCGGTACCCCAGAACCAGGACCCCATTGGGAGCGATGGCGGACATCATCGGCTCCAGATTCCTGAAGTGGTACCCAAGCGCGACGACTATGTAAAATACAGCAACATCATCGACCGCGTACGGAAATGGTCCGTACGATACGACGGTGGCCGCGAGCCTTTAGAATTCATCGAACGAATAGAGGAATTAGCCGTGGTGTACGACATAGACAGCGACAGTTTACCAAAGGTAATGCCAGAGCTACTAAGAGACCGCGGTCTAATCTGGTGGCGAAACCAACGGCACCAATGGAGTAATTGGCGAACCTTCAAAGCAAACTTCTTATCATTCTTTCTACCCTCCAGGTACTTTGAACTACTCGAAGATCAAATCCGGAGTCGTATGCAACAACCGAAAGAGACATTCAAAGACTACTGTCTCGACATACTGGATTTAATGAGGCATGCAAACTGCCCAGAAGAACAAAAATTAGATCGGGTGTATCGAAATTGCCACCTGGATTATCAATTATATATCCGGCGGAAAGATTTCACCTCGTTGAGCGAACTTCTCACCATGGCAGCAGACTTTGAAAACATCAGGGAAGAGAGCGAAAGTCCAGCACGAATAGCAACACCCAACCAATCAATACAACACCGAATGATAACACAATCAGAGGGATACGTGGCTTATCCGAAAAATGCATGCCGCAACTGTGGCCAAGGGGACCATGACAGAGACAATTGTGTCAACGATCGAATAATCTTTTGTTGGAGGTGCGGACGACTTGGGAAAAGAACATATGAATGCTGTAAATCAGAATCGGGAAACGAAAGAGGTCCCGCCCAGATACGAGGGGAGGACGGGACCCATACCCTTATACCTCAGCAACGTCAACAATCTTAAGCTATGACAATCAAAGAATATTTGCAACCATCAGCATTGGTGGACTACAGATGAAAGCGACCATCGACACGGGAGCCACGAGGAGCTTCGTGAGCCAAGCACTCGCCAAGGAGTTACGAACGGCAAGAAACCATCGAGTTACGAGGATCAACGTCCGCATGGCCGACGGGTCACTCCGACGGGTAACCGAGATCCTGGAAATCGAAATACAAATGGGTGCGTACAAATGCGAAGTCTCATTCCTGATCCTTCCAGATGTGGCCGACGACCTTTTATTAGGGATGGACTTTCTCACCCTAGCCGGTGCCAGCCTGAGTTGTGGAGGACACACGGTCCGGTTGAAGTCAGCCGGTCCTACAGTAACAAGTATCCCCGCCTGCACCACCATACGTGAAGAGACTGATCTATCACCTGAAGAAGTGGACGAGTTCCTGAAAAAGGAGTTAGAAAAATTTACCACCTTACAGGGCCCCACCAATATCACCAAACACAAGATCGTCATGCTCGACGACCGGCCACTGAAGCAGAGATACTTCCCGAGGAGCCCAGCGATGCAGGAAATTATCAACCGGGAAATCGACGAACTACTCGAAAAGGGCTGCATAGAGCCATCGCACAGCCCGCACAGTGCTCCGATAGTACTGGTCCGGAAGAAGGGAGGCTCCTGGCGGTTATGTGTTGACTATCGCCAATTGAACGCCAAATCGGTACCTGACGCTTATCCGCTACCCAGGATCCATTACATTTTGGACCGACTACGGAACGCCAAATATATTAGTAGTTTGGACCTGAAAAATGGCTATTGGCAAATACCCATGGATGGAGCCAGTAAGAAATATACCGCGTTCACGGTGCCAGGACGAGGACTCTTCCAGTGGCGAGTAATGCCTTTTGGCCTCCACTCGGCACCCGCAACGTTTGAAAGAGCCCTGGACCAAGTGATCGGCCCAGAATTAGAGCCATTCGCGTTCGCGTACCTGGACGATATCATTGTCACCGGAAATTCAAAAAGGGAACATCTTGAAAATCTAAGAGAAGTTTTCCGACGGTTGAGAGCGGCCAATTTAAAACTGAATGTGGATAAATGCGAATTTTTCCGATCAGAAACAAAATACCTTGGCCATGTGGTGAGCGAAAATGGCATCCAGACCGACCCGGATAAGATTGCAGCAATAAAAACACTAACCCCACCAACAAACATTCGAGAGCTACGACGTTGCCTTGGGATAGCCTCGTGGTATCGACGCTTCGTCCCCGATTTCGCTACCATAGTACACCCTATGACCAGTTTACTAAAAAAGGGAAAACACTGGCGATGGACACCAGACCAACAGCAGGCGTTCGAAACTCTGAAGGAAAAGCTAACAGAAGCTCCCGTACTAGCCTGTCCGGACTTCACTAAGAAATTTGTGCTGCAGACCGATGCCAGCGACTACGGCCTAGGAGCAGTATTGACCCAAGAAATTGACGGAGTAGAGCGCGTTGTAGCCTACGCGAGCCGACACCTCATACAGGCCGAGAAAAACTACACTCCTACCGAGAAGGAGTGCTTGGCCATTGTGTGGGGCATCAGGAAAATGCGGTGTTACCTGGAGGGATATAAATTCCTGGTAATTACCGACCACCTTTCTCTCAAATGGCTGAACTCTATTGAGAGCCCATCCGGGCGCATAGCACGTTGGGCCCTCGAATTACAACAGTACAATTTCGACGTACAATATCGGAAAGGCAAGCTGAACGTAGTTGCGGATGCGCTGTCTAGACAACCCCTAGAAGATCTGCGCCAGACTACAGCGACAACAGAGGAGACTCCGCTGTGCTCCTGGCTAGAGAGGCGGAAGACGGAGGTGCTGAATAATCTAGAAAAATTCACCGATTATATCGAGGAGGATGGCCATCTGTACCGGCATATACCCAATCAAATCGGAAATGAAGACGCCGCTCCATGGAAGCTATGTGTCCCAACCTATCTGCGAGATAGAGTCCTACGCGAAAATCACGATCAACCAAGTGCAGGTCATCTGGGTGTACGGAAGACGATTGCTAGAGTAGCCAGCAAGTATTACTGGCCGGGCCTCTTCCGAGACGTAAGCAAATATGTCAGAAGCTGCGGTATATGTCAACGCTATAAAGTGAGCCAACAAACGCCGGCAGGTAAGATGCTCTCACACATGGCAGACGAGCCGTGGTCAGTCGTGTGTGCCGATTTTGTGGGACCCCTTCCCCGGTCCAAGCATGGAAATACCATGATTCTTGTACTCGTTGATAAGTTCAGCAAATGGACCGAAGCCGTTCCCCTACGAAAAGCCACCAGCGAGAGTCTATGCAAGGGCTTCAGGGAACGCATACTTGCCCGATTCGGTGTCCCAAAGGTACTTATTACGGATAATGGTACCCAATTTACCAGCCGTCCGTTTCAAAAGTTTATGCAGAAAATCGGCACCAAACAAAAGTTCACGGCACCCTACACACCTCAAGAGAACCCCACTGAACGCGTTAATCGGACACTGAAGACGATGATCGCACAATTCAGCCAGGATCAACACCAAACGTGGGATGAACACCTACCCGAACTCACACTAGCTTTAAACACCAGCAAATCCGACGTGACCGGCTATAGTCCCGCATTTTTTTTTTAGTACAAGGACGCGAACCTCGACTCCCAGGCGCGTTATACGACGAATACACTGCGGGAACTGGACAAGAACCACAAGCACCGACCAACAAGGCTAAACTCTTACAAGAAATCTTCGATCTAGTACGAAATAAGCTCAGTCAAGCGACCCAGGATCAGGCTCGATATTACAACCTGCGCCGGCGCGATTGGAGGCCGATGGTGGGAGAAATGGTCCTGGTGAAACAACACCCATTATCCAGCGCCGTCAACAGCTTTGCAGCTAAACTTGCGCCGAAGTTCGATGGGCCATACCGTGTCAGTGGATATATTTCCCCGGTGATCGTTCAACTCAAGAAGAAAGGAGAGACTCGAATACGGAAAGCCCACATAGGTGAACTTAAAAGGTTCTATGAAGAGCCAAATGTCGTTTAAATCACTAACTTTTCCATTTCAGGGCAGCAGCACCTGCCAAAACAACTGCAAACGGGCAGCAGCACCTGCCAAAACAACTGCAAACGGGCAGCAGCACCTGCCAAAACAACTGCAAACGGGCAGCAGCATCTGCCGTAAACAACTGCTCATCTACTGTTTCAGACAAGTTGAAGAAAGAAAAGAAGAAGAACCCCATAAAAGATGACAATCTTCCGCGTATAACTCAGAAGAGAAAACAATAAAGCCAACAATATTCTGGATCCCATAAAGCCTAAAGGAGATTGGACAAACCCGCCATAGCCACGCAGGAAGTACTACCGAGGCACCTCACTCTGTGCGGTACCCGTTGAGTGAAACAAAATGTATTTATAGTTTACCCGTAGAAAAAAAAAATCCACTAAAACAAAATGTATTATGAATAAGAGCAAGAATAAAACAATAGCAACCCACCTATCTTGCAGTCTACTACATTTTGCACAAGCTAATCAGCAAACACTTTAATGGCAGTACTATTCACTAATTTGTTTCTTCCACAGCTTGAAAATAGAATCACAACCTGCATGATGGCCCATGTAAACACCGACTTGCCGTCTAAACACTCAACAAGCGATTCCAAGTGCAACCGTGGTTGCATGTCACACACTGACAACTCGCCGATCTGGCAACGCAACAGATTCAAACGTTGTCGTTAGCTGAGTGTTACACAAAGAAAAAAAAAAGGAATCTAATTGGCAAGTGCGTAGCAAGACTCATGCGAATAAAAATTTGATAAAGTTACAAAGTGTTAAGATTCGAGAGTGGAAACTAGATTAATTAGTGGAATTTTACAAACTGTATAAAGTAAAAAAAAAAAAAAAAAAAAAAAAGAGCTACGAAGAAAAAAAAAAAAGAGACTACAGTGAAAATAGCCAACGGCAGTGTTTGCTTTACGAAAAGGAAAAAGAAAATAAGTAATAACACAGCGCAATCACCAAGACGGAACCACAATGGAAAAGACCAGAGCAAGAGCGCCGAAAGACATTGACACAGTGCCTCCCGAAGAGAAACTTCGCGGCGCTCAAATTGAATCACCGGCACCGTCCAACTTAGTGAGAGAAACATCGCGTCACCCAACAACGCACGCCTCGTATGAAGTTACCAGGGTAAGTGCTTGTTCTAAGGCAACAAGATCGGTTATCGTACCTGTGCCGAGGGTGATCTTAACCTACCCTCCAGGGCCAGGCAGCATAACTCTCTATAATAATGATTATGAACGCTTAGAGTGTGGTCTGTTTTTAAACGACACGTTGATAGACTTTTACCTGACATGGTTATGGCACCAACAGGCCAAGACTATACAGGACGACACGCATGTGTTCAGCACACACTTCTTTGGTCAGCTAACACGACCCGGAGAAAACCTCACACCTCAGGATCGCTATGAGCGTGTTCGTCGCTGGACCAAGCGAACCAATTTGGCGCAGAAGTCATACATCATTGTGCCAATTAATGAAGCATTACACTGGTACCTGGCCATTATATGCCTCAAGCGACGGCCCGGCCCATCTCAGCAGCGGGGATATATATGGATTCTGGACTCGCTAGCCAACACACGCCGCGACCATGTGGCTCCAATCTTACGTAGCTATCTGCAGTGCGAGTGGCAAAATATCTATGCCAACACTACACAGGGTACCTGGGATGAGAACTCGATGCCATGTCATGCCGTCGCGGTGCCCCAGCAGACCAATCTGAGTGATTGTGGTGCATTCGTGCTGCATTTTGTGGAACTGTTCCTACGACAGCCGGACGCCGACCTACGCAGAGTTGGAGGGCCTGAGTGGTTCCGCCCAGTGGAGGCATCATACAAACGATACGAGGTGGCCACTCTCATTCAACAGATGGTGACCGAACCCATCAGAGCCAGGTTGGCTCACCTCTACTTACCTGATCGACCGGACACCTTAGCTTTAGCGGCCTCAGCTTTCAACCAGCCGGGGTCAGTCACGTCAGGCGCCAAAGGCACCGCTTGTTTACACTCAACACGTAACACCACCAACTCTAACTCGTCATACAGTAGCACGAGTAGCAACTCATCCAACAGTGACAAGCCTGAGAGTAGTTCCGAGACTGATAGCCCCTCCGAGTCGCCCGATCGCTACCATAACACTCGGTTATCCAGGCATGACTCCAGAGCCATGTCACCAGACAGCACCACCGGTAGCCACAGCGCGAGCCGCGATCCCAGCATAATTAGTATCCTTACCGACACACCAATGGACCACGCCTCAAGTAACCACGGCAATAACGAAAGTCAAGATCGACATGGCGTCATAAGAAGGTCACTAAGCTCACGCACTAGTGTCATTATATCACCCACACGTTCGTGCTCCGTCGTCTCCCAAATGGCCAGCCCAGCCAGACGCATTGAAAATGTTGCAGAAAACCTATAGGGAGTCTGCTCCTTCACGTACACAGGCTTTTGAGTGGTACAAATTGTCTAAAGAGGGTCGTACAACTTTCCTCACACTTTTCATTCAGCAACATAAATAAACAATGAAAATATCAAAAAAGTCAAAGAAATTGTGTTCGAAAATAGCCGTGTGACCGTGAGAAATATAGCTCGTGAGCTTGATATATTGACTGGATCGGCGCACACTCTTTTACATGATGAGCGAACTCTCAGTACTATTTGAGTGTTTTAAAACATTTGCGCGATAATATTTTGTGAAAGAGGTCAGAATTATGGAAGGACAATTCATAGTTTTTCCACAAAAATAATGCACCAGCACCATGATGCTCACACATCACGCATTGTACGCGGTTATTTGTTCAAAAATCATGTTAATATCGTTCAGCAAGCACCATATGCGCCAGATATGGCCTAGTGTTTTTTTTTCTTATTCTCCAAACTCAAATTGTCGCTTTGTGGAAAATATTTTGAGACAATTGAAGTCATCAAAGAGAATTCGCATAGGGAGCTAAAGGCCATTCCGAAATCAGCCTACCAAAAATGCTTTCAAGAATAAAAAACACGTTGGCATATGTGTATCACCTCCAATGGTGATTTTTTTGAAGGTAATGATATAAATATTGAAGAATAATTAATCGTTGTTGTTTTATTTGCACCTTCCATTTAATAAAAATAAAATTTAATATTTTACAGAAAAATACACTGTGGAGTTCCGTTGGCTTTTGAAAAACCAAGAAATTTCGAATTATACATTAAAATTGTTGGTTTAAAATTCCTAAAAATATAGTAGTCATAAAATTAAAAAATTCTACCGCATGCTTTTGATACGGGGTAATGTGAGTTGAAGTCACAACATTTTCGTATTTTCTTAAAAATTTAAATTTGGAGAGTTAAAAAAAAAATTTAATTATCAAAATGCAATTTTTTGTTTTGCTAAAGATGGCAAATTTTATTAGCTTTTAAATACAGATGAATTGGAAAAATCATTTGATTAGTTTCTTAGTTATATGCAAAATACTGAAGAAATTTCTTTTTTTTTCGAAATGATGAATTTTAAGCCAAAAACCATAAAAGCCTTTTCCGCGACCATTCAGCGTTTGTTAATATTTAAGTGTTATATACCAATATTCATGTTTTAAAGAGTAGAATTAGAAATCAACGTGCCCCGGGAACTTTTCGAAAAACGTTGAAAAAGTGGGACGGTCTAATGTACACACTACCTTTTGTAGTTAGCAAATATAAATGCAAAGATTTCCTAAATGCACAAAGTCTCGAGAAAAAACGATGTACATTTATCCATACTTTACTGTAACATATCTGTGGTCACAAGCAATAATGACATAACTCAAAATATCGTAAAAAGCGATATTTTAATTGCACTTACTACGTCCTTTTATTCTGAAATATATGGACCGTTACAAAAGAAATATTTGCACACATAAGTGGCAATCTATTCTGTGCAAAAAACGGGTTTCTGATCCATCCAAAGATTGGCAATAAAGAAAATGCCATATCGCTTTTTTTACGATATTTTTAGTTAAGTTGTTATTGCTTGTAGTTATATTAACCGATAGACTTTTAATTTCAAAGAATGCGATTATATCTCTGTAGAATTTTTTAATAGGACCTAAAATGAATTCGAAAGGCATCGGGGTCTTTTAAATTGAAAAGGCCCTAAAAAGGCATTAAAGTCCCCAAATGTTATCCCTAGTACAAGCTCCAGCAAAAAGTACTATAGGCAACTGTAACAGACGGTTCTTTTTTAAATTTGTGTAGCAGCACAGCTTTCAAACGGTTCTTCGTCGACAACAAATCTCCAATCGTTTGAATTATAAATAATCCTCATTTGATGCATTAAACCTTTAATATCAATACAGTATGCAAACGTAATATTTTCAGCATTGTAAAATTTTTCAAGGTGACGATGACGACATGAAGTCACTTTTACATCTTTTTACACAAGATTTTTATAAAACGAAGTAAGAAATTCTGTATTGCGATGCGATAAGCCAAGATAATCTACAGGAATATTAATATCTTTATGAATGCGGCAACACACTGTGCGACCGAATGCCGCATTCTGCGGCCAAAATTCGAAAAAACAGTTTCTGGATAGAGTTTTTTATCGTTGAGTTGGTTGAAGGGATCCTTTAAGAAGTGAAAACTGTTCATAGTAACGTCCTATACCCTAAGTCTTCTCTTTTCTCTCAATCGCAACGTGGCCTTCATCCAAACATCATATTACTGTAGATACACAGGGAAAGTTATATACGTGTGAAAGTTCTTGGAGTAAAGGAAATCTAACAAAACCAAATAGAATCTACATAATATCTACAAGTTAGTAAAATGTGTGTGTGAAAGTGTGTGCGTGTTTCCCCCCGCGTACTTTTTGCATAATGCGTGTGATTATGCTGCTGACTGTGTCCCATGTTCTGGCGATGTCATCATATGTCGAACTATCTGCGAAGGACTTGTATCTTGCAAGCTGTTATGTAGTGCTACAAATCTTCTTCGAAGCGTGTGCACTCGGTCTTGCATTCTCGGTTTACCTCACCGTGCCGCCTAGTAGTCCATGCTCTAATGCTAGGGATCAGTCCATAGGTCCATCTTCCTTTTGTTGACCGTTCCCATCGTTCTTGCCACTCTCTTATGCTGTTTTCGAGGATCCCTGCTATTTCTGTTGTTGTCTTCCGTAGAGCTTCTGCTTCTTTTGCAGCAATTTCAACCATCATTCTTCCAGCAATAACATTGACAGCGTCATCAGATACTGTTCGGAAGGCTCTACATACTCTGAGCGATGTCAGTCTGTGCGCTGTATTAGCTTCTCTCATGTAGGACCTCCGGGCTGTTGCTGCAGCCCACACTGGTGCTGCGTACATAAGGATTGATGTGCTGACCATTGCCAGCAATTTCCTGCTTTGTTGTTTAGGGCCTCCGGCATTTGGCATGAGTCTAGATAAGGCTCCACTCACTTTCACTGCCTTTCCACCAGCATAGTGTAGGTGGTCTCTAAAATTTAGGCGGTGATCTAGTAAGACGCCGAGGTACTTTACGTGTGACCTGGAAGTTATCAAGTGCCCTCCCACTCATTTTCCAGTCTCTCTATTTTTCTCCGGCTACTTATTTGTACTGCTTCGGTCTTGTGGTCGGCCAGTTCTAACCCAGTACGCTCTAGCCACGTCTATACGTCCGCAATTGTCTTGTTGCATTTGCTAGCAATAGTTTCTACCCTCTTTGCCACCACGACTATGGCTATATCATCCGCGTATCCTATTATATCAACGCCAGTCTGTTTTTGAATTTTCAGAACCCCATCATACATGGCATTCCACAATAGGGGCCCTAGCGCAGATACTTGGGGTACTCCTCCTGTGACCGCGTATTGTTTTACACCTTCGCTAGTGTCGTATACTAATGTCCTATTTTCGAAGTAGCTAGCCACAGCTCGGAGCAGATAGTCTGGGGCTTGTAGTTCGCATAGTGCCTTACTTATTTGGTTCCAGTCGGCGGAGTTAAACGCATTCTTGACGTCTGGAGTAACAACGGCGCAGTATTGTTTAGCTCTCTTTATCCATCGCGTTCCTTCCACAGCTTTTCGCGCGATCTTGCATACCTCTTCTATGGCATTTACCGTTGACCCCTTTGGTCTAAAGCCGTACTGCTTATGCGATAGGCCGCTTGTTCATTCTGTAAAGTTCTCCAACCGCCTTACAATAATTCGATCGAGCACTTTTCCCATCGTGTCCAGCATACACAGAGGTCGATATGATGATGGTTCCTCCAGCGGCTTGTCTCCTTTGGGTATTAGCACTAACCATTGCTTTTTCTACCGACTTGGAAAAGTTCATTTTTGGAGGCAGGTTGTGTACATCTGACAGAAGAAATTTGGTGCCTTCAGCATTGCAGTATTAAGAACTTTATTTTGAATGCCATCCAAACCTGGTGCTTTCTCTGCTCTAATTCTTTTTGCTGCTTCAAGTAGTTCGCAGGTGTTGACGGGTGGAACTCCATTCTCATCTAAGTGCAGTTCTCGAGGCAATATGTGTGGGTCCCTTACTGGAAACAGGGCCGCCACTATATTTTCCATAATTTTTGGGCATGTTGGAGCTTTCCCACCAGCCCCCGCCCCTTTAATTTTATTGAAGACTATTTTATAGGCACTTCGCTATGGATTGTGTTCCAGGTCATTGATGAGTTCAGAAAACGCTTGGGTTTTGCTTTTTTGGATCACGTTGTGCAGCTCCCTTATTTTAGCTTTAAAGTCATGTTGCAGTTGACTATGGTAGTCTTGCATTCTTCCTCTAGCTCTCAGCTGCCTTCTTCTGTGCTTATGGCATTCTTTCCGGAGCGAAGCTATTTCAGCATTCCACCAATAAACGGGTTCTCTTCAGTTGCCATTTCCTGATCGTGGTGTTGTTGCATCACACACGTCGGTCATGATCATTGTTGCTTGGTTTGCCCTTGCCTCTGCGTCTCCTTCGGTGTTACCGATGCTTTCTAGCATGTAGTCTAGCATGTTTTCGTCGAGGTGTCTAACTTTCTAGCCATACTTTTGCGCTTTTGGGTGTATTTTTAGTCTACTACGACTTGTTTGCTGTCGAGCTTCAAAAATTATAGCGTTGTGGTCACTGTGGGTGTAGATGTCCGGAACGCTCCAATGAATTACTCGGGCTAGACGCTGCTGGAGAAGGTTAGGTCGATTATCGATTTAGGTGTTCCTTTGATGTAAGTGGGATTTGTTCCTTTATTTAGTAAGACCAAATCAAGTTCTGCTATGGACTCGAGAAGCATTGTCCCTCTTCTATTTGTTTTTGTGCTGCTCCATTCAACTGACCAGGCATTAAAGTCACCGGCTATTATGATTGGCACTTTTCCTCTTGGCATCTGCTACCAGTCAGTCCAAAATCTATTGATATTCTCCAGGATTTAAGCTCGGGGGCACATAGCAGCTGTAGAGGTGCACTCCGTCTATTTTTGCGTATGAAAAATATTCGTGATGGCCGCTGCCCTTTATTTCGAAAGAAATATATCCAGAAATATATCCAGATAGCAGCTCTCTTAGTTTTTCTTCTGTGAATAGACAGCTGTTTGTTGGCTTTTTATAGGGTTCGCTAATGAACGCAATGTCTATCTCCTGCTCTATAACTGTTTTCTTAAGGAGGTCTTGGGCAGCCTCGCAGTGGTTAAGGTTTAGTTGTATGCACCTAAACATTTCCCGTAATAGCTTTTCTCATTGCCTTCTTGAACTGTGGGCATTTAAAGCTTCCAGTTTGGTGCTTATTTCCACCCGGCGATTCCGGCTCACATATGGCGCATTTCATAGGTGCTTTATATGTTTTGGCTATGTGTCCTTTCTCAGCGCATCTGTAACATACATATGTTCGGTCTGCTTCGCTTTTACACTGTCTAGATACGTGTCCAAAGTCTAGATACCAGAAACATCTTGTTGGGCTGATGCGCACGCGTACTCTACACCTTACCCATCCCACTCGGACTTTGATAACAGTTTTTGCTACTCTTGCCGCAAGACCTATCGTTGCTGTTTGTGTACCCTCTCGTGTCGCTCGTAAGGATTTTATTGCACTACAGTTTACGCTACCGATTTATGGAAATTGTTTTTCGAGGGCGGCGACAATTTCATCGGGCGTTGTAACTTCATCGATATCAAGACACTCGATGACTGTTTCCGTGTTTGGTATTTTACCAGCATGTCGTGATACTCCAGGATGAGTTGGTTCGTCGTCTTTCGTTTTTCCCTGGGATTTTTTATTTCCGTCTTTTCTTTTCGCCTCTTTCGTTAGGCGTACGGGAGGTGAGGTTTGGGAGCTCTGGTTCACCTTTAATGAGGCGTTTTCTCCTTCCTCTTGCAATGCATCTGTGATTACCCTATTAGTTTTTTTCAGGTTCGGTATTTTCTCGCTTGTACCCTGGCTTTCTTCAGCCTTTCTGCCTCGATTGTTCCTCTGATCGGAGGTGAGGTCTGTGAGCTCCCCTCCCCTGTTTATTGCTCCCCTGCCTGTTTATGGAGTTTGGATATATCTCCTATGAGATCGCTCATGAGCTGCTGTATTGACCTGCGGTCGACTAGCATGTCCACGAGTTTTTTGATCTTGATTCTAAGATTCCGGAGAGCCTGCTCATTTCTTTGGCTCTTTCTAGCGCCTCTTCCGTCGACGCCATTAGCTTCCGAGTTTGTGGCGGGGTTCGCAGCATTCTGGAGCTCCTATTAAATGGTTGCTCGACGCTATTTTCTTCACTTTGTTCATCGTTTCCTTGTTTTCGTTTGTTTGTGCTCATTTTTTGGGTTGGTCGCCGGCCCGGGCTTTACAGCCAAGGAGGTAGCAACCTATATTGTTTGTGAGGAACAAATGTCGCCCGCAGTATAGCCTCCTGCTGCGGGATGGCCACAGTAACTCTCTGGGGCGGCCAGGTACCAGAGAGACTCCGTTAGCGGTGCTATGTTGTTGTTATCCCTAGCACCATTCAGACCTTGGCACGGGTCGCATAATACCTTGTCTTTGGGATACCCTTCTCGGGGTGGTACAGCCGCTCCACCTAGAAGAACAGACGCTGACCAGGAAGCCGCTCATTCTGAGTCAGACGCGCCTGGGTCTTGAAAAAAAAATTTTTGAAAAAATATAATGATTGGTTAGAAATATCCATTGAACTGAAAAAAGAAAACCAAAAAAAGAAAGGAAATAATATAGAGTCAAAATAAAAACAAAATGATGAAAAAATTCCAATTCAGGTCGGCGAGAACTCAGTTTCTCAGAATCTTCTGAAATAAGTAAACGCAGGAAAACAGAAGAATTACAAGCGAATTCTGACGTCGGATTCGTAATCAGCGACCCCAAAAACCCCCGAGTACGAGGTTTCAGGTCGATCAACTACGCTTTTGAATTATGGACACAAAAACGACGTCATATTGGATTCGCCATTTTGAATTTCGTAGTTCTGACGTCGGATTCGTAATCAGCGACCCCAAAAACCCCCAAGTACGAGGTTTCAGGTCTATCTACTAGGTTTTTGAATTATGGCCGCAAAGTGCAACGGGCACTAAGAACACCGATGTAGATGATATTTTTTTTCGATTTAAGCCAGCATGAGTATTGTTGCACGCATAACAATTAGATAGCGAAGTAAGGTGGTAAGAAGAATATAACAAAAACATTTATGGCGTAAAAAAGTCTACATTCTCAGAAGGCAGAATTTTTCGTCGAGAAAAGAAAACGCCATTAGTTTTCAACTTTAAGCAAGCTTTGAATATAACCTTACTTGCTTACTTACTTAGGTGCCGCCTACAACCGTAAGTCGGTTTCCGCCTGTCGTAAGAAATTGCGAATGGCGCCAGTTGGAAGCTCCAAGTTTCGTCAGGTTGTCCTCTTCTTGGTCCTTCCAACGGAGATGAGGTCGTCCTCTTCTGCGTTGACCGCCGATGGGTATCAAATCGAATATTTTCTTCGCTGGAACGTCGTTTACCATCTGCTAAACATGACCTAACCAGCGAAGCCGCTCGATTTTTATGCGTTTTACTATACGATGTCGGCGTATAGCTCATACAGCTCATCATAATAATAGTACTCGCTTTTCGGTACTTTTATTCTTAATCATTCTGATTTCATTTCTTAACAATGAAAAAAAAACAATTGCACCAACCACATCCAAATCACACTCAAAAAATTTCCAGAATATCTAGAAAAATAGCACCCAATCTTTAGAAAATCGGGGTTCATTTAGCGCAATGGCCGATTTTCTAAAAATGAAGTACAAATATTTTTTTACAGAAGTGTGAAATAGTTTAAAGAAAGTTTACTCTGAAAATAAGAAAATTGCAGGAAAAATATATCTGAAATACAGGAAAACTTCCTAGGCATGAATAAAAATCAATCGTCATGAAATAATATAAGCACTTAATTTGCAAGTCAAATATTAATTCGGAAGACCAGCGGTCTAAGCAAACCGATTACTAGTTAAGTCGGTTTTTAACTAGTAATTTTATTTTTTAATTTATTTTATTTTCTATTTTTGAAATAAAAAAGTAAGTGACAAATTTTTTTGTGATAAAGTTTTTTTTAATTCTAATAATGTTTTATTCTAAAGGGTGATTTTTTAAGAGCTTGATAACTTTTTTTTTATAAAAAAATATAAAAAAAACGCATAAAATTTGCAAAATCTCATCGGTTCTTTATTTGAAACGTTAGATTGGTCCATGACATTTACTTTTTGAAGATAATTTCATTTAAATGTTGACCGCGGCTGCGTCTTAGGTGGTCCATTCGGAAAGTCCAATTTTGGGCAACTTTTTCGAGCATTTCGGCCGGAATAGCCCGAATTTCTTCGGAAATGTTGTCTTCCAAAGCTGGAATAGTTGCTGGCTTATTTCTGTAGACTTTAGACTTGACGTAGCCCCACAAAAAATAGTCTAAAGGCGTCAAATCGCATGATCTTGGTGGCCAACTTACCGGTCCATTTCTTGAGATTAATTGTTCTCCGAAGTTTTCCCTCAAAATGGCCATAGAATCGCGAGCTGTGTGGCATGTAGCGCCATCTTGTTGAAACCACATGTCAACCAAGTTCAGTTCTTCCATTTTTGGCAACAAAAAGTTTGTTAGCATCGATGCTCGAAAAAGTTGCCCAAAATTGGACTTTCCGAATGGACCACCTAAGACGCAGCCGCGGTCAACATTTAAATGAAATTATCTTCAAAAAGTAAATGTCATGGACCAATCTAACGTTTCAAATAAAGAACCGATGAGATTTTGCAAATTTTATGCGTTTTTTTTAAAAAAAAAGTTATCAAGCTCTTAAAAAATCACCCTTTATTATGTATCATCTTTTTTTATTTTAATGTTTAATTTTCAAATGTGATTGTTATAATGAGTTTAAAACTTTGTTAGGAGTTTTATCAAAATTGCGCTCAAGCTGAGGCTCGAACCGTGGCATAGAGCATTGCAGTCAAACGACTTCCCAATTAGGTATTTAGTCGCGTTAGGAATTAGGAATCAAAACGTCTTTATATATTGCGCATGGTTTTGTTGTTGTTTAAAATCGTTGATGAAAGCATTTTTTCTAGAATATCATCTAGAAAGCATCTTTGAATGCTTTACTATGATCATCACACTCCAAAAAAAAGTAAACACTTCTATCAAGTCATCTATGAAATTGTTAGAAGTAAATAAGATTTTCCTTATTTCAAGGGAAAACTACCTTCATTTTAGGAAAATTTCCTACTAGGAAAGACAACGAGTCTTAATTTTAAGTTAATGCAAAAATAGGGCATCCTTGAAACATGGTTAGAAATTTCCTTATTTAAAGTAAATTGCAGTTCTATCTCTTTCTTCCCCATGATGATTTAAGCAAGCCGACTCAGAGCCTTTCGGTTGTTATCGGTTTTTTCGAATTTATGTAGTACGTTATACGAAAAAGAATGTTATTGAATCTAGTCAACTTAGTTGAGTTGTAATTCATAATAGGGGCCCCTATGATAGAATAACACCTAACGTCATATTGGAGAAAATGTTTTAAATTGTTGTTGTTGCTTTTTCCATTTTATGGAAAAGATGTTCTAAAAATTGTCATGTGAGTAGCCATATTAAAATTAGCCTACCTTGTAATTATATTGTGTCGTTTAATTATGTGATTAATTTTCTGTCACTTACTTACTTGCTTAGGTGGCGCCTACAACCGTAAGTCGGTTTCCGCATGTCGTAAGAAATTGCGCCAGCCATTTCTAATTTACGCTTGCTGGCGCCAGTTGGAAGCTCCAAGTTTCGTCAGGTTGTCCTCTACTTGGTCCTTCCAACGGATATGCGGTCGTCCTCTTCTGCGTTGACTGCCGCTGGTAACCGAATCGAATATTTTCATCGCTGGAGCGTCGTCTTCCATCCGCTCAACATGACCTAGCCAGCAAAGCCGCTCGATTTTTATGCGTTTTACTATATCGATGTCGGCGTATAGGTCATACAGCTCATCGTTCCATCGTATTCGATACTCGCCATTGACGCAGATTGGTCCGTAGATTTTACGAAGGATGTTTCTCTCGAACGCTCCTAAAATCTTTTCATCAGAGCTGCTCAGCGTCCAGGTTTGTGCTGCATATAACAGGACGGGCATGATTAGTGACTTATAGAGCGTGACTTTTGTTCGTCGAGAGAGAACTCTGCTTCTCAATTGCCTACTGAGCCCAAAGTAACACCTGTTGGCAAGAGTTATCCTTCGCTTTATCTCTCTACTGATATCGTTGGCGGAGTTAAAGCTGGATCCGAGGTAGACGAAGTCCTTCACAACCTCGAACGAGGTGTTGTCAACAGTGACGTGGGTGCCAATGCGCTGGGACTGTTTGTTTGGGACACCAGATATTTCGCCTTATCTGCGTTTACTGCAAGACCCATGCGACTCGACTCTTTTTCTAATTTGGAGAATGCTGCACTGACTTCGCGTGTTTTACACAGGGCAACACTGATTTTGCGGGATGGGGTTTGGTAGTCAATTTTGGTACATATGTTGATGAAGATCTTAGCCTATAACTTACATTATTTTAGTTTACTCTGGTTCTCAAGATAAACCGTTATTTTTAAAAATGAAGGAGATTTCACCATATATTTTGGAAGAACTCAAGAACAAATTATCGGATCGGGTAAAATTAAAAATTCAAAAATCCGCGACTAAATCACATATAAGTTACGTCTACATTGGTTTTTAATTAGCTCAATAGTTTCGGAAATATCTAGAAAGTTCTTCTGAAAAATAGCATTTTTTTATGAAAAATTTTAAATTTTTGTTGTTTTAAAATTCATAAAAAACCAAACAGGTTGAACTTGGCATTCTTTGATCTTTACTTATAAACACATATGTGTCAAATACAAGAAGACATATTTCATTAAAATTGATTGACAAGTTTTGGTTGAATACAGAATTAATTAATAATTAAGAATTAATACACAATTAAGTGATGATTAAGTGATTTTGATAAAAATTTCTAAATGAATATCAATAACACAGAGAATAATAAAATTACACAATTATAAGATCACGAGTTAAGAAAATCGTTTTGTATGGAATTTTCTTTGGTTTTTTGTTGGGACACTTTCTTTGCAAGTTCTAGCAGTAGTCTGCCATCATATGGCTATTCCACCGGCTTTGATATCTTTCCTCCATAATCTTGTTGTCCTGGTGGAATCGGTCGCCTTGTTATTTACTATAATGGCTTTACTTTTAAATAAATATATACTAGGGTGGTTCTTACTTTCGACTTTTGAATTAAGACCACCCTAATGTAAAGCAAAATATTATAATAATATATTTTATAGAATAATATATAAAATCTTATTATAGGGGAATAACAAAGCTGAAAACTTTGGCGAAACTGTAAAGAAAATAATCTAAATGTTAAAAAAACTAGGAGCTCATATGTGTGTCAAATTGCATTATTTGCAGTCATTTGGATAAAATTCCAGACAACCTTGGCGATTATGATGAAGTACAAGGGGAACGATTCCACCAGGACAACAAGATTATGAAGGAAAGATATCAAGGTCGGTGGGATAGCCATACGATGCCAGACTACTGCTGGAACTTACAAAGAGACTGCCCCAACATAAAATACCAAAGAAAATCCCATACAAAACGATTTTCTTAAATGATGTCTTGGTGGAATCGTTCCCCTTGTTTTTCACTGTAAATGACTGTACAAATAATGCAATTTGATAAGATTTAAAACAATCGTCATTCCTATCTGTTCGGGTGATGAACGTCGGGCAGGCGTAATGGCGGAAGAAAAAAAGAAGTTATACTATTTGTCTAACAATAAAATACAATTTATTTTACCTTTGTGTTTTCAGGTTTTACAATGTGGGTGGATTCGTACAATGGTTATAATTGTGATGTGTTTTGTGTGGTATACTATTGATATGTTGATTGTAGAGTGATAAGTTGATTGTAGACTTGTTTGGGGTATTGATGTCTAGTTGAATTTTGTGTCTTCTTAGAACAACGAACGAAATCGCCTCCTACTTTCTTAACGAGCGTGACACGTTACCGCGGCAAGCCGATCATCAAATCGACTTCAGTGCCATGTCTGCCACAGCGGCGGGTAGGAGTGGGGAAGTGTTTAGTGACTACAGGGTTACGTGGCAACATTCCGTCCACATTGCAATATCTGCAAAACTTACAACGGGTTAATGGGGTTCATAAACAAGTAATATACAGTGGGTTATGGTTTACAAATAGTTCATGTTTTATTTTTAATTCAGTGCTATCAATTTTTAAGTACTAAGTATATACAAAGAAGGGTTGTCGAGGATACCAAGGGGTGGGTGCTCAAAGTCCACATGGGCCAGACAATGTCCAGCCGAACGTAGTACTTTGAGATAACACGAGGCCATTTTCGCCAGCAAAGAGGCCACTTCTCATAATCCGCGGAAAGATGTCAGCGCCTAACTCCAGCAGAATTGTCTTATTCGAGCTTGCCTTAGCGTTGGCTAAGAACATGTGCTCGAACCGTTTTAGCACCGCCTCATTTATCTCTGCTTCGTACGGCTCACGAGGAAGCTCATTTGAAATGTGCGTACACTTCGCACCTAAAACTTTAGTCGTAGCGAGACCCAACGACGAACTGGTGTCAACTAGCTTTGGCTGCCCTTTGTTATCGTGTCGAGCTTCAGCTTGTCGACCAGGTCCCAAGCGATAATACTCATCGTGCGAGATGGATTTACAAGCGCCCAAATGTTGGAAGCATCACCTCTTTTTTCATGGCTCCAAAGTATTTAGAGCACGTAGCACGGCTCATTACGGCTGCACTCTATTTGCGGCAATCGTGGGTGCCCATGTAAACTAGTGTGATGCTTAGCTTGGCAAATGGCACAGTTATGACGACTGGTGCAATCATTCGACCCATGTGACCGCGCGAGACAATTCTCGCAGTACTTCAATTTCATGTTGCGGAACTTTGGGCAAAGCATCAACCGATGGTCCTGGTTGCAAAGACCACAAGCCGGTGGGTGGGTGTAGCTGGCGCGATCATCGGTCTTGGCAGTGTTGCGTTGCTTAACGACCTTGTTCCGCGCGTTTATCGAGTTGCTACTGCATCTATTGTTATTGCTCACTCGCTTCTTATTGGGATTGCTGTTGTTGTTGTTGGTGTTGCAACGCTTTTTGCTGCACTGCTTATTTGCGCAGCGCTTGTTCTTGTTGTTGGGTACCATAATAACTGCAAAATAGATGCATTAGAGTGGAGTAGAGTATGGAAGAGTAGAGTTTATTAGAGAAGAGTAGAGTAGAGTAGGGTAGAGTAAAGCTGAGTAGCGTGGAGTAGGTTATGAGTCCTTCCATAACCTTCCAGTCCATAACCTTCGTTATGAGTCTGGTAGTGACACCTTTTGACGTGCGAATGTCAACAACACGAGCTCTCCAGTCTGAGCCTAAGTAAACCTTCACGATTCTACTTAAGCTCCATTCGTTTGGTGGCAAATTTTCGTGTCAAATGACTACGAGATCATCAACATTGATAGGGGTTGGAGGGTGTTTCCATTTATATCTCTTATGGAGTTCTTTTAGATATTCATCTTTCCATCTTCTGCAGAAATTGTGATGTATTTCTGTATTTGTGAATGGGCGGGTAAGCAAAGTGCGTTCAGGTGATAGTGGAGCCATAATTTGGGTCTGCTGTTTTTTCTTTTGTATCACACAAATCTTGCAGTTATGGATAGTAGTTTTAATTAGAGCTTTTAACTTTGGTATCCAAACCTCCGCACGCAGCAGACGTAATAATAATTGGTTACCGCCGTGTAGGGTGATCAAATGGGTCATCTGAGTCAACAGAAAAGCTAATCGACTGTGGTATGGCAATAAAATTGGGTGCCGTTTGTTGTAAGTTAGAGCTGGCGACTTGACTAAGCGTCCGTTTGCTCGCATTATGCCTTTTGAGTCCAGTAAGGGTGTGAGGGTTAAGATCGAGCATTTTGTCGAAATAGGCTGTTTGCTTAATAATGATGCATATTCTTCTGCGAGTCCATTTATTTGGCTTAATATGATGAGCTTTTCTCTAACCATTTTTACTTCGTGGGATGTTATATCCAACGTCGTGTGACTCCTTTGTACACGACGTGAGGGTGAAGAGTTAGTGTAAAAGCGATACACATATGCAATGACTCGTTAAGCTCTTGGCAGCGAGCAGAACCTAATTAATATGTCCTCTTGAGTTGTTGTGGCAAACGACTTAATGGGTTTAAAGTCAAGGGTAGTGTCGACGGGATCTTTGGACTCGGGCCAGAATTCTTTTTCACGTTTGAGCCAATTTGGACCGGGCCACCAGAGATGATGATCTCTTAATTCTATGGCAGAACATCCTCGACTGGCTATATTTGCCGGGTTATCGTGAGATTCAATGTGGCTCCCGTTGTCGGCTCCAACTCTTTCAATGATCGTTGAGACACGATTGGCTACAAATGTGTTCTAGGAACATGATTGCCTTTTAAGCCAAGCCAGAACGATGGCAAAGTCCGTCCAAAGATACAATTGGTATTGCTTCAGTTGGGGTACGATTGCATCAACTAAATTTGCCAGTAAAACAGCTCGTCAGAGTTCAAGCCTCGGTAAATATATTGTCTTTACCGGCGCCACTCGTGTTTTAGCGACTAGGAGTTTTGTGTGGGTTTCACTATTTGCATTTGAACCTCGCAAATAAAGCACGGCACCGTAGGCTTTTCTGAGGCATCAAAAAATTCATGAAATTGAACGGTTGCTTGGGGTGTGAAATGGGTCCATCTTGGAATCTCTATCGTGTTGATCGAAGCGAAACCGTCAATAAATGTTTGCCATCTGTTTTAAGTCAAGGGTTTTAGGATCTCGTCCCACTCAGTTTTATCTAGCCGAAATTGTTGCATAATAATTTTAGCAGCTATCACAATTGGCGCTAACCAGCCAGCAGGGTCAAACAACTTGACTATTGATTATAAAACTTCACGTTTTGTATGAACAGGTTTGTGTTCAATAAGTGGAACAAGATAAAAGAACGTGTCTTTTCGTGCGTTCCAGCGAATACTTTGGTTTTGGTATTGCCTTCACTTGGGTTCGACAGATTGAGTAAATCAGTTGTCAGCAAATGATCTTTGGGTAGATCGTGTAATATTTGTGACATATTAGAAGTCCACTTTGTAAGTGTGACTCCAGCTGATTCTAGTGCTGAGTTCATCACGAGCTGCTTTTGCTGTGTTTAGTTCATGTGCTCCTGCCAGAACATCATTCACGTACATGGAATTGCGTAATATATATGACGCATGACGATGTGTATCTCGCACATCATCTGCCAATTGATGTAGTGTTCTGATGGCGAGATATAGGGCGCAGTTGACACCAAATGTCACTGTTTGCAACTCATAGTCCTGAATGGGTTCTTCAATGGACTTTCTGAATAAACATCGTTAAAAGGGTGTGTATTCCAGGTCAACCACAATTTGTCGATACATTTTCTCGATGTCAGCGTTGAAAACGAACTCATAGAGCCTCCACTTGCTGATCAACAAGACTAAGTCAAGTTGGAGTGTTGGACCAATGTGGAGCACGGCATTTAAACTTTTTCGGGTAGTTGTAGGGTTTGATGCGTCAAATACAACTCTGAGTTTAGTTGTGGCAAATAATAGCGTGTGGGTCGATCTGAGTAAGAGTATGCGTATTGGGTCGCTTTCATATTGCCGAGTTGCCAGTATTCGCACATGACTCGATCATACTCTGCCTTGCGTTCAGGCTTTTTGAGTAATGACTTCTCATTGCGTAGATCCTGCGCCGTAGCGATCGGCCTTGAGTTGCCAAGTTCCAATGAGTTAGGGTTCTTAAAGGCTAATTTCACAACATAACGCCCATTAGGGTTCCAGCGTGTTGTGGATTTGAAGAATTCTTCGCATTGCTTATCGTCAGCTGAGAGCGAAGATGTTTTGGAACTTCTTCAACCTAGTCAAAAAGTCATCTGGGTCGACTTTATTGTAGTATGCAACAATATTACTGGGTGTTGACTGTTCATAAGGAAGGGGTCCTAAAAGAATCCAACCAAATTCAGATTCTTGAGCCAAGAGTGATCCACAAATTTTGCACTTGGCACCACTGCAGATAATTTTCGGGTAAATATCACAACCAATTATTATATCTACAGGTCGAGATTCATAAAATTGTGTATCTGCCAATTGGAGGTTAGCCAGGTTTTCAACAAGGTTTGCATCTATCGAGTGTGTGGGCAAATCGCTTGTGAGGGTTTTCAATACTAAAGCCTGGGTTTCGACTTTAAATTGAGGGTTTGTAGAAGACCGTATTATTATATTACAGGCTTTTGTCGGGTTCGCTGATACTGTCTGGTTAAGCCCAGTGACTTCAGCGCCAGTAGGTTTTGTGGGTAAGCCAATACGTTCTCTAAGCTGCTCCGTTATAAATGCCGCCTCCGATCCTGAGTCAATGAGGGCGCGTGCGTCGAATATAGATCCTTCGTGTTCCACGTTGACCATTGCAGTTCCCAGGAGGATTTCTTTTCTGCTGGCTGCAAAGTGAGAATTCACTACTTGGGCCTCGAATTCTTGGGTGTGGAAGGGTCAGTGGACTGTATTTGGGTTGTGAATGCCTGCCGGGTAGAGTTGGCTTGTTGACTGCTTCTTGCGCTTGCGCACTTGTGCTAGGGTTCACGTCAAAAGTGGTCTTATGCAACGAGGAATGGTGCCTCTTCTTGCATATTCTGCAGCAGTGCTCACTTTTGCAATCTTTAATGCCATGAGAAACTGCTAGGCAATTAAAGCAGCATCCAACACGCTTCACTGTTGCTATCCTTTCATCAATTATCATGGTTATGAAGCTTGGGCACTCACAAAGAGGGTGATTGCTATTGCAAAGTCTGCAAATAGCACCATCAGATTCCCATTGGGTGCTGGAAATCGATGGTTTAGGGTCCTTTTTACTTTGTTTAGCTTCAAATTGTTGGCTTAATTTTAGGGTAGGTTTCATGTGATACGAATTTACCCTTCTTTCTCCCCACCTTTGGGGCCATTATGAGTAGGGCCATTATGAGTGGGCACATTCTGTTGACTTGGCCTTGGGAGTATCTATCAGAGACTTTTCAAAGTCTTCTAATATATTTTTGGGTAACTTGGTTGAACAGAGATACACTAAAATAGGAGGATAGATTTTTTTTTGAGATCAATTTTGTAATTTATTCAATTCTCTTTTCAATGACACCAAAAACATAAACATATCTTAAAAAATAAAAAGTTGGTTGTACTAAAAATAGTATACTTATTAGAAAACAATGATATTATCTGCTGCATGACTAATTGTAATGTCATTATTTATCATTATTTTCAAATAAGTATAGTTTTTTTAGTACAGCCAACTTTTTCATTTTTTAAGATATGTTAATGTTTTTTTGTGTCATTGATAAGAAAATTGAATAAATGACAAAATTGATTTAAAAAAAAATTTCATTTATTACGCGAAATTCTGAGAAATTTGCACTCAAAGTTGAAATTTGGTAGTTTCAACCGATTGATTTCATCTTCACACGATCAAAGCTCGGTAACGGTTCATGATAAGTCGAGTTATTAATTTTGTTATTGATTTTTTTATTAATTTAGAAATTTTTATCAAAATGAGACCCCTTAACTAAATTATGAATTAAAGCAAATTTATATTTCACGACTTTGATTCACGTTATTGTTTCTAGCAGAAAAACGAACTTACATAAAACTTATTTTGATAGCTCATTTTAAAGGCAATAAAATCACATTTTCAACGGTATATCAACACACCCTTCCAACTTAACCGTTACCGAGCTTTGATCGTGTGAAGATGAAATCAATCGGTTGAAACTACCAAATTTCAACTTTGAGTGCAAATTTCTCAGAATTTCGCGTAATAAATGAAATTTTTTTTAAATCAATTTTGTCATTTATTCAATTTTCTTATCAATGGTTGTACTAAAAATAGTATACTTATTAGAAAACAATGATATTATCTGCTGCATGACTAATTGTAATGTCATTATTTATCATTATTTTCAAATAAGTATAGTTTTTTTAGTACAGCCAACTTTTTCATTTTTTAAGATATGTTAATGTTTTTTGTGTCATTGATAAGAAAATTGAATAAATGACAAAATTGATTTAAAAAAAATTTCATTTATTACGCGAAATTCTGAGAAATTTGCACTCAAAGTTGAAATTTGGTAGTTTCAACCGATTGATTTCATCTTCACACGATCAAAGCTCGGTAACGGTTAAGTTGGAAGGGTGTGTTGATATACCGTTGAAAATGTGATTTTATTGCCTTTAAAATGAGCTATCAAAATAAGTTTTATGTAAGTTAGTTTTTCTGCTAGAAACAATAACGTGAATCAAAGTCGTGAAATATGAATTAACCCTGTAGCTCCTAAGAATGTGAAAATAGACCACCTCTTTCATACGATTTTTTGCTCAGCTCGACAAAACCTTTCAGCTCCGTAAATAGTTGAACTCAATTGCGGGACACCCTGTATAAAAAGAGTGTAATGTGTATAAACACTGAATAAAAACGAACCAAATGCAAACTCACTAGTTTTATTTCCTGGGTGATGGTGGGTTTAATGATGATGTTTTTAACAGCAACTTCTTGTGTTTGTGCTTTGTTAAATTAGTGTGTATTTTTATTGTTTTGAATTGTGCAACTTCTTGCAGACTTCTTCACCAAAAATCTTTGGGTAGGTCGAATGGACCAAAATGTTCGGGTGGTGAACGTCAGGCAGGCGTAATGACGGAAGAAAAGAAGAAGTTATACTATTTGTATACAATAAAATAAAAATAAAATAAAATAAAATAAAATTTATTTCACTTTTGTGTTTTAAGGATTTACAATGTGGGTGGATTCGTACAATGGTCATAATTGTGATGTGTTTTGTGTGGCATACTATTGATATGTTGATTGTAGAGTGATAAGTTGATTGTAGACTTGTTTGGGGTATTGATGTCTGGTTGAATTTTGTGTCTTCTTAGAACAAAGAACGAAATCGCTTCCTACTTTCCTAACGAGCGGGACACTTTACTGCGGCAAACCGATCATCAAATCGACTTCAGCGCCATGTCTGCCACAGCGGCGGATAGGCGTGGTGACCACAGGATTACGTGACCACGTAAACTCTATCTAAAGCTTTTACAATCTGTTTTATAAGCCAAAGTTTAATATGTAGTGGCGGAAGGATGATTTTTTTCTCGACTTATCAAAGGTTCATGATAAGTCGAGTTATTAATTTTGTTATTGATTTTTTTATTAATTTAGAAATTTTTATCAAAATGAGATACCATAACTAAATTATGAATTAAACCAAAAGTTGTTAATAGAGTTTTAAAAAATATGGCTTGTTTCATTTGGAACATATTTGTGTTTACGACAAAATATCAGAAAAGAGCAATTTTAAAGTTTTCGATTTTTTATGAATTTTAAAACAAGAAAAAAGTTTAAATTTTACATAAAAAAAATGTTTTTTTCGGAAGAACTTTCTGAATATTTCTGAAACTATTGAGCTAATCAAAAACCAATATATACGTAACTTTTAGTTGATATTGTTGCGGATTTTTGAGTTTTTAAATATACCCTATATGATAATTTGTTCTTGAGTTATTCCAAAATATGTGGTGAAACCTCCTTAATTTTAAAAATAAAGGTTTATCTCGAGAAATAGAGTCAATTCACCCAATTCTCAATAGGGTGAGAATGTCTTTATCACGTGTATCTAAATTGGCTCCAAAAAGTTATGTCGCAGAAAAAATCTTCATTTTGTCGCCCTGTGTTATGGCCAATGATATCAATATCATGAGCATACGCTAGCAGCATAACACTCTCATAGAACATTGTGCCGCAGCAGCAGATCGAATGATCTTCTCAATAATTTGATTAAAAAAAATTACACGATAAAGAATCACCTTGTCTGAAACCTCGTTTGGTAATAAATGGGGGAGGGGGGGAGGGGGGTAAGGAATCCTTCCCGTTTTTAACTGCGCTGCTGGTGTTGCCCAGTGTCATCGTGCATAGACGGATTAATTTTGCAGGTATACCAAATTCAGACAGAATGTCGAAAGCGGCTTTGTAGTCGACAAAAAGATGGTGGGTGTCGATTTGCTTCTCTATGGTCTTTTCCAAGATTTGTCGTAGCGTGAATATCTGGTCGGTGGTAGATTTTCCAGGTCTGAAGCCACACCAAGGCCCCATCAGTTGGTTTACGATGGGCTTTAGTCTTTCACACAATACGCTCGGCAGGATCTTATAGGCGATATTTAGGAGGCTTATCCCACGGTAGTTGGCGCAAATAGTGGAATCGCCTTTTTTGTGGATTGGGCAGTGTACACTGAGGTTTTAATCGTTTGGAATGCATTCTTCCGACCATATTCTGCATAGAAGCTCGTGAATGCATTTAAATAGAGCTTCGCCTCCGTTCTTAAACAGCTCAGCGGGTGGAAATCGGCTCCCGCGGCTTTGTTGTTCTTAAGCCGTGCTATTGCTGTCAAGACTTCATTATAGTCGGGCAGCGGAACTTCAACGCTGTCATCCATAATTTGGGTTTCCGGGATATCGTCTCTATTGGCGGGATTAATGACATCATCGCCATTCAGAAGACTAGAAAAGTGTTCCCTCCATAACTTCAGTGTACTCTGGATATTTGTCACTAGATTCCCGTTTTCATCCTTGCAGAAAGAGTCCCTGGTTTTACAGCCACTTTCTCTAATGCGAAACAAACTGATTTTACACGAATACTTCGTCAAACAACTTTTTTTTGTTTTTTTTAAACAATTTTTTCTTTTTATAAAACAATCATAAAAAGTTTTCATACGAATTTAACAGAAAATGGGAATATAGCAGTTCTACCAACATAAAAATTTTTCTTTCTGTTATGCGAACGCATGTTTTTTGAAACTTGAAAACTAAACGAATAAAAATTGTTCATCGTTCAATAGACGAGATTGCTAGCCTGGAAATAAATTCAATAAAAAGGTGGTACAAACTTTCAATTCTTTGAATGCTGAATAATCTTTTTGCTTTTTCGAAATAAGAAGTCTCACAGCCCAATGTGATTGTATCATTTCTTCCGCATACACCGGAGACGGTGGTAGGCAATAAACTCTTCGGCAGCCGCACGCATAGAGTGAGAGATGTGCCCACTGCTCGCATATAAGCATATATTGTCGATCGGAGGAGTGCTTTCTTGATACAGGAGTGAGAGTCGAGTGGCGAAGGCTTCGGTTGCCCGTTTTGGCTGCAACTTGTCGACGTCTAGCTTTCTCTTTGTAGGATTGCGCATTCATTGCAGGGCACAGATGTGTATGTATCTTAGCTGCGACAAGATGATGATCCTAGTCTATGTTAGCACCACAGATCGTGCGTACATCTAATACACTGGAAGAGTGCCTTCCGGCAATCAAAACGTGATCAATTTGGTTGCGCGTTTTTTGGTCAGGGGACAACCAGGTACCAATATAACCTTAAGAGCAACAAAAATAAAAATCCCGATAAAATCAGAGTAAAGTCAAAATGAAAACAAAGAACTTAGTAAATACTTTGAAACAAAAACAACTTTAGTCAGGCAATTCTGACCAAAGCGTTGCTTTTTGATGAAAAAAATTACAGTGGAAACCAACCAATGGCTTGATAAACATTATCCGGACTCTGCTCCATCGAGATAAATGGACTTTTCTACCATTTGTCCACATTTCTAGGATTGCAAATTGGTTATGAACGATTGCAAATTGAAGGTGCACGAGCTAGCTGACATTGTAAAGATGTCAGATGGTAGTGTTTTTATCATTTTATACGAACATTTGGGTATGCGAAAGCTCTGTGCAAAGTGGGTGCCGCGTGAGCTCATAGTCGACCAAAAACAACAACGAATTCATGCTTCAGAGGAATGTTTGGCGCTTGTTAAACCGCAATAAAATCGAATTCTATCGTCGACATGTGACAATGGATGAAACATGGCTTCACTATTACACACCAGAATCGAAAAGACAGTCAGCTGAATGGACAGCAGTCGACGAACCGAATTCAAAGCGAGCAAAGACCCAACATTCGGCTTGTAAGGTGATGGCGTCTGTATTTTGGGATGCGAAAGGAATAATATTGATCGACTATCTCCAAAAAGGAACCACTATCAACAGCGACTATTACTGTGCACTTTTGGATCGATTGAAGGCTGAAATCGCCAAGAAACGGCCAAATTTGCAAAATAAAAAAGTGTTGTTTCACCAAGACAATGCACCGTGTCACAAATCGATGAAAACGATGGCAAAATTGAATGAATTGGGCTTCGAATTGCTACCCACCATTCTCCACACCCATTATTCTCCAGATTTAGCCCCCAGCGACTTTATCCTGTTTTTAGATCTCAAGAGAATGCTTGCTGGAAAGGAATGCAAGTCCAATGATAAAGTAATCGCTGAAACTGCGGCATATTTTGACGAGAAAGAGAAATCATTTATAGTACGATTGTTGTATCGATTTATAGTGCTATCGAAAAGTTGGAAAATCGCTATACTCGTTGTATCGCTCTCGAAGGCAACTATGTTGAATAATATAATCGAGTTTAATGAAAACATTTTTTTTTCTTACTTATCCTACGGACGTATTGTATGACCTGTTAGCTTTCCAAACTTCTTGGCATCATGGAAAAAGCTCTTCATTGTTTGCAATATGAAATATGCAATCGGACAAATGTTGTGGCATTCGTACGGATTGCGCATTTCCTATTATTGCACCGTGCAACATAGAGAACACCCGTAGACATAGAGAATACCCCTAATGCATAGTTCTTAGCATTTAATCTCAATTTTTCGAGAAAAGGAAAATATCCTTGCTCTAATATATTGATGTAATCATTAGCCGTCATCTTGCCTTCAAATAAAATTAATTTTCCGACACCATTTTTGGAAAACAAAGCTCCAGGATAAAATGTTTCTCCTCCAAGTTTAACGGTAGGAATAACATCGCGATCAGTTGTCCTTTTGGATGACTTTTTCATACAAACCGGATTCTGTCCGATCCGTGCATGTTGATTTTTCTTTCGTCAGTTCAAATCACGAGAGATCACTGCTCGAAACACTAATTTGCATGAGGTTTTGCAAACGCTAGGCGGAATTTCCTGTGGCGTGCTGTAAGTAGGGGTTTTTTTATCATTCGCCGTACCTTGTGTTCAATTTTTCTTAGGTTTCGATTAACAGTCATTCTTCAAACTTCTTTTCCCAAGTTATTTGTAAGCTGCTTTTGAACGTCAGTGCACCCGATTTTGCTGTTCATGTGATAATTGAACGGCTTATAGCTCTTCGAACAAGGTTGTTTAAAATGCTTCGTCGACCAACACGCTGCTTGGGAGCCTCTAAACGAGTATCATTGTTATTAGCAATGTTACCTACAGAGCCATATAAAACAACCACAGAACGCTACGAGACGATATGGCAGGCCCTCAATTCGTTTCTTATTGCCACATTTGTAAATAGTTGAGTTAACTTCCGCATTTTGCCTAAAATTAATTACTTTTAATATTGAGCATATAATTATACTTAGTTCACACTGAAGGCTAAATGCGCATTTAATAAATCTAATGTATATATTTGTCTCTTTTACTCCTACAAGGAGCATACGGCTACGCATTTTAAATTGTTAATGCGCATTTCATTAGCTATTACAAATTAATTTTATCTTACCAGGCTTGAATAGTAAATATTTCCAAAATGCCATGGTTATGAGCGGTTTATTTGACGTAAATACGCTCAGTTGGCAATTCTACGTACCTTGGAAAAGTTTGAGAGTGAGTTAACTCTTTTAGACATTAAGACACAAACCAGAAAGAGATTGGTGCGAAGTAAAGAAAACATAGCCGCCGTAGCGACCAGTGTCGAAAAATACCCAGAAAAGTCGACTCGGCGCCGATCAGCTGGAATTGGCATCGCCAGAGAGTCAACAGGCTTATTTTGCGTGCATGCGTACATGCCTACAAGTAACTCAACGTTCGATGTGGTGAAGGAGAAATTTGGCGACTAGGTCATCTCCTGGCGAGCGTTCATCAATTGGCCTACGAGATCATCATGCTTGTTGAAACCTGTCGACTATTTTCTCTGGGGGTACGTGAAGTCCTTAGACTACGCGAACAAGGCAATCAATTTGGGCAAGCTTGAGGCCAACATTCGACACGAAACTGCCGGAATAAAGCCGCACATATTGGACCGAGTCATAAAAATTGGAACAAACACTTGAAGCACTGCCAGCGAAGCCGACGCGGCCATTTACATGATGTGCTATTCTATACAAAATGGCATGAATGTAGCTTTAAAATAAAGCTAGAATCAATTTGATATCTCACACCGTTGTTTTATTTAAAATTTTGAACTGGTCACCCTTTATAACTTAAATATTTCAAAATATTACCTGCGTTGATGATCCTTTATTTTCCTGTTCTGACATTGGTGTTCCAGCAGCATAACTAATAGACATAGTTCTAGATCGAGACCAGGAACGCTGTAAGAGAGTAACACAACATTTTTGTACAGTTAGAATTTGAATAAGTGTACGTATAAGATTTTTAGCTTTTATAACATAAATACGATGACCACATTTTTTAAATTAATATACAGGAAAAAAACTGATTTTTCAAATAATAGTAGCAAACAAATGATATTATATCATATAAATCACTATATCATATAAAGACTGGGGCTGCTCAGAGCACAAGTGGCGTAAGCCCATTTTTTAGAGAAATTGAGTTAAGTGCACAATTTTACGGACAGGTAATTTGCCCGTAAAAAATGGAAATTGTCAAAGTATGTACCTTGCCGGCTTGCATGTGCAAATTATGAGTTTTTTATTGAAGAATGATGAAAAAGGCTTATAAAAAAAATAATTTTTATATCTAAACATACAAATGTTTGACAAAAATCGAATATTCGGCCAGTGTGAACTGATATTGCTATAAAAATTTAAGTTTTTTACAAAAATTTGTTTTTATTAAAAGGAAACAGAAAGTAATATTTCATGCCTACAAGAAAACATATAAAAAAAATATAAAAAGTTTTCTTTGAATATTTAAGTTTAAATTTGATAAAATATATAAGAGATAATTTTATATTACAAAAGTGCTTCTTTGAATGATTTCGGCCAAAGTTTTGGTTTCGGCACTATTGTTCTGAATCAATCTCAAACTAAACAAATAAACCAATGCATGCTTGTAGGCACAACCTTTTGTGCCATACAACAAGCTTGAATTTCTGAATATAAGGCCAATGCCAAGTCCAAGTGCAACTGCATAAAAATGCAGTATCAACATTAATGCACAAAACCGTTTAAGCTATGACGCTGAAACTAAACCACTGTAAAATATTGCGAAATTAAATAAGTGTTAACTATAGCAAATTAATCGATAAGCTAGATTTAAGTATGTAATAAAATTAAGAAGAAGATTATAGATATCTGGTCTCTGCGAAATAAAGAACAGATGTCAATATCTAAGCAGACACCAACGAGTACTTTTTCTATTGCTTGGAGCGGACCAGTGACGAACCCACAGAACAATTAAGTAAGTATAAAGAGGCTGGTGAACCTTAATGAACAATACACACCAAACAAATGGGGCATTCTAATCCTTCGACAGTCGGCAACGCCTTGCTGCAACTTAAACCCAAAAGGCAACGCATGTCCTGTCGACATAAATATAATTCATGTGCATAGGGAAGTCGGAATAAGCTTCCGGACATTCGTAAAAAGAACCTATGGGTATCCTCATAGGGAAAGTCCCAACATTTTTTGGCGCAGCCGGTAGGATCCTTTTTGTTCACGGGAACATCAAGGATGTTTTAGAGGAAAAAAATATATTTTTTGATATATAATATTTGTACGCTAAGGAGCGTTTTCCTTATCGTCATTTGCCAGAAAGCTTGTCTAAATATTTTATTTTTTAATTATATTTACTTCTTGAAATGCCAATTGTTTTTTTTTTTATTTATTGGTGGAGTTACGAATTCACGTAGAAAATTGATTAAATTGTGCGTAATAAACTAACATTACAATTACAAAACCGAACCAAAAGAAAAATATATACACTAGGTGTCATAAGTCTACGCTCCCATTGCACAAGAACTTTTCTTTAGCTAAAAAATTTCAAAAGAACTAACATTTGTTTCAATTTATTTCGACTTTTTGTTATGCACATCACTAATTATGATGTAAACATGTTTTCTTCGAATTCGCTTAAAGAGCGTTGGAAATAACGGCACTGATGACGCCACACAGTGTGACGAGTGTGGACAAAATTAACGGAAGAAGTAAAATCATAATTTTGAAAAACTAAATATGCAGAATTATAGAAAAAAATCCAAATAATGTGAATTTAAAAATAATAATAATGTGAATTTTACGATATGTTTTTAGATGTAGAAATGCCACACCTCCAAAGTTGGTTCGAAAATTTCATGAAATTTCATTTATTACAGTTTAGTACTGCATACTTTTTCGTTACGCAAAAATTTTAATGTAATTAATACCCAGAACTTTGTTTTAGATATATTTTTAAATGTTTTGGCTGAAAACAGTTTGTTTATCATTGCTAAAAAAAAAAAATTAGTATGGGGAAAAAGGTCCTTGAAAGCTTTAAAAGTCACAAGTTTGAGTTACTAGACAAAAGAGCATATAATTTTTTTATTATTTTTAATTTAAGAATATGTAAAATTAATCTATTTTCAACATTTTCCTTAAATTTCAGTTACATTTATAAAGAAACAAAGAAGTTATAGCCGTTTTCTTGGACCATGTTTTAGCAAAAAAACGCTAATTTGTATGAAAAAAAAACAAATTTTTCCAAAAGTTTGAAAGAAAAAACCCAAAAACCGTCATTTTTAATTTTTTTTATTTTCAAGTATGTTATTTAAGAACACTTTATTTAAACTGTGATATAAAATTGGCTGCGCGTTCGTAATAATAAAGAAGTTATGGCTATTTTTCTGGACCATGTTTTAGGAAAAAAACGCTAATTTGTATGAAAAAAAGACAAATTTTTCCAAAAGTTTAAAATGAAAAACCCAAAAACCGTCATTTTTAATATTTTTTATTTTAAAGTATGTTTTTGAAGAACACTTTGTTTAACCTGTCTCAAAAAATTGGCTGCGCGTTCGTAATAATAAAGAAGTTATGGCCATTTTACTGGACCATGTTTTAGCAAAAAAAACGCCAATTTGTATGAAAAAAAAAAACAAATTTTTCCCAAAGTTTGAAGCGAAAAACAACTTCCTATTTGATGTTTTTTTCAAGTATGTATTAAAAGAACACTTTATTTAAACGGTCCTAAAATTTTGGCGGTACCTTCGTAAGAATGAAAAAGTAATTTAACAAACTCGGTTGAAAAAATGCTCTGGACACATGTTTCGTTAAAAATGTAGATACGAAAAGAGTTATTAAAGATATTAAAAGTTTATCTTTTTGTTTCTGGCAATGCTCTACATTATTCTTACCCTACACTTGTTAATGTGGCATATTAAATTATTGCTTACATTTATAACTATGTTTGATGGCATTAATATGACTACAAATTGTTGATTATATTACCAAATTATTTGCTTTATATATAATTATTTAATAAAAAACATTTATTTTATATATTTAATTCTTAATTAAAATGCCATAACCCTAATAAAGGAATGTAATAATTTTTTTGCAATGCTTCGTACGGCATAAAAAGATTCGTTCAGGCTTAACCTTTTTATAACTAAAACAACCGTTGTCTTTAAAATAAAAGACAAAGCAAAGCAAAAAAACAAGTGAAAAAGCAACAAACTCAATTTAGTAAATAAAACCAATAAATAAACATAAATTTATGAAGGAATTTTTTTAAAAGTAAGCAAATTATTATTATAATTAAGAGCGGGCACGTAACAAAAATATTTAATCTCTTAGTGTCTCATCCAATTCAAATAATTGAAATTTTTGATGAGTGGATGAAATCGAGAGCTTCTGATTTTAAGGAAACCACAGTGAAGATAATAAGTTAAAAAAAAACAGAACAGAGAATGGTATGGATTTGGATTTGGATGAACTCGATAAACAAGTGAGATTGATACAAGCTTGCAGCCTTGTGGTCTCGCAGGCGACACAGGTCAAGATTTGAATCCAGCAATTCCGTATGGTTAAAAGCAATTTTTACACCGGCGTTAAAAAAAAGTTCGGTGAGTTTGTTTTGTTTTAATTAATTTTTATAATGTTATAATTAATTTTTCAATAGGTTCATGGTGCAAACAGAGCTACAAGTTAACATCAACCACGTATTGAAGAGGTAACTTTGGTAAAATTAGAGATGTTGTTTTTGTTGAAATCGCAATTTCGAGTTAGGTTGGTCCTGAGACAAGCAAGCGACAGCCAAATTTTATCGCTCATTTTCGTGAAGAACGTCATAACACAAAAAATGCAATTTTTGAGTTAAAGATGCAGAATTATTCTCTACATCATGTTACATATTGTGTAAAAATAATGGATACTCTCCGCGTGAGAATAAAAACAAATAATTTCTTTCCTGCAAGGCTGGAGTAAATTGAAAACTTTAAACGCGTTTTCTGCAGAATGGCTTTTTTTTAATTATGGCGTTCTTCACGCAAATGAGCGATATTAAGATCATAGAATGATACTCAATTGCCTCAATATCTGTAAGCATTGAAGGCATTGAAATGTTATTGGATATGGATATTTCATTATTTATAATCCCCAGAAAATACATGTATATATATGTTTTAAATTTAGGAACCAAGCACAAGCAGGGGAGCTTCCGTAGTTCCTACATCTGTCAGAGGAAGAAGAAAGGTGTCATATGAAGAAGGGTCTGAAAAGACAAAACGACGAATGGTTCAAAATTTGATTGATTCAAACTCACCTGATAAAATCCAACACGCGGCTAAAGTGTTGAAAAAGGACTGTGAAAGGTGTAATACGCGTTTATCAATAAGTGATGCTCTTGCGTTATACTATGATTTGAATCTTTCCGTTCGAAAGTACAATGTTTTGCGGTCAATAGTAAATGCTATTCAAAAGGACTTTTTTCCAAGCTATTATGCTTTAAAGAAAGCTAAAAATTGTTATCTACCAAAGCCTTTCATAACATCTGATATTTCAGCGGAAGTTCCTTTACAAAACTTGCTTTGTAAGACTGCTTCAAGCTTATTGGAATTAAGTGAAGTTAACAGAAATATGGAGGTAACTTTAGAGTGTAAATGGGGTTTCGATGGCAGTTCGGGACATAGCACATACAAACAGGTATTCTCCAATGAAAACAGTACCGATGTGTTTCTTTTTATTGTTGCTTTAGTGCCTCTTAAAATATTTGAGAATAGCACCCAAAACCAAATATGGACTAATGTGAAACCCTCTTCAGTGTTATACTGCCGGCCAATTAAATTCATTTTTATGAAAGAAAATCGGTCATTAATACTTCAAACTGAAAAGGATATAGCACAACAAATAGAGAGACTATCTAAATTTACAGCTGAAGTTAATAACTACAAAATTGAAGTTACACTGAGGAGCATAAGTGTATCACAAACCAACAACTATCATTTTAACAACCTATAATTTCTATAAATTTTACTCAAATGCAATCAAATTTTTTTTTATTATGTTTGTACAAGTCTCTTCTGTATTTCAAACAGGTTTTTATTAAGATCTGATTACAACAACAAATACACGAAGGCATAATGCAAACTAAATCATAATGATACAGTTTTGCACTCACTACTCAATTGTTTTTATTACCGTTATATTTTTGTTATTGAACAAAGTGCAATGCAATTTTTTAATTATTACGATAATTTACGTGATAATAAGTGGTTCAGTAGTCATGAACAACCAAAATAAAGAGGAAATATTAATTTGTTTGCGCAATGGCGAAAGCATTAGGCAAGTGGCGAAGAAATTCCATTTGGACAAAACTTTTGTCCAAAGATTAAAAAAAAAAAGTGGTGTAAGTGTTCCCACAAACAAAGGTGGTCGTCCGAAAAAAATTTGCGATCGAGATGTACGCCATCTAGCAAATTTGGTTACCAGCACCGATGCCGTTACTCCTGCTGCAGCTTTAAATATACTGAAAATTGACGCCAGTAAGTGGACAGCTCGTCGAGCTTTGAAAAAAATAGGTGTTAAGGCAGCAGAAAAGAAAAAGAAACCTATGCTGACCAAACGACATGTGCGGTTACGGAAGGATTTTGTTGCAGCACACGAGCACTGGACTGTCGCTGATTGGGATTCGGTATGTTATTAAACATATGTGTGTATTACTGTTTATACTAACAAATATTAAATAATTTAAAGGTTATTTGGTCTGATGAGACTAAAATTAATCGATTTCAATCCGATGGGCGTGCATGGTATTGGACTAAGAACCCTGATACAATCCAACCAAATAAGGTACGCCAAACCGTCAAACACGGTGGTGGCTGTATCATGGTTTGGGGTTGTATATCCAAAGATGGAGTGGGACCCTTGGTGCGCATCGATGGAATTATGCGCAAGGAACAATATTTGTCCATCCTGCAACAGAATCTTCCTGATGTAGTGGAAAAAATGGGTCTTGCTGCTGAAAAAGTAATTTTTCAGCAAGACAATGACCCCAAACACACCGCATATCTAGTGAAAGACTGGCTCAAAAAGCAAAAATTTGGTGTGATGACGTGGCCTCCACAATCTCCGGATATGAATCCGATCGAGAATTTGTGGAGTCACGTCAAATCGCAGCTTGCAAAATATGCCAGTCCTCCAAAAGGCGTGAACGAGTTGTGGGAGCGGACGAAGGAAGTGTGGGAGGCGATTCCTCCAGAATTTGTGCAGAGGTACACGCAAAGTCTACCTAATCGCATCCAGGATCTTAAGAAGGCAAAGGGTTACTGGACCAGTTACTAAATATATATTATTGTTTTAAAAATATAAAAATAAATAGTGAGTGCAAAACTGTATCATTATGATTTAGTTTGCATTATGCCTTCGTGTATTTGTTGTTGTAATCAGATCTTAATAAAAACCTGTTTAAAAAACACAGAAGAGACTTGTACAAACATAATAAAAAAAAATTTGATTGCATTTGAGTAAAATTTATAGAAATTATAGGTTGTTAAAATGATAGTTGTTGGTTTGTGATACACTTATGCTCCTCAGTGTACTTATAAAATGAATTTAACGATGGTAGATGGTGCAGTAACAAATGTACTGGCAGAAAATCGATCCGCAAGTACTTGTTTTCTTTGCGGTGCAACTCCATCCGTAATGAACTCTTTTCATGTTATGTCCAGAGCAGTAGAAGAAAAATATTTTATGTACGGTTTGTCCACATTACATGCGTGGATTAAGATTTTTGAGTGCTTGCTGCATATTGCATATAGAATGGAAATTAAATGCTGGAGAGTTTCTGATTCCAACAAAACCATTTTTAATGAAACAAAGCTTAGAATTCAAAAGGAATTCAAGCAACAGATGGGCTTGACAGTTGATAAAGTAAAAACAGGTTATGGGACATCAAATGATGGTAGCACAGCCAGAAAGGCTTTTTCTAATTCTGAACTGTTTGCTTCTATAACTGGCGTAGATATCAAGCTTATACAAAATTTTAGCTTGATATTGCGAACACTTTCTAGTGGTAAGGTTATAGTCCAATCGCCTTTAAGCAATTGCTTAACGAAACATTTAAAATATATATTGAAAAATACTCTTGGTACTACATGCCCATGACAGTCCATAAAATTTTAGTGCATGCGGATCAAATAATCAAAACTTTCGATTTACCAATTGGACTGCTTTCAGAAGATGCGTTGGAAGCTTCTCAAAAAGAATTTAGGAGTTATCGACTGAATCACACCCGTAAAATATCAAGAGAAACCTCAAACAGGGACCTTCTCGCTGTGCTGCTTCTATGCACAGAACCTTTAATTGCCTCGAAATGCAAAATAGATGAAAGGAAACATCACATTTATGATGATATTTCCGAATTCGTTTTACAAAATGAAAACGAAAATTATTGCAGAGGCTTAGAAAATTATGTTTCTGAAAGCTCATCTGATGAAATTGAAAGCGAATAAATTTTCTTTTTATATTAATTTTTAATTTTTAAGTTATGTGTTTATATAACTCCAATAATTTTTTCAATTATTAAAGGTTATATTTTATCGAGCTCAAGGTCAATGTTGCTTTCCGAAGAAAACAACTGAAGGAACAACTACCAACAACAACAATACTTTATAGAGTATCAATCACATAGCAGACTAGACAGCTGTTTCGTTGGCCGCTACACCAACTCATCAGCGAACCAAAGGCTACCCCCCCCCTAACCCAGGGTGTCACGCGATACCGTGCCCATTGGGTGGTTTGCAGTCAGGGGGTATACCGACTGTACTCGAACGGTGCCTTCTTGATACCTGGCCGCCTCAAGAAGTAACTGTGGCCTTACCATGGTATGCGGGCTCTGGCATGGTCGACCACCCTTTCCCAGCCATAATTAGAGACTGCGAAGCTTTTGTCCTCGGACACGAGCCACCGGTCAACCACAAAAATGAGAAAAAACAAAAACAAAAACAACAAAATTGAAGACTTGCGGGGAATCACCGCAAGCAAAGCAGCAGACCTCATGGAGCAAAGAGCCCAAGATGAAGGTCACAGGCGGGGCACCAACCCGTGGAGATTACCTCCAGCTAGAGTGCCAACCAACTCACGCAGTAGGGATCAAGTGGAGCAAAGAATCCGCACTGACGATCACAGGCACTGCAGAACGCAGATATCGAACGAGCCGTACGGCGGTGGTCAAGTGGAGCACAACATCCACAAAGAGGACCACAGGCCAAGTACCAGCAACCGGAGATCAAGCACGAGCCCCAGTAAGACGCGAACATCGCTAACAAGCGAGCACCGAAGTAAGGCGTCTGCTCAAAGAAGAATCCCCAGCACCGAAACCGCGTCCACATCGAAGAGACGACCAGGGCATAATAGGGAAGGAAGTCCGGCTGAGGGGCGTAGAAATAGGCCCTTCGCTAATAAACGCCGCACTGTACACCTTCCTATGCGTGGGGAACCAGGAGGGCTAGACGACCCACTAAGAGTCGGCCTAAGTGGAGCAGGCACTAGATGGTACCTGAGGTATCTGGAGCAGGGCATGGCACCCGAAGCAGCTCGTGAAAAAGCACTAGAGCATCGGGGCAACACCCGACAACCAGAGGCACAGAAGAGGAGCAGCAGCGAAATAACCCCTCCTCTTCGGCCAGAACTTAAAAAAGTCAGGATTGCACCTGAAAGCAAGAGCAGTTCAGAGCCTGGGGCAAAGAGACCCGCGAGTGAAATGCAGAAAGCTAGGACCAGCTACGCCAGCGTAGCCAAAGGCATAACAATTGCGGTCCTACCAAAGGAATATCCCCGGCAAATGTTAAGTTCGGAAGAGCTCTCGGAGCTAGAAGAAGCTATTCTTAGCGAAATAGTGAAGGGCTGGGCCACCAAACTACAGTTTGAGGGAATCCACTTCCGGCCAGGCTTGCTTCTGGTCGATTGTGCGAACACCTCGACAGCAGAATGGATACAAGCAGTCGCACCAAAGCTTGAGCAGTGGAAAGGGCTCGAACTTCGGGCGTGTCCAGGGGAAGAGGTTCCCAAAGGACACACAATACGAATGTTCTTGCCAAGAAGTTCCAGCAAAGAACTCAGCCGATCGATGGGACTCATTGCCGCCCAAAATGAAGGCCTCAACACCGAGGCCTGGAAGATCCTAAGCTGTAAGGATGAGGGTAGCGGATCGATGCTCGCGCTATCAATAGATAGAGAGTCACTCGAGACTATAAAGTCTAGGGGCTCCTCTATTAGCTTCCGCTTTGGAACAATTCCGGTGTTGGGCACAAAACCCGCCCCAACGACCAGTTCAACCACAGCAGCAGCCTTAAGTGAGGCCACTGACACAGCGCCACCAGCACAGCAACCTGTGGAAGCTGCCACGGAGAACCCCGCCTCCGCCGTCTCTGTAATTGTGGCAACCTCTACCGTAGACCAGGCAGAGGGCATCGACCTCGCCGCTCTCTCGATTGGGACTTGCCATGAACCTCCGATAAAGGAAGTAGTAATGCTGCCTGAAGAAGAACGGGGCAACAGCCCCGCACTATGATGCACATCACAAAAGTCAGCACGAAATTCGCCCAGGTTAACCTCCATCACGCGAAAGCTGCATCAGCAGTAATCGCCCGGAGGTTCGCCACAGAACAATTGGGCTTCGTGCTGATTCAAGAACCCTGGTGCTACAGGGGCCAGATTAGAGGCCTCTTTTGTAAAGAGAGTCAGGTAACTTGGGATCATAGAACAAATGACCCCAGAGCATGTATCCTTATGCAGAAAAATACTAATTATATTTGTCTTTCAGAATTTATGACGCGGGATCTGGCGGTCATCGAAACAAAAATCGAGACCAACGGCATACACCGCGCCATTGTAATTGCATCCGCATACTTCCCGGGAGATAACACCAGCATCCCCACAGCGGAGACAAAACGACTAGTGGAGCACTGTAGGAAAAACAACCTTCCACTTTTAGTCGGCTGCGACGCCAATGCACACCACACCATCTGGGGAAGCACAGACGACAACACCAGAGGTGAGTACCTGCTAGAATATATATTAAGTAACAACCTAGAATTCTTCAATGTGGGGGTAACACCTACTTTTGTAACTAGGGCCAGAGAAGAGGTCTTAGATCTCACTATAGGAAGCCCATATGTTGGGAGTATGATTAGGGATTGGAAGGTATCACCGGAACCATCAATGTCTGACCATAGAATAATAGAGTTTAGACTTGGGGCAAAGTGCCAAGAGACAGTACCCAGAAGGAACCCTAAGAATACAAATTGGGATACATATACCAGTTTATTGAAAGAAAACCTACAAAATGTAAAATCTAGGAGCAAAATCGGCAACATCCTTGAACTTGAATGTTATGTAGAGCAGGTCAACAATGCAGTATGTAATGCCTACGAAACTAGTTGACCTCTAGGAAATAAGGCAAGAACAAAACATACTCCGTGGTGGAGCGCCGAACTGACCAGGCTCCGGAAAAATGTGCGATGCAGCTTCAACACTGCAAAGCGCACCGGAGAATGGCATAACTACACGGCGGCTCTAACTGAGTATAACAAAGAAATCAGGAAAGCTAAAAGACAAAGCTTTAGAACCTTCTGCGAAGAAATATCCTCCACGCCAGCTGCAGCCAGGATCCATAAAGCAATGGCCAAAGGCAGAGTGGAGACAAATATGTCACTTCACTTACCAGACGGAAGCTATACGCTTAAAGAAGAGCAACGGGTCAGCCACCTGCTAGAAACTCATTTCCCAGGTAGCACACAAATTAGTGAATGTGAGGCGGCAGGAAGGCTGACAGCTCCAAACCAAGAGGAATGGAAACTTGCCACAAGCATTTGCACGAAGGCTCGTCTGGAATGGGCCCTAAGAACCTTTCAACCATTCAAATCAGCAGGGGTAGACGGTATCTTTCCAGCACTACTGCAAAAAGGTGCAGAGACAATACTACCCCATCTAGTTAAAATAACTAAAAGCAGCCTTGCGCTGGGCTATATCCCAAGAAAATGGAGAAGGTCTACAGTCACCTTCATACCAAAAGTAGGGAAAAAGGACTACACGCTACCTAAATCCTTCAGACCAATCAGCCTCACATCCTTTGTTCTTAAAACAATGGAAAAGGTGATAGACAACTATCTAAGAACTGAGATTCTGGAGAAAGCGCCAATGCACCCTTGTCAGCATGCATACAGGGCGGGTAGGTCCACAGAATCCGCCCTATACCAGCTGACAAGCAACATCCAGTCAGCACTCGAGAACAAGGAAACTGTACTATGTGCCTTTCTAGACATAGAGGGAGCTTTCGACAACACATCCCACGAGGCCGTGAAAAGGTCGCTGTACAAGAAAGGGGTTCACAGTATGCTTAGCGCATGGATTTGCCAAATGCTTAGCACTAGAACTGCAGAAACGAAAGTGGGAACCACCACAATAAGAATCAAAATAACCAAAGGCTGCCCCCAAGGTGGAGTTTTATCCCCACTGCTGTGGAGCATAGTTGTGGACGAACTCTTATCGAAGCTAACCGATACTGGCATAAAATGCCAAGGCTACGCAGACGATATAGCCCTAATAGCAAGAGGCAAGTTCGAGAATATACTCTGTGACCTAATACAGAGAGGGCTGAAAGTAACAAAGGAATGGTGCACCACAGTGGGGCTTAACATCAACCCAGCAAAAACAACCATAGTACCTTTCACTAACAAGAGAAGCCTGCCAAACCTCAGAACGATGAGAATGAACGGCACTGAACTCCCTCTCAAAGCAGAAGTAAAGTACCTGGGACTTACACTAGACTCTAAACTTCTCTGGAGAAGACATGCGGAGGAAATTAAAAATAAAGCAACTCGCGCACTAATGGTATGTAAGAACCTGGCAGGGAAAAGCTGGGCTGTAACCCTACAATTCTTCGCTGGATGTACACCATGATGGTGAGACCAATCCTCACCTACGGAGCAGTAGCATGGGCCAAAAGAACCAAGTTATCAGTAATGAGGAACATGCTTACAAAGGTACAAAGACTTGCCTGCGTATGCATTACAGGAGCTATGAAGACCTGCCCCACAGCAGCATTAGAAGTAATCCTCGACCTAACTCCTCTTCACCTCTTCATAGAGGGAGTAGCAAAGCGAACCCTGATAGGCATTGCAAAAGAGGGAACAGGATTAGGAAAAACTATCAGCAACAAAGAGAAAGAAGTTATCGCAAGGCAGATACCATACATCGATCAACCAAGAGACGATATAGTAAAAAGGTACAACTTCGAAAAACGCTTCGAAATTAAGCTTGGTACCAAGAAGGAGTGGGATAGTGAAATAATATCGCGAGTCACAAAACCACACAGTATAACATAGTACACGGACGGCTCCAAAACACTGGAAGGTATAGGTGCAGGGGTATATGGACCAAGAACCAGGCACTCGGTACCTATGGGGACAACACCCAGTATCTTCCAGGCGGAGGTCTTAGCAATACAGCTGTGCGCACAATTTAACCTGGACAGGAGCTACAAAGGTCAAGACATAATTGTGATGTCGGACAGCCAAGCAGCAATCAAAGCATTAGCATCCTGTGAAATATCATCAGAAATTACATGGGAATGCCTAACAAAACTGAATGAGCTAGGCAAGAATAACACCGTTACTATACTCTGGATCCCAGGACATAAAGGAATTCATGGTAACGAAGAAGCTGATGAATTAGCGCGACGAGGCGCAGCCACACACTTTATAGGACCAGAACCATTCTGCGGATTGGGCACACACACTATCAAAGAAGAACTAAGAAGGGAGGAGAGACACAAAAGATCAAACCTCTGGAAAAGCCTCCCAAAGCTAAAACAATCCAAAGTGCTCCTCAAAGATTTTAACTCTCGGAGAGCAAAATTGCACATAAGCTTAGGCAAACCGAATCTAAGAATTCTTACGGGGTTTCTTACAGGACACTGTAAACTGAAATACCACCTGAAGAAATTGGGCATCGAAACCGACAGCAACTGCCGTTTCTGCGAAGAAGCGGAGGAGACTCCAATACACCTACTTACCAACTGTGACGCAGTAGCTCGCAAGCGCAAGGCAACACTGGGGAACTACGAGCTGAGTCAAGAGGAAATCTCATCCATCGAACCGAAAAATATTCTCAAATTCATCAGAGAACTAGGTCTGTATGAGATTCTGTAATCCGTCAAGAGCGGAGCATCAAGAAGGAGGTACAATAGATCTATATAGGTCGCAGTGCGCATCTCCAAACAAAACATTAACATTAACATTAACTCATCAGTAGCCTTTTATCGTGATTCTTGCTGTGATCCACTAAGCTCTTAATTTTCTACTTGTTTCACGAATGCAATTAGTAAATTACCCTGAATTGCGGTACGAGAACACAAATGATCGTACCGCAATTCAGGGTAATTTACTAATTGCATTCGTGAAACAAGTAGAAAATTAAGAGCTTAGTGGATCACAGCAAGAATCACGATAAAAGGCTACTGATGAGTTGGTGTAGCGGCCAACGAAACAGCTGTCTAGTCTGCTATGTGATTGATACTCTATAAAGTATTGTTGTTGTTGGTAGTTGTTCCTTCAGTTGTTTTCTTCGGAAAGCAACATTGACCTTGAGCTCGATAAAGTATAACCTTTAATAATTGAAAAAATTATTGGAGTTATATAAACACATAACTTAAAAACTTATAAAAGAAGGTCGTAATTAATTTACAAATAAATTCTATGGCAGAGCCCGGCCGTTGAAAATATGATTATTTGTGTGTGTTTACACACAATAAAATTAAAAAAAAAATCTAAGTTTTCAAAAAAACAAATCTTCATGTCGTCATAGTTAATATCAGCTAATTGCTGAAGCTAAGATCGACTGTGAAATAGAAGAGCAACAACAACTTGCACAACAAAAAACCTTTGAGTATTTAGAAAAGCTTTGATCTATCTTCGAATAATAGAACATACTTTCCCTGAAGGTATGCTTCACAAATTTGAAGAACTTAAAGCTGCTTTCATATCATTTGTGTTCTCGTACCGCAATTCAGGGTAATTTACTAATTGCATTCGTGAAACAAGTAGAAAATTAAGAGCTTAGTGGATCACAGCAAGAATCACGATAAAAGGCTACTGATGAGTTGGTGTAGCGGCCAACGAAACAGCTGTCTAGTCTGCTATGTGATTGATACTCTATAAAGTATTGTTGTTGTTGGTAGTTGTTCCTTCAGTTGTTTTCTTCGGAAAGCAACATTGACCTTGAGCTCGATAAAATATAACCTTTAATAATTGAAAAAATTATTGGAGTTATATAAACACATAACTTAAAAACTTATAAAAGAAGGTCGTAATTAATTTACAAATAAATTAATTTTTAATTATTTAATTTCTTATTTATTTTAATTATTTATGTAAAGAATAACAAAAGAAAATAAAGATGAATTTATAAAAAGTTTTAAGATAGCGACTTCTGATTTAATTCCTGGAGTTACCTAAGCTAATAAGTACTTATAACCCTATAAAACTCATCAAACATAATAAGTTGGATAAATAATTTTACAACCATTTGAAAAAAAGTAAATAACCCTTTAAACGGTGTATTAAGGTATTTAATAAACCCATTATTCTTTTCACAATCCACACCTAAAATTGAAATAACGAAACTGAAATTACAAAATATTGACTATACACCTTTGCTATAAAATAACTATACCTACCATGCTTTATTGATCTGTTATAATTTTTTTGGTATATATACCATATTTTTTTGGTGTATACACCAGATTACCGATTTCGGTTATATGGGAGGTGGGCGATATAGTGGGCCGATTGAATTCATTTTTACATAAATTATTTGTTGCTGCAAAATAACTACGCCTACCAAATTTTATTGGTTTGGGATAATTATTTTGGTAAATATACCAGATTACCCCTTTCGGTTATATAGGAGGTGAGCGTAATAGTCGGCCAAATTAATTGATTTTTTTAATTGAAATTAATTAATTCATTTTTATATCAGTAATTGGTTGCTATAAAATATCTAAGCCTACCAAATTTTTTTGATCTGCGATAATTTTTGAGGGAAATATACCAGATTACCCTTTTCGGTTATAAGGGAGCTGGGCGTATTATGCATCCGATTTAAACAAAATGTGAGAATAATTCCTTTACCGTAAAACTCATTCTCACAAAATTTCATGATTCTAGGGCCACTCCTTCTATTTTTGTCCCATCGCTATATGGGCTCGTCACACTGTGCGCCACAGTTTGGCAATGCAAGCGACAAAAGTGTACGCTCATTGCCTTAAATCTATTTATACGTGCTAGTTGTGCGCTAATTGACCACCATTTTACCATCGTTAAAGTAAAATAAGTATTTTTAAAAACTCGTACCGATCATTTTTTTGTTTTTCGAAAGTATTGTACAATGAGTGAGAAAAGAAGAGAAATTAAGGTAGATGAAAGAAAAATAATTTTAAAACTTTGGAAAGATGGCCAAAATTATCGGCAAATAGGAAGAACAATTGGAAGAGCATGGACATCAGTGCGAACAGTGGTTCAAAACTTTGAAAAAACTGGAATAATAACTTCCAAGCCAAGATCTGGCCGTCCACGCAAATTAACAGATAGGGAGTCTCGAAGTGTAGTGTCCCTTATCAAGAAGAATCCAAAAACAACAGCGCTCCAAATAACGGTTGATGTCAACCAAAAGTTTAAAAAGACGATTAGTGAATCCACAGCCAGAAGAATTTTAAGAAAAGCCGGCTACCATGGTCATGTTGCCAGAAAAAAACCTTTCATCTCCTTGATAAACAGGAAAAAACGTATTGAATTTGCCAATAAATATGTAAATATGCCGTCTGACTTTTGGAAAAAAGTAATTTTTTCAGACGAAAGCAAATTTTGTACATTTGGAATTAAAGGAAGACAAATTGTATGGAGGAAGAAAAGTACTGCTCTCAATAGTGAAAATTTGCTGCCAACAATCAAGCATGGTGGAGGAGGAGTCATGATATGGGGATGTATGGCAGCTAGAGGCGTAGGCAATTTGGAATTTATCGATTCAACAATGGACAGATTTGCATATTTGGATATTTTGAAGAGGAATATAAAACAAAGCGCTGAAAAGTTGGGGTTGTCCACTGATTTTTACTTCCAACATGACAACGACCCAAAGCACACTGCTGAAGTCGTTAAGCTTTGGCTGCTGTACAATGTCCCAAAAATGCTGCATACTCCTCCACAATCTCCAGATATAAACCCGAAACGTGGAAAATCGATTAAATTGTGTGCAATAAACTAACATTACAATTACAAATCCGAATCAAACAAAAAGACATGACTTAATCGATATCCAATACAGCAAGCAAGAGAGCGATGCAATATATTTGTTGCGCTTTTATACAAAATTTGCAAAGCTTTTTATACAGTAATTGTATTAAATTTATTTCATGTTTTAAATACAGGTGCATTTGCAAAAACTAATCAATAGAAAATATGATAAAGTAGTTAGTCGTTGACCGAACAATATTGTTGGAAATTATATTGAAATTAATCGGTAGCATTCTTGTTGTTCACGGGAACATCAAGGATATTTCGAAACAAAAAATTTTTTTTGGAAGTTTGAAATTTTTGGGTTGGAAATATATTTTTAGAAAAAAGAAGAGATAAGGAAGAAGAAAAGGAAGAAGTTGGTAAAGAGGTATTTATAAAATTTCGAATTATAGGAAAAAAAGTTAAAACTAATTAATGCATAAAAAGACGTCTTGGCTTAGAAAGATTTATTTGAATAAATCGATCGTGGAGTTTACCTTGTTTAACAAGCCAGTAGAGGCTAATTTTTGGGGAAAATTTCTGAATAAGAATTGTGTCAGTAGGATCCACGTAATATTCAAGATCGCATAAGGACCGTGCAGAAACTTAAACGATGCATGAATTGTGTTCGGTCTGGACATATGGCTCAAGAATGCAGAAGTCGCCACTGCAACATATGCTACAAAAACCACAATTCGTTGCTTAACGTGAAAAAACTATCAATTTCAGTCAAACCATCGCGCTGCATGGAACCACAAAAGAGTCTCATTCCGGTGGCAGCCACATTAAATCACTTAGATCAAGCTTTATTTATCACTACATCAAACAGTGGTTATGTATTACTTGGTGCTGCAAAAACAATAATATCATCAACAAACGGACAGATTATCGAATGCAGAGCAATTCTCGATTCAGGTTCACAGGTGAACCTTATAACTGAAAAATTGGTCAAACGACTAAAATTGCAGCAGGAACCAAATCCCATATGGGTAGAAGGCGTCTCTAGAGCAAAAGAGTTCACAGTATAGTGTCAACACAAAAATACAATCACGAATAAACAACTTTAGCATGTTTCTTAAGGCATTTGTGGATCCTACAATAATTTCAGCTCAACCCACTAGAAGGCTGGATATGTCAAAATGGCCTATTTCACAAAACATTCAATTGGCAGACCAAGAATTTAGTACACCAGGACAGATTGATTTACTAATAGGTGCTGAATACTATTATTCTTTCTTGCCCGTTGGTCAAATCAAGCTGGCAAACAACTTACCAAACCTTCAAAAAACTGTTTGGATGGCTTTGCAGCGGTAAGATAGAAAGTGGTTATGACAACATACTGTAATGTGGAATACATTCAACAGATGAAGATCTTAACAATGTTCTGGAAAAATTCTGGCAAACTGATGATGTGAAGGCTCCAGAAACTAACCTCACAGCAGCAGAATAAAAATGCGAATCATTTTTTATTCAGCATACTCGGCGTGATAAAAACGGGCGATTGTAAGAATCCCATTCAAGGACGACCCGTCAAATTTATGGGAATCGAAGCAGATGTGAATGAATCGATTCTTTTCTTTAGAACGAAGGCTGAATAAAAATCCAGATATCAAATCATCATACACGAAATTTATGCAGGATTATGAAGCACTTGGGCACATGAAAAAGATTAACGAGGAAAACATGTTGTCTCCGCACTATGAAATGCCGCATCACTGCGTCTTCTAACCAGACAGCAGCACGATTAAATTAAGAGTCGTATTTGACGCTTCAGCTAAAACATGATACTAATGCGCTTTAGATCTCCGCGCTTTGTGTTTACCATCGAAATTGAGAAGAGGTATAGCCAGATTCATTCCAGATCATAATTTGGAGAGAAAACTGCAGCAACAAGTTACAGTTCTTCAACTTAAGACGGTCACTTATGGTACAAGAGCAGCGTCATACTTGGCTACAAAATGCCTTCAAACGTTAGCAAAAGCACATAAACATCAATATCCACTTGGTGCAGGTGCATTAGAACGGGAATTTTATGTGGACGATGGCTTTGCGGTGCAAACAAATTGAACGACGCCTTAGAGATGAAGCAGCAACTCATTAAAATATTGGATTCGGCTGCTATGAAACTTCGAAAATGGTGCGCCAATCACTCTCAATTACTGCAAGGAATATCCACTGACGATCACGAAGTAGACCTGGAATTCGATAACGATTCCGACAAGAGCATCAAAACACTTGGGGTCACTTGGATCCCAAAATCAAATGAATTTATTATAAGAACTAATGAATCCTCGAATACAAAATTTACGAAGCGGTCTGTAACATCCGATGTAGCACACATTTTTGACCCGCAAGGACTAATGGCTCAAGTAGTTGTTATAGCAAAGATTGTGGCAACTAAAGATATCATGGGATAAATCACTTCCAATTGAAATAGACACTTCATGGGCAAAATTTCGACAAATTTTTAAGGCTCTCAATGATATAAGACTTCGACATATCACAGCTCACAAAGAGGCCAGATTCTCTCAAATGCATCTACTCACTGACGCTTCAGAGCAAGCATATGGAGCTCCGGAATACATCAGATCTCTGATACATGATGGAACAATAAGTCAACTTATAGTCGCACCACTGAAAACTTAAACAATTCCTCGGCTAGAGCTGTGTGCTGCCTTTTTAGAAGCACAATTGGTCTCCAAGGTGAAGCAGGACATGTCTTTTGAAGACTACACAACCTTTTTGTCGATACTCGGATACACTGGATATACTCGGAGCCATCATCGTTCCAAACATTTGTATCCAATCGCGTCAGCAAGAATCAGGAACTCATGTTATTGGAACAATGGCGACATGTTAGTTCTAAAAACAATCCTGCAGATTTACTGTCCAGAGGGGTTGAGCTAACTGGCATAAAACGATGCTCAATATGGTTCTATAGTCCTCTCTTTCTTCATGCAAAGGAGGATTCATGGCCCAAACCATTCAGCAAGAAACTCACTCATACTCAGCAATACCAGATCAGACGGAGCTGAAAAGAAGGATTAATGTTCTTACTATATCAACTAATGAAGATATAAAAGTGACATGGTTTACAAAATAAATCACCGTAACTCATTTTCAACATTGCAACGAGTAGTTGGATATGTGCTGCGATGTATCAGGCATACACGTCAAAGCAACAGAGCAATTAATGTGACACTGTTACCCGTAGAAGCTAATGAAGCGACGAAATACAACAATTATCTAAGAGCAAGAAATGATGAAGACAAGTGTGCTTCACGGACTATCACCTTTTCTCGACAACCAAGGAATCATCAGAGTGGGAGGACGACTTGTTGACTCAAGTCTTTAATATAATGCTAAACATCCAATAGTATTACCGTACAATGATCCACTATCAAAGTGAATAATGAAGGACTTGCACACCAAAAACTTTCACTGCGGTCCACAAGCACTTCTAGCTCGAACAAGACAGCGGTTCTGGCCCAGAAAAGGCAAAATTATGGATAGATCTATAGTTTATCACTGCGTACGTTGCACACATGCCCGTCATACGTTCAATCAAATCATGGACACCCTTTCACATGATAGAGTGCATCCAGAGCGTCCGTTCCTCAATTCAGGTGTCGATTTTTGCGGTCCAATTTGGATACAATACAATATCAGAGGAAAACGACCATGCAAGGCTTATATTGCCGTGTTTTGTTGTTTCAGTACAAAAGCAGTCCACATGGAAATTGTGAGTGATCTTTCCACAGAAGCATTTATTGGTGCACTCAAGCGCTTTACGTCACGGAGAGAAAGACGCCAAAATATCCATTGCGGCAATGCCACCAACTTTGTCGGAGCCAAGAACCATATATAAGAGCTGAAACACACCACTCATAGCAGTCTTGCTCAAGACACAATTATTAAGTCATCTACGGATTTGGGTACCACTTTTCATTTTATTCCTCCAAGATCACCACATTTCGGACTGTGGGAAAAGGCAGTTAAATCAGCAAAATATCTTTTGGTGAGGAGTATGAGGGAACAGGGGGCGAACCTTCACATGGCAACGTGTCTGACCGCCTCAACCTGGCGAGGCCAGCATTATCCATGTCGAAATCGACTCAAACCTCCACGTGGTGTTCCCTGGGCAACGGCAAACTGGCATCCGTCAGTTTGACGGTTAATTTGAGCGGCGGGTCGCTCCATAGACCTTAAACATGGAATGTGCGCAGGGTTTGGATCCCGCCACATTACTACTGCCCAATGAAAACTAAACCAGCCTCGGATAAGAACCACAATTACGTTGACGACCACCGCAAACGAAAAACGGACAATGATTTAAGGATATGCACCTGGAATGCCCGGACCCTTTATAGGGAAGGTGCCATTATCCAACTGGCGGAAGCCCTCAAAACAATAAAATCTGACATCACCGCCATTCAGGAAATGCGATGGAAAGGGCAAAGCTGCTCTAAACAAGCACACTGCGATATCTACTAAATTTGCCATGCGGAGAAGCGCGAATTCGGATGTGGATTCGCCGTTAGCCGGAAACTACGCCACCTTGTGCCCCGGTTCACAACTGTGAACGAAAGATTAGCCACGATCCGCATCAAGGCAAAATTTTTCTACATCAGCCTTATTTGCGCGCACGCCCCGACGGAGGAAAAGGACGAAGCCGTCAAGGACGCTTTCTACGCTAGTCTTGAGGACGTATATGACCACCTTCCGGTCCATGACGTGAAAATAGTCCTCGGCGATTTTAATGCAAAAGTCGGAAGGGAAGGCATCTTTGGCCCCACTGTCGTTCAGTTCAGTCTTCACGAGACCTCCACGAACAACGGTCTAAGACTGACCGACTTCGCCGTAGCGCGAAACATGGTAGTTAGCAGCACCAGAATTAAGCACCTCGACATCCACAAGGATATCTGGCTGTCCCGAGATCAAAAACGCAAAACCAAATTGATCATGTTGTAATCGACGGAAGGCATGCCTCTAGTGTTCTAGATGTGCGTACATTTCGGGGGGTCAACATTGACTCCGACCATTATCTTGTTGCAGCCAAGATCCGTATGCGGTTATGCAATGCGAAGACTGCCGAAGCCTACTCCGCTCAATTCTCGGTTAAGCTCAACCAACCAACCTCTGGACCCGACGACGCCGACGGACTTTGGGCGCGTATATCCCACTTTATGCACGCTGCCGCTGCAGAAGTCATTGGTTTCCGGCGCCCGCAACCTCGGAACCAATGGTACGATCAGGAAGTGTTGCATCGCGACAGCAGTAAAAAACGCCGCATACAGAAAAACGCTGCAGTCAGCTGCAACACGAGCCGTGCGAGGAAACTACCGTGAAAAGAGGAAGGAAGAGAGGCGCCTCATTAGACGCAAGAAAAGAGAGCAGGAAAAGCGTGAGCGTGAGGAACTAGAGGTATACCAGGGAAGAAGGATGCACGAAAATTCTATTAACAGGTTAAACGTCTAACCAAAGGTTTCAAGCCCGGAGCTTCCACTTGTAGAGACGAAAATGGAGATCTGAATACGGATACACAGTGTGTGCTGAGATTGTGGAGACGGCACTTCTCCAATTTACTTACTGGCGACGATTTCACCAATGCCGGCCATGGAGAGCACAGTTCAGTGCCACCAATCAACGATGACGGAGTGGAAGTACCAGCACCTAGCCATGAAGAGGTTCGAAGTGCTATCCAACGACTCAAAAACAATAAAGCAGCGGGTGCTGACGGCCTATCAGCTGAGTTGTTTAAAACCGGCGGCGATGAATTGATAAGGCGCATGCATCAGCTCATCAGCAAAATATGGCTAGCAGAAAGCATGCCCGACGATTAGAAACTCAGCGTACTGTGCCCTATACTTAAGAAAGGAGACCCTACAATCCGCGCCAGTTATAGAGGTATCAGTCTTATTTCCATCACATATAAGGTTCTCTCAAGCGTACTGTGTGGACGAATAAAGCCGATTACAAACACATTGATTGGACCTTATCAGTGTGGCTTTCGACCTGGTAAGTCCACCATAGACCAGATTTTCATGCTACGACAAATCTTGGAGAAAACCCACGAAAATCAAATTGACACACACCATCTCTTTGTCGATTTTAAAGCTGCGTTCGATAGCCCGAGAAGGGATTGCCTATACGCAACAATGTCTGAGTTCGGTATACCTGCAAAGTTGATCAGACTTTGCAGAATGACGTTGAGCAACACACGCAGCTCCGTCAAGGAAGGAAATGACCTCTCCGAAACCTTCAATACCGAAAGAGGTTTCAGGCAAGGCGATCCACTGTCTTGCGATCTCTTTAACATCATCATGGAGGGGATCGTACGAAAGGCCGGTGTGCATCGTAATGGCACCATTTTCTATAAAGGTGTCCAGCTCCTTGCGTACGCTGATGATATTGATATTGTTGGCAGAACCGAGAGAGATGTTACCGCTGTTTTCGCCGCTATCGAAAAGGAATCAGCCAAAGTGGATTTGACGATAAATGTGGGTAAAACAAAGTATATGCTGTCTACAAACAAGGGAGCGCGGCGTTTAGACTCCCACGTTTCATCTGGCAGATATAACTTTGAAGTAGTCAAGGAGTTTGTATACCTTGGCACCGCCATTAATACTAACAACGAAATCAGCCTGGAGATAAAGCGAAGAACAATAATTGCTAATAGGTGCTACTACGGGCTCAGTAAGCAACTAAGTTCCAGACCCCTTTCTCGATCGACAAAACTAACACTCTACAAGACGCTCGTTCTACCTGTGCTGCTTTATGGCGCTGAGGCATGGGTAGTTTCGCAAACTGACGCAGTCGCTCTGGGGGTGTTCGAGAGAAAAGTTCTTCACAAAATCTTCGGTCCTGTTCGAGTCGGCGATGACTATCGCATCCGAATGAACCACGAGCTGTATGAGCTCTACGAAGACATTGACGTAGTTCGGCGCATAACTGTGCAGCGACTACGCTGGCTGGGTCATGTCCATCGTATGGACGACGAAGCTCCAGCGAAAAAGGTGCTCGAGGCGAGGGTCGCTGGTCAACGACGACGAGGGAGACCATGCCTCCGATGGATGGACCAGGCTGAGGAAGCCCTAACCGCACTTGGTGTATCCAATTGAAGAAGGCGCGCGCAAAGCAGAGGCGCCTGGCGCGAGCTGATGAGGTCGGTCGAAATCCGGACACGGGTTGTTACGGCCACCTAAGTAAGTAAGTAAGTCAAATATCTTAATATATGTCTATATATATCCTTCTTGGGGCACGGCTTGGCATACTCCGATCGTTCTGAAATTGAAACACGTTAATTTTGGCATTAAATGGCATACTTTAGCCGCTACCCGCAATCAAAAATCCGTAAAAAATTTTTACGCCAGGTCTAATGTATATATGTTTAAGCAAAAGGACGGATATATTGTGTGTTTGTCTGTTGTTATTGTAAAGTAAACATATAATTTATGTTTACATTGATCCCTGTAGGAAAATCAACTAATTTTAAAGTAGTTGATAAAGTAGTTTTTTGTCAACCACAACTAGTTGAAATTCTGACTTTTTTCCATAGAACGAACTAACATATTTTGTATGGTGATGTCCGCTAAATAAGTCAATTGACTTTCGTCTGCATATATTTTCAACTACTTGTTAAATTAGTTATATTTAAATTATTTTTTTAATTACTTTAAAATAACCAATTGAAAATTATTACTGATAATATTTGATAATAATATTTGATGAAATAACATGGTTAAATATATATAAACTTGTAATCTAATAAAAATTTGCAATTAAAACATGTCAAAAACAGAGTAGTTACCGCCTTAATATAATTCAAAGTAGTTTATCAATCTCTTGTTTTTAAGTAGTATTTCAATTACTTCATATATAATGCAATAAAAACTATTTTGAATTGAAGTGGATGCCGCTTAATATAATTCAAAGTAGTTCATATACTGGTTTATTTTAAATTAGTTTTTTAATTAGTTGTTTTTAAAAACAAGTTAGTTTGTTCCTATAGGGATTGTATAAACAAGTTCACATGCATACATAAGCATACTTAGAACTTATCAAAGTGAATTCAGCGGCTGGGATTTAGTTGGGTGATCTGTGTTCGGGTCTCATTCGGATGGCTTCGTTTGCTTTGTGTGTTGTTATTGTTTATGGAAGTGGACGAACATATTTTGTGTGTGTGTATTGTTATAGTTTAAGCAAGTATACCTACATAAATAATGTGTATGTATACAGGGTTGCCCATATTCGACGGACCCATCTGGCAATGCCATAACTTTTGACAGAGATGTCAGATCGCTTAATGACATACCGCGTTTGAAGCGTCAGTCCAAGCAGATTTTTACCATGGAACAATACACGCCACGCGAGCGCTCTGAAATAGTTGAAATTTACATTCAACAGAAGAAGTCAATTGTGAAAACTCAACGTGCTTTTAAAATATTAAAAAATGTGAGAAGTGCACATTGAATGGGACCGTAAATAAGCAAAATTGCCGTATTTACGCCACTGAAAATCCTCAGGAGATTCAAGAAGTGCCTCTTCATGACGAAAAAGTCACAGTTTGGTGCGGCGTTAGTGCGAAAACGGTCATTGGGCCGTTTTTCTTCCAAAATGAAAATGGCCATGCTGTTACCATCAACCAGGAGCGTTATCGCGACATGATGACCAATTTTGTGATGCCAATTATTCGTCGAAAGCGTATGAGGCAGTTCTGGTTTCAACAAGACGGCGCTCCACCGCACACAAGTCGCATAACAATCGATTTTCTGAAGAATTTGTTTCCGGGCCGTTTGATGTCGAAAAGTGGTGATTTGGACTGGCCACCGCGTTCGCCCGATTTGACGCCGCCTGACTTCTTCTTGTGGGGATATTTGAAGTCAAAGGTTTACGTTAACAAGCCAAGGACCGTAGAAGAGCTCAAGGACAACATTCGTGAAGAAATAGCCGCTATTCCGGCCGAAATGTTGGCGAAAACGATGGAAAATGCTGCAAAAAGGGCACAATACGCCATCAACGCCAGAGGCGGCCATTTGAGAGATATCATATTCAAAAATTGATGTAAACAAATCAACTTGGAACAAATTAAATGATTAAGATTGCCAACCGCCAAATTTTTATTTTTTTCTTTGATTTTTTTAACAAAAACATGGGTCCGTCGAATATGGGCAACCCTGTACGTGTTTAAGCAAGTGCACAGACATATTTTGTGTATGTGAGCGTGTTTTTATTGTTTAGGCAGTAAACATATATAATTCAAGTTTATATTCATTGTATAAACAAGTTCACATTCATACATAAATATACTCAGAACTTATCAGTCAATCCAGCGGCGGACATTTAAGGGTATTATTTACTTAAGCTGGTATGATTTAGTAGGGGACATAATAACCCAGACGGCCCCCAGCTGACGCTTCCACTCTAATTCAAATAATTATTTATATCATCGGTCGGTGAGTGTATCTATAAGTTGCTGATGTTGCAGCTTTTTGTTTAGATATTCTAAAAGCTTAACTTGTAGCTAAAATTATATACGTGCATAGAGCTTATCAGCGTTAAGCAAGCGTAGAAGCATGCATCAATGTATGTTTATTATTGCAAAACCAGTATTTTTACATACACTCAAAAAAAAGGCAAATTTATTGAATTTCATAAATTGTTTTTTTTTTGTCTTTTAAGCCTCCGAATGGCTTTATACATACTACATATGACAAGCACAGAATAAAAACAGTGTATAATATTTTACAGAAGAAAAACACGAAATTTTCTCAGCGTAAAAACAAGTTATCTCTGCAGCGTGCGTGTAAATTTTGTAAGAATGCCAGCGTGCTTGTACTCGTCGTTTATAATCCGTTTTATTTTATTATTCTTTGCTTCGGCTTTGGTCGACAAGCAACGCAGTCGTGATTGATTGTTATTTCACTGTAATATTTTCATAAATGCAATTTTGCATTCAGTTCTTTAAATACATTTAATTTTTGATGTTTATATAATAAAATGAAGTTTATGTTGGCTATTTCGTAGCTGATTTTATTAATTTTTTTCATTGATTTTAAAGTCATGTAAGGAGATTAATGAGTAATTAGGATTAAGGAGTAATTAATGAATCCATCTATATTAATAAAAACCATATTCTGTGTGTTTATTTGGTTGTTTGTTTGTGTTTGTATGACTTTTTTACAAATCTAAACGGCTAAACGGATTTCGCTCAAGTTTTAACCACGTCCCCTTTTTGCACCCAAAAATCAATAAAAATTCTATATTTCCGACTGTTTCGATTGTATGAGACTAAAATTTGGTAATTCAGTTTGTATGGTTACTTTCGGCAATTGTATCAAAAATGTTTCCACGCCCTCCACGCCCGGTTTTTTCGTATAAAACTGAAATTTGGTAATTTAGTTTGTATGCTTACCGTCTGCAACTGTACTAAAAATGGGCGTGGTGGCACTATAATTACGCACACTTTCAAGAAACCTTTGGGACAATGCGCTGAAATTTTGGCAGCAGATTGTTTTCGAGCACAATGGTTGTCTTGTTTATTTGCTTTGGTGGTCAAGCAACAATCATTATTATACGAGTGTCAACAGAGAAACGTTGTGAGAGTGAGTATTGATTGGATTTTTACTTGCAAATAGTTGTGCAGGTGTTCTTTTGTTTTTGGCCATTGATTAAAGTTATGACATTTTAAAAAAATACAAGAAGAAATTGCTGATAAGTTGTAATGTTTATGGGGTAAAATATCGCAAATGAAAATGTTGAGCGCGGCAGAGAGCATCCAACAGCCAGTGGTAAAATTATTAGTGCAAACAAATTTTAAGAGTAAATTATTTGCAAATGCAATAATCTTTTACAAAGAAATTAATATTGTTCGCCAGAAAGAAGCTTTTGATAATTTTTACCTTACATCTAATTGGACACAAAAAACTTTATTGATTTGATCAACAATCCATAAGATTGCGTTCTCTTCTAAGACAAGACAAATTATTCCATTAAGAGGAGGTTCTCATAAAACTCGACTAGGAAATTCAACTGTTTATTTCCATTTTTCGATAGTTTATGATATGTAGCAATATGTGTCCAAAGTGGTTTGTCCGATAATGATTACATAAAAAGTTATCGCATAAGGAACCCATCTTTTTCACGAAAATTCTCATCAAAAGTATCTCAAAAAAATTAGTATCTCACATCAACCTTTTTGAAATGCACGCCTGTATTCCCTACCATACTGTGGTAAGAAAAGTTACCTAAGGCACCACCAGATGTCGCTAGATACGCTCTGGCGTTAAAATAATATAAAGCGAATACCTCGAAAAAATCGTTAACCAAATCTTAAAACGCGTCTTCTAAAAACTATGTTTTCTAAACTGGTCTCCACGATATCTCAAGAACTACTTTATGGATTGACTTAGTTATTTTAATGTATGTAGATAAAATTAATTGAATCCTATACCTCTAAATTCAAATAATATTGGCCAAAGAATGTACAAAAAACGGTACTTAAAATTCAGATGACCGCAATTTTTGTAATTTTCAACAATTTGTTGATATTATAGGTATAGGTATAGGTATATTTGTTGGTATTATGATATTATAGGGCTCCAGTAACTATAATATAATTTATAAAATTTTTTTGGTTTTTTTATTTTTGCTGACATGCTCGTGATGTGTGATGGAGACCGTTTAGTTACCTTTTTTCTTCAACGTGATGTTTGACGGCGTATTGACACTTCACATTACATTTTGATTCACCAAAACAAATATTTTCCTACAGTTTTTGAATCAGTAAATAACTGCCAAAAACTCAAGGTGTTCATTTAAGTTCTTCTATGAAAAAAATCAGGAACATCACCGTGTTTTTCTAGCTCTTGATGAGAACCTGCCCTTAAGAGTACATACTCACAATTTTCAATATTCATTGGAAGATGCTGATGGAATATCTCGAAAAGTTTGCTGGTCCTTTTAGGGCTGTTCATAAATTACGTAACACGTTTAGGGAGAAAGGTCAAGTATTTGTGATGAAGTGTGACATGGGGAGTGGCGAATCTGGAAAAATCTTTGGGGCGATAAATACCAATGAGACACATTTTCAATTTGCAGGAAAATTCGTTTATTCACAATTCTTGTTAAAATTCTTTTAAAACAATTCGTCTAAAAACCATTAGTTTTCAATAAATTCGTCTGAATTTCTCTCTAAAACGACAAACTAAATTTCGCCAAATGAGCCGATTCGAGAAAATTCGACTCGCGGACGGTGATAGGGGCAGTAATTAAACGATATGTTTTAGACGAATTTTCCGTAGACGGATATTTCCAAATTTATTTAATTCAGCTTTCGAAATATACACACAGTGAAAAGCTATTCAAAATTTTAGAATATATTCCGCTTTAAAAAATCATTACACTTTCAATAATGTGCTATAGATAAGCATTGTCTTTTTTAAATACGAGAAATATAAAAGCAATTTCAAATTAATATTTCTGAAACGAACATTACAAAGGTTTATTTAACACTTAAGGCGGTCTTCTCATTCAAAACCCGTTTTTTGGACCCTTTTTAAAAAAATTCTTATTTGAAAACGCAAAGAATTATTTATTTATTTTATTATTAATTTATTGTTCAAAAAGTTATTGTACAAAAGGTTCAAAGTAAATAAAAAAATTTTTTTTGCCTCGATACGTGGGCTGTTCAAAAAGTAATGAGACTTCAAAGTTGGTGGTGAAAAAAAAAGGTGTCGTCACGGCGGACACGATTCCGGGTCTCCGGAGCGTCTGAAATGAAAAAAAAAAACGGGGTTATAATCAGTATAGATGTAATTCTCGGGTGAACCTCAAGCTTAATTTTGTGATTTTTTTTGACAAAATGGCGGCCATTCAAAAAAAAATTTCAATTTCGGGTTTTTTTTTTGTAGTTTAGTGTAAAAAAAAAATAGTAAAAAATTTTTTAAAATTATGGTCGAGGTTCACCCCAGAATGGTGACAATTCTGCGTCGATTCCACTTTGTTTCATGAAAATCGGTTCAGCTGAACTGGAGATATCATGGCCGCCAGTTCGAAAAACGTGAGTTCGAGATAAACGCGTTTAAAGTTTGAAGTAATTTTTTATAGCTCATTTTGACGAAGACCTTGCTTCACAAAAAAGGCTGTATCTTCTAAAGTATTTCGAATTTCTAAAAATCCTTTTAGGGGCATATTCACAACTACCCAAGCTATAAACAAATGCAAAAAAAAAAAGTAAAAAAAAAAAAGTTGCTCAATGAGAAGACCGCCTTAAGTGATATCTTCTGATAATGCTATGCTGTATAGCTCGTGATGTATGTCGTTTGGTTTGTACGATGAGGCGTGTATGATTAATGTGTGGACCTATTTGCCGGGGAAATAGGTTCGTCACAACTTGCAAATACATACTCTGTGGTATAAATGGATGATCTTTTAGTTGTACACATAGAAAAATAGTGCCACATAAAATGTAAAAGTTTTCTTCTTAAGATGTATTTAGAGCAAGGGATATGAAAGACTAAAGAAGGGAGGTATTTTTTAAAAAGAAATCTTCTTGCTGGACCAAAATTCTTTTTAATTTTATTTAAAAAGATATCTTAACAATTTCTTATAAAATACACAATTTTGAGACTTTATAAGATATAAACTTAAGTGTTTATAAGATCTTTCTTATTAAAAAATTTAAGAAGGTATTCTTGTAGTTTACATTACTTTCCGTTTAAGACACATATTCTTAAAATTATTTAAGAAGTCGACCTAATAGAAATAAAAAGATATTCTAATATCATTACCACATCTTCTTAATTTTATTAGGTTGTCTTCTGAAAAAAATTTAAGAAGAATGCATTTTACTGCTATTACGTTTTCTTTTTAAAAGAGTTACTGCCTGATTACAAAAACAAAATGTTCTTGATTGCCTCTTTTTTTTTTTGTTGCCTCCTAACATGTTAGAGACAACATAAGCGCTGCCGAAAGTACTACAATTGTACTATTTTACTCCTATTGGATCGTTAGTACTACTATGCTCCCCAAATTTCTTAATAGCAAAAAATAAGCTTTAATAATAAAAAATAATAAAAAATAATAAAAAAATTTAAATATATCATGAAAGGAAATTTTTCTGATTCCTGTATTTTTAACTCGCTTTGTTCTTTCTTTTTCTTCTCTTTCCCTTATTTTTTTTTTATTATTCAGCCCTATTGTGAATAAAATGTTTTTATTAGAATAGGATAAGAAAAAAAATGTAGTCATTAAAATTAAAATCTTCATTGTGATTTATACCACTGATTTAACCGTCTATTATAAAATAAAAAATGTAGTAAATATATAAAATTTTTTTTTTTAATTTGTTAAATTTGATTTGAGGTATTTTCCATAAATTTTCTTCATAAGAGTCAGTGAGGATATAAAGGTTGAGATTTTTAAGGGGTTTTCTAAAATCTTTGTCATGTAATTTTGAAATCATGTTCCTTAAATTTTTCAAAGTTTAATCAAATTTCGATTTTTTGAATTGCTTCTTCAAACAAAAAGTTGCATTTTGTAGTCCTTAATATCCAGAATGCTGGATTCAATATAGAGGTATGACAGTTGTCACATATTTCTTTGCAGCAATTTTTTTTTTGGGGAACAGGGGGCGAACCTTCACATGGCAACGTGTCTGACCGCCTCAACCTGGCGAGGCCAGCATTATCCATGTCGAAATCGTCTCAAGTCGACTCAAACCTCCAAGTGGTGTTCCCTGGGCAACGGCAAACTGGCATCCGTCAGTTTGACGGCTAATTTGAGCGGCGGGTCACTCCATAGACCTTAAACATGGAATGTGCGCAGGGTTTGGGTCCCGCCACATTACTACTGCCCAATGAAAACTAAACCAGCCTCGGATAAGAACCCCAATTACGTTGACGACCACCGCAAACGAAAAACGGACAATGATTTACGGATATGCACCTGGAATGTCCGGACCCTTTATAGGGAAGGTGCCATTATCCAACTGGCGGAAGCCCTCAAAACAATACAATCTGACATCACCGCCATCCAGGAAATGCGATGGAAAGGGCAAGGCTGCTCTAAACAAGCACACTGCGATATCTACTACAGCTGCCATGCGGAGAAGCGCGAATTCGGATGTGGATTCGTCGTTAGCCGGAAACTACGCCACCTTGTTTCCCGGTTCACACCTGTGAACGAAAGATTGGCCACGATCCGCATCAAGGCAAAATTTTTCTACATAAGCCTTATTTGAGCGCACGCCCCGACGGAGGAAAAGGACGAAGCCGTCAAGGACGCTTTCTACGCTAGTCTTGAGGACGTATATGACCACCTTCCGGTCCATGACGTGAAAATAGTCCTCGGCGATTTTAATGCGAAAGTCGGAAGGGAAGGCATCTTTGGCCCCACTGTCGGTCAGTTCAGTCTTCACGAGACCTCCACAAACAACGGTCTAAGACTGATCGACTTCGCCGCGGCACGAAACATGGTAGTTAGTAGCACCAGATTTAAGCATCTCGACATCCACAAGGCCACCTGGCTGTCCCCGGATCAAAAAACGCGAAACCAAATTGATCATGTTGTAATCGACGGAAGGCATGCCTCTAGTGTTCTAGATGTGCGTACATTTCGGGGGGTCAACATTGACTCCGACCATTATCTTGTTGCAGCCAAGATCCGCATGCGATTATGCAATGCCAAGAACATACGCACAGGAATGCAACGAAAGCTAGATGTCGCTAAGCTGCAATTACAACGGACTGCCGAAGCCTACTCCGCTCAACTCTCGGTTAAGCTCAACCAACCAACCTCTGGACTCGACGACGCCGACGGACTTTGGGCGCATATATCCCACTCCATGCGCGCTGCCGCTGAAGAAGTCATTGGTTTCCGGCGTCCGCAACCTCGGAACCAGTGGTATGATCAGGAGTGTCGCATTGCGACTGCAGTAAAAAACGCCGCTTATAGAAAAACGCTGCAGTCAGCTGCAACGCGAGCCGTGCGAGAAAACTACCGCGAAAAGAGGAAGGAAGAGAGGCGCCTTTTCAGACGCAAGAAAAGAGAGCAGGAAAAGCGTGAGCGTGAGGAACTAGAGGTATACCAGGGCAAGAAGGATGCACGAAAATTCTATCAACAGGTTAAGCGTCTAACCCAAGGTTTCAAGCCCGGAGCATCCACTTGTAGAGACGAAAATGGAGATCTGAATACGGATACACAGTGTGTGCTTAGATTGTGGAGACAGCACTTCTCCAATTTACTTAATGGCGACGATTCCACCAATGCCGCCCATCGAGAGCACAGTGCAGTGCCACCAATCGACGATGACGGAGTGGAAGTATCACCACCTAGCCATGAAGAGGTTCGAGTTGCTATCCAGCGACTCAAAAACAATAAAGCAGCGGGTGCTGACGGCCTGTCAGCTGAATTGTTTAAAACCGGCGGCGATGAATTGATAAGGCGCATGCATCAGCTCATCAGCAAAATATGGCTAGCAGAAAGCATGCCCGACGATTGGAACCTCAGTGTACTGTGCCCTATACTTAAGAAAGGAGACCCTACAATCTGCGCAAGTTATAGAGGTATCAGTCTTATTTCCATCGCATATAAGGTTCTCTCAAGCGTACTGTGTGAAAGATTAAAGCCAATTACAAAAACACTGATTGGACCTTATCAGTGTGGCTTTCGACCTGGTAAGTCCACCATAGACCAGATTTTCACGCTACGACAAATCCTGGAGAAAACCCACGAAAATCAAATTGACACACACCATCTCTTTGTCGACTTTAAAGCTGCGTTCGATAGCCCGAGAAGGGATTGCCTATACGCAACAATGTCTGAGTTCGGTATACCTGCAAAGTTGATTAGACTTTGCAGAATGACGTTGAGCAACACACGCAGCTCCGTCAAGGTAGGAAATGACCTCTCCGAAACCTTCAATACCGAAAGAGGTTTCAGGCAAGGCGATCCACTGTCTTGCGATCTCTTCAACATCATCATGGAGGGGATCGTACGAAAGGCCGGTGTGCATCGTAATGGCACCATTTTCTATAAAGGTGTCCAGCTCCTTGCTTACGCTGATGATATTGATATTGTTGGCAGAACCAAGAGAGATGTTACCGCTGCTTTCGCCGCTATCGAAAAGGAATCAGCCAAAGTGGGTTTGACGATAAATGAGGGTAAAACAAAGTATATGCTGTCTACAAACAAGGGAGCTCGGCGTTTAGACTCCCACGTTTCATCCGGCAGCTATAACTTTGAAGTAGTCAAGGAGTTTGTATACCTTGGCACCGCCATTAATACTAACAACGAAATCAGCCTGGAGATAAAGCGAAGAACAATAATTGCTAATAGGTGCTACTACGGGCTCAGTAAGCAACTAAGTTCCAGAGCCCTCTCTCGATCGACAAAACTAACACTCTACAAGACGCTCGTTCTACCTGTGCTGCTTTATGGCGCTGAGGCATGGGTAGTTTCGCAAACTGACGCAGCCGCTCTGGGGGTGTTCGAGAGAAAAGTTCTTCGCAAAATCTTCGGTCCTGTTCGAGTCGGCGATGACTATCGCATCCGAATGAACCACGAGCTGTATGAGCTCTACGGAGACATTGACGTAGTTCGGCGTATAACTGTGCAGCGACTACGCTGACTGGGTCATGTCCATCGTATGAACGACGAAGCTCCAGCGAAAAAGGTGCTCGAGGCGAGGGTCGCTGGTCAACGACGACGAGGGAGACCATGCCTCCGATGGATGGACCAGGCTGAGGAAGCCCTAACCGCACTTGGTGTATCCGATTGGAGAAGGCGCGCGCAAAGCAGAGGCGCCTGGCGAGAGCTGATGAGGTCGGTCGAAATCCGGACACGGGTTGTCACGGCCACCTAAGTAAGTAAGTAAGTAATTTTTTTTCTTCTAATGAAATTTGTTCAATGCAGAAGAGTCTTCACCAGCATATTCGTTAACAACGAGATTTTATAAACCACATGTAATTTTTGTAGACTTTCATCGATTTTATAGGGTACCAGGTTATGCACTGAAGGCGTTATATATGTATATTAATGCTCGTCAAAACTTAAGCCATTCTTTTTTTGACTTTGCAAGAGAAAATTTGAATTGTTTGTCTAAAAATTCAACTCTGAAGTCATTTTTAGTCATATTTCAACTCTTAATAAATTATAAGCAAGCTTTAATACAAAAAATTGTAGTGAAATAAGAAAAATTTAGTTATGATGAATTGCAGTAACAAGATATCCCCTCAAACAGTCCCCTCACATTTCATTTTAAAAATAAATAAAAATTAAAAATCACGGGCCTCTGAAAACTTAAAAGTAAAAAGTTGCAGCGACTTTTGAAAACATCTTTTGCATGTTGTTTTATTTTCATCGATAAGGCCAACAATATGCTCAATGTGCTATATGATATATATCATCAAACTGCATACATTTTTTTAATAAAAAATAAAATAATCGATGAAATGTAACACTAAAAAACATCACCGTGCATTTTTAAAGTACTACCAAAAAATTAAAAATATTCGCCAAAAATTTAATTTAGCATTGAATAAAGACTTTAAGACATAATTATGAGAAAATGCTAAATTGCAACATTAACAAGTGATTCACTGAAAAAAAAGAAGTGAAACAATTAAATTCAGTGGAAGAGATAAAATGCTTCTCGAATAGTCCAATGTACATCAGTATTTACCTATGAATATAACAACATATGTATGTGTCTGTGCATATAAAAGTGCAATTGATTCATATCAAAAGTGTTTCAGATTTTTTATGTATTGCATTTTAAAATATCAAATTAACTTTTTTTTGTTTTTTTTTGTTTATTTGGAAATGTGAACTTAGAGCTAAAAAAGACAATAGTGAGAATATTTCGCGCCGCTCTCAAGTGGTTTAAAAGTTACAGGGCTCGAAAGTTGGCAAAATGGACGTGTAAAACTTGTGATTTTTTTTTTTTAATTTTCCTGCAAAACTTACCAGCGAGCTATGAATCATTACCATGCATTACTTTTAAAGATATAGCATTTAACATATTAAGCACAATTTCATGTTTAGGTTATTTCGTACAAGGGTGAACCACCAAGTGTGCACAATATGTAGAAAGCTATATCTTTAAAAGTAATGCATGGTAATGATTCATAGCTCGTTGAATAGGTAACAGTATAACCTTTCTATTGATACCAATAATGCTAGGTTTTGTAGGAAAATTGAAAAAAAAATCACAAGATTTTTAATAGCATTTTCCCAACTTTCGAGCCCTACAACTTCTAAACCAATTAAGAACGGCAAGTAATTTTTCCGGATTTGTGCTTAGAAGGTCTTAATACAAATATTCGGCAGAAAATTTAAAATTTTGAGTTTTCGTTCATCTTCAATTATGCCGATTCGCAAAATGAATTTTTGGTTTAGTTATTTGACTTTAATATGCGCAGACACTTGTAAATATAATACGAGTACATAATATGAAAAAATTCAAAATCAACATAACGGTTTCTGCAAGGTTGATTTATAAGGTTGTCGCATGGCTGATCGGTCTCTCTTCTCAGTATCCATAATTGTCAAAACCAGCCAATTAGCGAATGACTACGGAAGAAAAACGAACGATAAAAGAGAGTACTTGCAGCAATTATGGGTACTTGTTCTCTCCCTTGCGACAACCTTATAAATCAACCTTGGGTTTCTGCATTCTTCTCTTCTGTCTCATACTTTCAACAAGAGCAGCTTTGTGCACGTTAGTCACACAAATCCTTCGAATTTAATGGAATGAAAAAGATGAAACAACTGTCAACTAATTCAAATTCAACATAACGGTTTTTGCATTCTTCTCTTCTGTCTCATACTCTCAACAAGAGCAGTTTTGTCCACGTCACACAAATCCTTCGTATTTAATGGAATGAAAAAGACGAAGCCACTGTCGCCTTTGATTTTACTGCAAATTTTGTGGGCAGTTCTCTTATTAGTTGTTGTTACATTTTTTTAACATCTGTTTTTTTTAGATTTTGACTTGTTTGCGTTGTTTGTTTCGCACTGGTTTGGTTTTTTATTAAAAAATAGTAAAAAACGCATTAAAAAATAGTAAGTATACGTTTTCTTACAACGATATTGCATGACTATCAAAAGTTTAGTAGATTTGTTTATTTGATTATTTAGATTTGATTATTTAGTATTTAGCTGTCTTATTCATTGTTGTTGTTGCATTTTTTCAACATCTGTTTGTCTTTTTTTAGATTTTGCCTTGTTTACGTTGTGTTGTTTCGCACTGGTTTGGTTTTTAAACGGCCACTTCTCCGCCGCCTTAATATCGCATTAAAAAATAGTAAGTATAAGTTTTCTTACAACGATATTGCACGACTATCAAAAGTTTAGAAGATTTGTAGATATTTAGTATTTAGTTGTCTTATTCATTGTTGTTGTTGCATTTTTTTAACATCTGCTTTTCTTTTTTTAGATTTTGACTTGATTAAATTGTGTTGCTTCACACTGGATTGGCGTTTAAACGGCCACTTCTCCGTCGCCTTAATATCGCATTAAAAAATAGTAAGTATAGATTTTCTTACAACGATATTGCACGACTATCAAAAGTTTAGTAGATTTGTTGGAAACCAAGGTATATTAAATAAGGTAGTAAGTTCAGTGGCGTAGATATGTGGGATATGGGGAAGGCTCAAAGCAAAAACCTTATTTTATGTTATTTTTTTAGAGTCTACTGTTTAATTATATAAAGAATATTAAAAATGGTCTTAAATCTTAATGGTCTTAATTCTCTTAACCTCACCTTTTATTTTTCTACACAGTGGCGTAGCTAGCAAAACTGGCCCCCGGGGACAAATAAATTTTTGGAGCCTCCACCCAGCGAAAACACGAAAACAAACTAGTTAAATTTTTTTGTTTGGTTTTGTTTTTTTTAATTTTTTGCATAAAATAACTCAAAACTATTTATTGTTAATTTCTTGTTCAATTTTTCTGATTGAAAAAGATTGAGAACTTTTTTCATAAAAAAGAACTAGAGCGACAAAAAACTAAAGTCAAAGCAAAGAAAACGAAAACAACAGCTAGTTGCTGGCAGTTGCTGAAATTCGTTTCGAAGTATTTCATTCGGCTAACTTCATAAGCACAACTTTCTGCGCAGTTAACTGAAGCAAAGTGATCTATTATTTCTTTTTTGCATTTGCTTCTTACTTTCGCTGATTCCTTTTTCGTAGTCATAGCAAAGCAATCACATATGCATTGGAAATAGTTAAGCAATTTCAAACACTGTTTTAGTTTGACCGCAATATTTGATTTTAGTCTCGAATTTCTCAATCACTGGCAAGAATGATCCACAAGCAGTTCTAATGGCTGAATTTAATGGCTTGTATATTTTCCCATGTTTATTTAAAAGCTCAATAGCCCCTGATCCTAATACGGTTATCGAAGCGCCCCTTTCTAACAACTAACAAACTGCCTCACCCCATAGACCTACTTCGTCATATGGCCTAGTGTCATTTTCTCGTACTCTCAATCCGTTTGAATTCCTCTTTAAGAACACGATGGCGCTCGCGAGTCTTAAGAATACTTTTAGATGGACGATATGGCAAACCTAAGGTCGTTGCTTCAGGAAACAACTTTTTCTTGGCCGTTTGGTAAAAAGTCAGGTGTAAGTCTGGTGGCAGCTCATCACAGTCTGAATTACAATTATCAAACAATTTATTTTCAGTTGGAATCTCAATTTCATTTAACAAGTTTTTCTTAAGCGGAGGTCCGGGATAGCTTTCTAAGGGATAGGTTTCCCAGTTACCCATCCCTGCATGACATTTTTTATTCGCTGCACATTTCGGACTGATTCGCTGATTCCTTTTTCGTAGACATAGCGACGTAATTAGATATGCATTGAAAATAGTCAAGCAATTTCAAACACTGTTTAAGACATAGACCAGTTAAGATACCAGTTTAGCTAACCAGTTTAGCAGATAACTGCTAAAACTGATCTGTACTATTCAACAGCTACCGGCTAAAACTGGTCTGTACTATTCAGCAGCTAACTGCTAAAACTGATCTGTACTGCTCAACAGCTACCTGCTAAAACTGGTCTGTACTGTTCAACAGCTACCGGCTTAAACTGATCGATAATCAATCAATCAATCACAATATCGATAATCAATCAAACAATAATTCAATATGAATGAAATATTCAATAAGGCCTTTCAAATCATCTGAAAGTCATCGATCGTAGTTATAAGTGGTGCTGCACATTTTCCGAATCGTTCATCATATGGATTGGTACAACGTGGGTTCTTGCCTTGATATATGTCAAAATTTAACATGTAACCGTTTGGCCGATTGGTTTACCTTTAAAAAACTGCTTGCAACCGTGTCGTCCATTGTCATCGTAAGATAAATGTTGTGTTGGGTGATAGTTCTTCAACATATTTGACTTGAGATGGTCCGTAATTGGACGTAGCTTCCATAGCTTATCTTGGTTATCAACTGATGTGACCAAATTGGGCTCAAAATGTAGTGTAATTAATATAAATAATATTTTAATAAAGAAGTTTAGCTATTTATTTAGTAACTTTAGATTGCCTATTTTTATTAGTAAAACAGCCTCATCAACAACAACAACCACAACAACAACAAGAGTATATGAACGCAGCCTTAGCTTATATTAGCTTAGGTTAGCTTAGCTTAGTTTTTGACATATCAACTTTAAATTCTTATCTTCTTTTTTTGCCCTTGCACTTGACCGCAAAAATTGTTTATTTTTATTATTATTATAACACAAAAAACATGTTTGAACTTGTACATTGTTGCCTTATCTTGAACTTGCGGGTTATGAGTGCGCTTACTATGAAGCTTGGCTCTTATCACTTTAACCTTGAAATTAGTATTGAAATTGAAATTAAATAAAATTAAAATCCGTACCAGGATGGGTATGGGTGACGTCATCGGCATACAATAACATAAGTCGACTTCTAAAATGTTCTCGACGTTTCTGCATCTCGAAGCTTCTAGAAACTTCCTGACTCTTTTTGGCATTGGCTTAGGTTAGGTTGATTCTGAAGTATTATTTGTATAGGATCGCGCTATTTGCTATCTCCCTTTCTCTCTCTTACTACCAAATTCTCTCTCTCCCTTTCTCTCTCTCACACCATTCGCTTCGGCATACAGTGACATAAGTCGACTTCTAAAATGTCGATGTTTCTGCATCTCGAAGCTTCACAGACTCCTAAATTTACATAAAATATAAGCCAGAGGCGGAGAAGTTGCTGGGTGTAAGTGACTTGGCCGGTGGTTATTACGCGGGGGCTTGCTACCCCGATGTCCCCCAACTGACGAATTGATATTTATATACGCCTATATTTTTTTAATGGTTGTCATCTAATATACAAACTACTTACACAAATCTAATACACGCACCTAATACTTACCGACTTTATTAAATTTATAAACATTTCTTTAACCTCTTCAACCTTCGCCGTACCTAAATTGCTTCATTCCAAATAAATATATATATTTTCACAAAGCAAGTTGACCAGCAAAAATTGAGTCTTCCTGTAACTAATGCGAGGGTTAAGAAAAACAAAACATACAAACACTGATAAGAACTCGCTTGACTACCACTACCGATAATGTAGTGTATAAAATTATTACCAACGCTTAAAGCAAAGAAATACCTCAAACTTGTCAATTTTAAAAAGTTTAAAGCAAAGACATACATCAAACTTGCCAATTTGTAAAAGCTCAAAACAAAGACTCCCACCTAATACTTACCGACTTTATGATCAATTTATAAACATTTCTTTAACCCTTCAACCTTCTAAGTACCTAAATTGCTTCAACCCATATTAATATATATATTTTCATACAGCAAGTCATATTATTTCAGCTAAAGTCAACCAGCCGGATTTGAGTCATTGCTATTAGGTATTTGAGGGTTAAGAAAAAAACAAAACATGCAAACACTGATAAGAACTCGCTTGACTACCACTACCGATAATGTAGTATATAAAATTATGATCAACGCTTAAAAAAGCAAAGACTTGCCCCAAACTTGCCAATTTTTAAAAGATTAAAGCAAAGACATACACCAAACTTGCCAAAGATAAAAAGCTTAAAGCAAAGACATACCCCAAACTTGCAGATTAGTTAAAAAAGCCACCACTTGGTGGTGTTGGGGTGCGGGCGTGACGTCATCGGCTCCTGCTCCTGCCCCAGAATCGCCATATCCTATCTACTCACAGTATCTCGAATAATATTGACACTAGTGTACTGCAATTTAGTGAAGGGGTAGACACAGTTAATTACGGTCAAGAAAATGAGCGGTATTCGACTACTGGGCGTGGCAATATTAGAAAAACAGTGTATCTCGAATAATATTGACACTAGGGCACTGAAATTTATTGTAGTACAGGGGTAGGCAGAATTATTAAAAACTACGGTCAATAAAGTAGGCGTTATTCGATAAATGGGCGTGGCAATACTAGATAAACACTATCGCAGTTAATATTGACGCTGGGGTACTGAAATAAAGTACAGGGGTAGGCACAATGATTGGAAATAACGCTCAAGAAAGTGGGCGCTTATTTAACAAAGGGGCGCGGCAATATTAGAAAAACACTATATATCGAATAATATTGACACTAGGGTAATAAAACTCGTTACAAGAATGGGTATAATAATTTCAAAACACGTGACATCTAATTTAAATTTAAAAGTCAGATATTTGAAATAACCAACAAACTTTCAAAATATAATAGAACAAATTTTTTCAGAACGATTGTATTTATGTTGTTTACACACTTTTTTCGAAAGTTTATCATATTCTCTAAAAAGGAAGAAATAAAAACTTCACTACAAATCACTACAAATTAAAAAATAATTTTAAAAATACTTTTCCTTTTAATTTCTTGGTCATATTTGATAATTTATTTAAACATATTATTATATATGAAATCTTATTATTTTAATTTTTCTCTTATTTGTTTTATTATCATAAATATATCAATTTCTTGATGAATACAAATGCTTTGAAGTTGGCGCTTCTTATTAAAAGTCTGATTATATTAGCGTCGACCTTAAAAGCTTTTGTAATCATAAAGAAATTAATATATTTATGATAATAAAAGAAAGAAGAAAAAAATTAAAATAATAAGATTTCATATATAATAATATGTTTATATAAATTATCAAATATGTCCAAGAAATTAAAAGGAAAAGTATTTTTAAAATTATTTTTTACTTTGTAGTGATTTTGTAGTCGGTTGTGTTTTTTTTAAAAAAGATTTTCGGAAATTTCAAGTTGGAATATTTTTACGAAAAAAATTCCCAAATACCTAAAAAAACAAATTTTGCAAAAATGAAACAAGAAGTGAACTCAAAATAGTTTTGAGATATTCTGAGCAAAAAATTTAAAAAACCAAAAATCGGATCAAAAAGTTACATACATACATACATACGAACGAAGCAAGTTAAATAAAAGTTTGTAAAAACTTTCAATAACGTAATATTGAACCAATTTTACGCGAATAATAATGAAAATGCGGTATAATTTATTGTATTAATCTTACTGACATTATGCATATGTATAAATTTCATGTTCATATTAAAAACAACAATCACACACGCAGTTACTGAGAAATATTCGTAAAACGATTCGCATCAAGAAACGACACGATGTTGCGTTCTTAGTTTCGCACACAGCCGAGCGTCGCCTGAAATTTGGCGTCAACTTTTCTCAATCTGCGCAACGCGCCATAAGATGTTTCACATTAAAAAAAAAAACGAACAACAGAACAGCGTAGAATAAAAAAAGAAGAGAAAGACAAGCAAACAGCGTATAAAATATCATGATATGTGATCATCGCTGCCGAAAATACTACAATTGTAGTATTTTACTCCTATTGGATCGTTCGTACTACTATACTCCCCAAATATGAATGATACTACTATATCTTGTAAGCCAAAAAATAAGCAAAGTTCATTTTAAATATATCATGAAAGGAAATTTTTCTGATTCCTGTATTTTTGATTTGCTTTGTTCTTTCTTTTTTCTCTCTTTCCCTTATTGTTTTATAATTCAGCCCTATTGTGAATAAATTTTTTTTATTAGAATATAATTAAAAAAGGGTGTTTTCGTATTTATAACAATGTTTACAGATTTTTTTAAAAATTCGAACACAAATATTTGCATTCAGAGTCTATTTTTAAGATCATAAGAAAAAAAGGAAGTTATTAAAATCATTATTTCTTGTCTAAAAGATGAAAACTCCCTTTTTCAAATCCGGGCGAAGTTTTATTCATAATGGGGCTGATTTTGTTATTTTTTTCATACCTTTGTTTTTTAGTGTTGTTCGATTTGAACAAAACTTTTTTATATTAATGAGTAAAATAAGTAAAATATCAACAATTCATTATGTTTGACCATTTAAGCGATAGTGACTTGAACCATACTAAATTGCTGGAAAAATAAAAATCCACCGTCTATGATAAAAGAAAAAATTTAGTACATATAAATAAAAAATATTTTTTTTTTTTAATTTGTTAACTTTGATATTGAGGTATTTTCTAGAAATTTTCTTCATAAGAGTCAGTGAGTATATAAAGTGTGAGATTTTTTATGTGGTTTTGTAAAATCTTTGTCATCTTATTTTGAAATCATGATCCTTAACATTTTCCAAGTTTAATAAAATTTCGATATTTGAATTGCTTCTTCAAACAAAAAGTCGCATTTTGTAGTCTTTAATATCCAAAATGCTGGATTCAAGATAGAGGTGTGGCAGTTTTCACGTATTTCTTTGCAGCAATTTTTTTTTTTCTTCTAATGAAATTTGTTCAAGACTCTGAAGTCTTCACCTGCGTATTCGTTATCAACGATTTTATAAATCACATGTTGTAATTTTTGTCCCCTGACAAGAGTCCCCCTCACATTTCATTTTAAGAATATATAAAAATTAAAAATCACAGGACTTTGAAAACTTAAAAGTAAAAATTTGCAGCTACTTTTGAAAAATCACTTTTGCATGTAGTTTATTTTCATCAATAAGGCCAACAATATGCTCAATGTGTTATATGATTATATATCGTCAAACTGTATACTTTTTTTATAAAAAATAATAAAATAATCAATGAAATGTAACACTAAAAAACATCACCGTGCATTATTAAATTACTACCAAAAAATTAAAAATACTCCCCAAAAATTTAAATTTTAGTACCCTTGAAAAAAGTTAAACGGTAGCCCTGCATGTAGTGAATCGGTATTAATTATGCCGTCGATTGTTGAAATGTAAAGTCGATGCAACGTGTTGTCCAGTTCAGGGCGAAGTTAAATGTTATTAGTCCGTATTTGTTATTAATACAAAATTCGAAATATGTGTTCAGAAACATCAAAAACATTTAATGAAACATTAGAAGAGTGGGGCATGGGTGAAGTTGCTGCCATACTTAAGGTAAGTACAGTATAGTTTTGTGATTTACTTTTATTTAAAAAAGGTTTTGTATTAAAACTAAAAAAAAACACAAGTTTTTTTGTCCATTTTCCCAATTTTCGAGCCCTATAACTTTTAAACCAATTGAGAGCGATCAGATTTGGAATTAGAAGGGCTTAATACATACACGTGTATACGTGTATAATCCACGAAAAAAAGTTAAAGAAATGAATTTTAGCTAAAAGTAAATTACTCCCAGCCCTATTATGAATAAAATTCCCCCTGGAATTAAAAAAGGGAATTTCCATCTTTTAGAAAGGGGTTAATGTTTTTAAAGATTTTTTTCTTGTGATCTAAAGAATTGAGAATGAATGCAAATACGTACTTGTGCTAAAATGTTTCAAAAATTCCGTGAACATTGTTAAATAAACAAAAATTCCCTTTTTTAATTCTATATAATATAAGTGAACAAAGAGCAACATTTTCATCTTGAATAGCCCAAATTATACTGTAGTGCTCAGTCTGCGTGAAACCGGATTTCTTAGGCAAGGGTGGTGAGGCAGGCGACGTGAGGTGCGTGAAATTTAGCTCACCGAAAAAGCTGTAGTGACGAGTGCCTGACACGCACACATATACTAAGTCGTCATATTTTATTTAAGGGTTCGCAAAATTTACCATACTAATACAATCAAACCCAGTTCATGTACACAAAACCAAAACTGGTTTCAAGCAGCCTGAAGACTACAGTGTGTTTTTGAATAACTGACTGCTCACGCAGACTGAGCACTACAGTGTATTTTGGGCCAATATGAACCACGATTGCCACCTCAAATTCCCACAAAAAGAAAACATCTTTTTCCCACAATAGCAAAAATTATTAACTACGAAAATTCCCATGGTATACAAAATTGACAAAAAAATCCCATCGCAATTAAAAAAAATACAAAAAATCCCATTCGTATATAAATAAACCACAAAAAATCTATCAAAAAAAATAACACAATAAATACCACGGACATTAAAAATATACATAAACATATTTAATTTACATATGTATAACATATACATATGTATTTACATATACATACATATTTAAGCTGAAAACTTAAAATAAATCCTTCACAACAAAAAAAAAAATCACACGAGAATTTAAAAAACTACACTCAATTAAAAAATACCATCGGAATTCTTATTTCCCACGGCAATCAAAAATACCCTCAAATGGGATTTTCACACAAAGGTGTCAACTGTGATATGAACTAACATGAAAGCGATAAACATAAAAAACTATGCGTGTTTGTAGCGTGTGTGTGCTTTGCACAAAATTTTGCTTTGGTTTTTGTTCGACTACTCCTCATACATAACTGTTTTTTTCCAAGTATGTATACTTTTGTTGGTTTTTTCTCGACATCGTCATTTAAGAGCAAGGAATTGCTGAAGAAACTTTAAGTTTTTTGATTGAAGAAATCATTCCCAACGTAGGCTTACGTGCTAAATTGACGTAAACGTCAATTAATTTAATTAATTAATTGTTTATTTAATTAAACAACATTAGCAAAATAAACTATGTCCCATACAAATCAATAGATAATACAGATGTATATGAATTGGAATTATCACCAATGCATGCAAGAATACGATTTATGGAACACATACTGAAAATCAGTTACGATTTGGAAATCGGACCTATAGCATCAGTAAAAACCAACGACACCAACAAGGATTTACGAAGTTTAAAAAGAAGCATGTCCAAAATAAATATCGAAAATATGGATTAGTTATAGATCAGCCAAAACAAGGTTCAGGCAATACAAATGATGGAAACACAGCAAGAAGATTCTTCTTAGATCCGGAAAGTGCATCTCAAATAACAGGAGTTGATTTAAACCTTACTTGCAGGTTTGAAATAATCATCGAAGCACTTGCATGATTACGCTAAGGAAACTGCAAAAATATATACAACGAAATACCCTAGGAGAAATATGCCTGCAACAGTTCACAAAATCCTTTATCATGGAGAAGATGTCATTAAATATCATTTAGTACCACTTGGAAATCTATCAGAGGAAGCTCAGGAAAAAAGGAATAAGGATTATTTTATAGAGAACACAACACCAGAAAAATGTCACGTAATTGTACAAATGAAGATCTTTTTACTTTACAGGGTGTCCCGCAATTGAGTGTAACTTGTAACGAACCTCCTGGTCGTCACAGCTAAGTTGCTGAGGTATCCTCAGCGGCTGTCCAGGGTCCTTACAAGACGACCTGTTTGGAGGATTTTCCAGGTCGCTCGACCTTGTTGGTAAGGTCTGTTTGTTGTTGTTGTTTGTTTAATTTGCGTTTCGGGTATCGCAGTTGGTTTGGCCAGCGGTTCCCCTCTAGGCCCTTCACGGGAGGACTAGTGCTAGAGGGTGCTTCGTGAACCTGGCTCGGCGCGTCTCAAGATGGACGGCGATGCTGGCGAGTGGTTGGCTGGCGATTTTACTGGAGCTGTGTCACTGGCAGGTCGGATAACCTCAAAATTTGTGTAACAGAGGTGACCTTGGTGGTGGTGACAGGCCCAAAATCTTCGCTGCACGTCTTGGTTAGTTGAGAATATTCTTCTTCAGCGGTATTCCACCGCTACCCTATGGTGGCTCTGGCCACTTGCCTGTGCTTCTCAAAATCGGATGATTTTCCGTGGCATACACTCGATGTATGACCGTGTTGACCTCTAATCGGATTCCTAGCGCTCCGTCGCGTGTCTGTCCTTGTCGGTCGTGTGAGAGGAGCAGGGGGCGAGAGGGATAGGAACGATAGTCGTTGAGAGTGTGTGTGAGAGCGCTGCTGAACGGACCGATCTGGCCCAACGGACAGCAACACTACTCGATGTATGAGAGGGGAAGCGGATGCAGAGTGTCACTCGTGAAGAGCGCTGTAAGAGTGGAGCTGAGCGAACCGATCTGGCCCAACGGACAGCAACACCCCTCAAGGTAAGGAGACTCACTCTGGGACAACTGGATTCTCGTGGAGAGCACGGATGAGAATGATGTTGAACGGACCGATCTGGCCCAACGGACAACAGCGCACCTCGAAGGCAAGGGTCACTTTTAGGATGACTTATACTCGTGTAGAGCAGCATGAGTTTGCGAGACTGAGCGGACCGATCTGGCCCAACGGACAGAAACACAACTCAAAATTGGAAGGGATGTAGGAGCAATTAAAATGTTCGCTCGTCTTGTTACCTGTTCCATGCGCTGCAGAAATAAAACGACGTCTGTTCGGTTTGAAGCTCTATCCAAGACTCTATTTTATTTTTCATTTCAACTTATAACTAGGTGTTGGCTGCTGCCAGTGATGTTTCATACATACTATAACAAAATGTGTAGTGAGTAGGATTTGTTATAGTATTAACGATAAAGTAAGTATGTATTAGAGAGAATGTAAATACGTGAGTATGCAAATATTAATTTGTATTAGATCGTATGATATTATAATATTTTATATGTATGCCCCGATCTTTCGAGAACAATAATTCGTAATATTCGTCGTAGCCATTTAGCTATAGCTTGTTATGTTCTATACAATTCTTATTGCATGTAATTCAATGTATGCGTATAACTTATAGAGAATAAACTTAGAATATAATAAGAATAATTATAATAATAATAGTAATTTTGAGTTGCTATATTACCATGTATGTGTGTGTATAGCATGGCTGGCAAGATGTCATCGGGTTCGTTGATGCGGCATGCAGTCGGCATGATTGTCGTGGCTAGTTCTGCTCGGTCGACTTCACTATAATTGAAGTTGGTGTGAGTGTCGACATCTGATGTGTTGCTGGCTGCGTCATACCATTGACATGGTATTGAGTGTGTACATTACTCATCTGTCGTTGAGTGTCGATGCTTGGCAACATGTTCCTATGCATGTTGGCCGGTCGAGCCGTTGTGTATAACTCGGGTGTACCTTGTACACATGTTGCATGTAAATCATACTGCAGTGGCGTATGCCTCGTGGGGTACATCTCGTTGGGCGATGTCGGCTACGGTGATGTAGTATCAATTGGCGCTATACGTCTGGCGTATTCACGTCTAACTTTGCATATCAATTGTGGGGGCCTATTTCCACGAAATAGGTTCGTCACACCCCCCCCCTTTACGTCGGCCGGGGAAAAGAAATCTTCACATTCCCTCTGCGGCTTATTTGCACGGTGTAGCAGGTACCTTCGATGTTGGCTTTGAAGTTGATTCGCTGCTGCCGCCTTCTACGTGCTTCTGCGTCTGCAATGCGTTGCTGCAGTTCGGCGGGTATCACCAATTCTAGGCAACTGTCGTTGCATGGCTGACTTATTGTGTCTTGTGGTATGGCACTACTGCTGCTTACCTCTGCTGGTGCGAGTGTCTTATCGCTAGTGGTCGGGAGCTCTGGGAGTTCAGGCTCTAGTAACCAGCCTAGGCACTCTTCTGTAGAGTCGCTGTCATTACCTACATCGTGGTTATTCGCTGAGGTTCGTTCCACTTTCGTGCTGCCTTGGTCGCTACTGCTGCTGACGTTGTCAACACCCCGATCCTTGAATGAGGCGCCCTGTTTGGTTTGCGCCCGCTGGCTGAGGGGTGCTTCGTCTTGTTGCGACTCTGCTGCTGCGATCGATGTTGGATGGTGAGTGTCGAGGGCTTGTACTGCCTGTTGTGTGGGAGACGGTTGGTTGGGTACCGCCCGCTGCACGCTCGTATGGCTGCTGGAGACTTCTTGTAGTAGTTCGGGTAGTGGGATGCTTGGCAGGGCCCTCCCTGCTAATTCCTGCATGATGGCACTGACCTGGCGACGTTTGTTGCCTATGACTGCTTCTGTGAACCATGTGTCGTATTGAAAGGGTGGTTCATAGTCAACAAATGGATCGCATACAAAGCTTTCGATGTACTGGAGCATATATAACCCACAGTCGGTCAGGTTGTGTCGTTGTGGTACTTTCACCCGGTTGCCTGGCAAGTAATTTGCTGAGAAATTCTTGGCCTGTTGTCCTGGTCGCTTGGCGCGGAACTCATGCTCGAGATAGCTGCGAAGTGGATTGAAGACGTGAGATCTGTCTGTTGTGGCTAGCGAATCCATCAGTAAAATCATCGGTTGCATGATCGGGTGCTTGTTGGTCGTTGTGGTGGGAGTAGGTGCATCGTAATATCTTCTTCCATTGAGAGCAGGAAAACATATTATTGCTAAGAACCAATGCTTCTTCTCGTTAATTGGCACGAGTACGAATTTCTTGGTAAATATGTCCTGCTTCCGTGTCCACTTCTGTACGCCGGCGTGGCGACGTTGTCCAAGCGTGTATGGCGTGTCGTTGGGTACCGCTTTCGTTTGTACGAGTCGTTCGTAGAAAAACGGATTGCAGATATAAAAAACATCTGCACGACCTCGTAGCTCGAGAATGCGTCGAACCCAGTGAATGTAAAATTCGACGATGCGGTCGTTGAGAAAGTTTCCTGTAGCAAGGCAGTGGTAATCCTGTAGTGTGACTGCGATACCGCCTGGCCCTGGTGGGTATATGAAGAGGTTGCTTTCTCGTAGATCATCATCATCGCTCGAGAGGTTTATCGCTGCTATGGCGATGGCCGTTGATGTGGCTGTCTCGTGTGTAGCTAGGCCGCTAGCTGTTTGCGAGCTGCCGTGTTGGCTCTCACACTTTTTTGACGTGGTAGGTGGTCGGCTACGTTGATGCTTTGCGCCGCTTGTGGTGCGGCTAAGCATTTCCAGCTGTCCTGGGCGTATAGCGCTAACGTGTTCTACGCCTGCTGCTGGTTGTGGGTGTCTACTTGCATTCCGTCGTGGTCTTTTAGCTGCTGGCGGTTGTGTTCGGTTCTGTTCAGCCAGTAGAATGCTCTGGCTCTGCTTTGCCATCATCTCCTTGACCCGCTTCTCAAACACTTCTTTGGATTGTTCAAACTTGTCCATTCTGTTTGGACGCACAAACTTCAAGATTTCGCTTGTTGTTTTATGACAACAAATGTCCGCGAATTTGAGGTTAAATTATTTTTGTCACTGGTAATCCGCCTGCTGTGGCGATTTGCTCACTTTTATTTGCACTTTCACAAATATTAACGTTATTGCAACCAATGTCTGTTATAATTAACTTGTTGCGTTAATATTTTCACTTGCACTTATAATATGGCGTGGTAGATTCGACGATTTGAATAAATTTGCTGGGGATGCACTTACGATGTTGTGTTATTGCTGGCACAAACTGTAATGGTTGTTGCGTTTTCAAATTTATATTTCGAAGCTCCTGGAGTTTGCAAAACTCGGCGTTACCAGCTTCACATTTTAGTGCAGTTGTCGTGTTGTGAGACCTGTGTGATGTTCTTGAGTGCAAATTCGTTGATCTTGAGTAGGCGAGCGTGTTTGAAGTTTCGGGTGTTTGTAAGCGTTTTCTTCAACGCTTCTGAGGCCGGAACTGTTGTCTTCTTGTGGCCTGTAGCTGTTGGACAGTTCATTGTTGATTTATTGCCTTGTTGACCAATGTTGCGGATTCGTTGTCTCGTTGGACATATGATGCAAATTTGTTGATTGGTTTGACATATGTTGTTAACTTTGACATATGTTGTTGACGTGAGTTTTCTATTATCTGCGCTGCAAATAATGATGATGGAAAACTGTCGTTGCTGGTTGCGTGTTTTCTGGCACAAATATGATTGTGCTGTTCGTGGCGATGCTGCGACGATTGTGGTAATTATTTTGTATGATTACCATGAATTTTCTGGTGCAACTATTTAAAACGCTATTCATGGCGATGCTGGGAGAACTGTGGTAGTTGTTATGTATGGTTATGCTGAGAAGACGGTAGTTGTTTGCGCAGGTACTGCTGCAGATTCCTTTTGTTGACGCAGTTGGTACTGCGGATCCCAGTTTTTAACGCGGGTGGTGCCGCGCAAGAAAAATTATACCCTCTTGTATCGGTTTGCGTGTGTTTGGATGTGTCAACCTCTTGCATACTACTTGAAACGACTTTGCAGTGCTGGGTGACGATGTTGGCCACTCGTAATGACTGTTTCTGGTAGTCATTATGTGCTGCGTCTTAAAGTTCCTTGTAGTGACTGAGCTCGTAGTAGTTTGGCGTGTTTGTTGCGATGTGGTATTTCGCCGCTGGCTGCGGGCTGTAGTTTAGAATGGCAGGCGTTGCTGCTGGCTTGCAGTTTAGATTGGCAGGTGCGGCTGCTGGTTTGCAGTTTAGATTGGCAGATGCGGCTGCTGGTTTGCTGTTTAGATTGGCAGATGCGGCTGCTGACTGCAGTTTTAGAGCGGCAGGTATGGCTGCTGGCTGCAGTGTAGTGTGGCAGGCGTTGCTGCTGGTGCCAGTTGGTGACGCGGTTGGTGCCGCGGATCCCAATTTTTGACGTATTTGGTGCTGCGGATCCCAGTTGGTGACGCGGATGGTGCCGCGGATCCCAGTTGGTGACGCGGATGGTGCCGCGTATCCCAGTTTTTAACGCGGGTGGTGCCGCGCATCCCAGTTTTTAACGCGGGTGGTGCCGCGCAAGAAAAATGATTAATTATGTTGCTGCGTTGCTTGGCTCGTCGATGCGGTGAAATTCCTTGACATCGCTGATGTGTACTGTTCTGCGGCGGGAGTCTCCTGGTCGCCTGATCTCGAGGATAACGGGGGAGGGGAAGCTGATGACTTTGTATGGCCCTTCGTATTTTTGGGCTAATTTTGCTGCGAAGTTATCGACGGCCTTAGATAGGTGGTGTTGTCTCACGAGGATCATGTCGCCGATCCTTGGTTTCCAGGCTCGTCGACGAAGATTATAATGTCGCGACTGGTCTTGCGACACACGTTCAAGATTCTGTCGTACTATCTTGAAGATCTCTTGTAGCCGCTTTGCCATTTCCATCGGCGTTTGAGGCTCGCAGCCCGTGCCTGTGGTTTCTCGGTCGAACACAGCATTTGGCAGCCGTGGTTCTCGTCCTTGTATAATGAAGGCTGGGCTGTACCCGGTTGATTCCTGAATCGCTGAGTTCACTGCAAGTGTAAATTCCGGCAGTAAATCGTCCCAATTTCGCTGTTCTTGGTTGGTGAACTGCGCAATCATCGTCTTGATCGTTCGATTTACTCTTTCGGTGGGATTTTCTTGCGGCGTGTATGGTGCCGTGTATTGCTGTTTCACTCCTAGCTCCTGTAGAAAATCCTTGAACTTCTTGCTTGTGAACTGGGTTCCGTTATCAGACACGAAGATCTTTGGCACTCCGAACCGGCTTATGATGCGCTCGCGGAACGCTTGTGTGAGGGTGTCTGTTGTTGCCTTACGCATTGGTATCAACTCGGTCCACTTGGAGAACTTGTCGAATAGTACTAGTAGCATATTGTTCCCGTGTTTCGACCTAGGGAGGGGTCCTACGAAGTCAGCACACACGATGCTCCAGGGGTCTTTGGGTAACTGTGTCAACATCTTTCCTGCGGCGATCTGTTGATTAGGTTTGAATTTTTGGCAACTCTCACATCCGCGGACGTACTGGCTCACTTCTCGAAACATACCTGGCCAGTAGTACCGGTTGGCTACTCGGTTGATGGTCTTTCGGATGCCGAGGTGTCCGGCGGTGGGGGCATCGTGACATTCCTGGAGCACCTGTTGGCGTTGTGACTTGGGTACACACAACTTCCAGGGCGCGCTATCCTCATCACTGACCTGCCGCGGAATATGGCGATAGAGCTTGTCGCCTTCGATCAAAAAGTCCGCGTATTTCTCAGGGTTGTCTGCTACCTCTATCTTCTTCTTTTGAAGCCAGGCGCAGGGTGGTGTCGGCTCTTCGGTGATTGTCACTTGCATGCATCCTTCTTGTGGCTGGCGTGAGAGGGCATCGGCTATCACGTTTAGCTTCCCTTTTCGATACTGGATATCGAATTTATGTTGCTGTAACTCCAGGGCCACCTCGCAATTCGGCCGGACGGGCTCTCGATGGAATTCAGCCACTTCAGCGAGAGGTCGCCCGTGATGACCGTGAATTGGTACCCCTCTAGATAGGGCCTCATCTTCCGTATTCCCCAAACGATGGCCAGACATTCCTTTTCGGTCGGTGAGTAATTTTTTTCTGCGGCGTTCAAATGCCGGCTGGCGTATGCAATGACGTGCTCCTGTTCGTCGATGACCTGGGTAAGTACCGCCCCAATCCCATAGTCGCTGGCGTCGGTCTGTAGGGTAAACTTCCTGGTGAAGTCTGGGCATGTGAGTATGGGTGCCTCGGTGAGTCGAGTTTTCAGAAGTTCGAAAGCCTGTTGTTGCTCGTCGGTCCATCTCCAATGCTTACCCTTCTTGAGGAGTGCTGTCAAGGGGGTGACGATCTTCGCAAAGTCTGGTACAAATCTCCGGTACCATGACGCTATACCCAGGCAGCGTCTTACTTCGCGTAGGTTAGTGGGAGCTGGTAAGCTTTGGATGGCTGAAATTTTGTCGGGGTCCGTGTGTATTCCTTGGTCACTCACTACGTGTCCAAGGTATTTGAGCCTTCTTTTGAAGAAGTCGCACTTTTCCTTGTTGATCCGGAGGTTGGCAGCCCTGAGCCTCCGAAACACTTCTTGTAGATTTGCCATGTGCTCCTCGAGTGTCGTCCCCGTGACGACGATGTCATCAAGGTAAGCGAAGGCGTGGGGCTCCATCTCTGGTCCGATAACTTGGTCAAGTGCACGCTGGAAAGTGGCTGTCGCGGAATGGAGACCAAATGGCATGACTCTCCACTGGAACAGACCTCTGCCGGGTACCGTGAAGGCGGTGTAAGTAAGGTCGACTATTTTTTTCTACCGCTATCTGCCAGTAGCCGTTTTTTAAATCCAAGCTACTTATGAAACTAGCATTTCGAAGGCGGTCGAGGATGTGTTGAATCCTGGGCAGCGGGTATGCGTCTGGGATGGATTTGGCGTTAAGCTGGCGATAGTCGACGCACAGTCGCCAAGTTCCGTTCTTCTTCTTCACTAGGACGATGGGCGCACTATGCGGGCTATACGATGGTTCGATATGTCCCTGCCTTAGCAACTCATCCACCTCATCGTTAATTATTTTCTGCATGGCCGGGTTCCTCGGGAAGTATCGCTGCTTTATTGGTTGATCATCGCGCATATTGATTTTATGCGTGGTGATATTCGATACTCCCGTCATTCCATCAAATTTCGGCAATTCTTTGCCCAAGAATGCTTTTATCTTCGCCTCCTGCGTGCGGCTTAGTTGATCTGCATGTTGCCTTGGCTCCCGTGTCGTCGGTGTGGCACGGTGTGGTGCTGAGTTGTCTGCCGTCGTTGGTTCTAAAGTTTGTTGTAAATCGCATGTGATTGAAGGGACTGGATCGACGTGAGTGGGTTGCGATTCTGGTGACTCTTCTTGTCGTTGTGACACATGCAACCTTCCGCTGGGTGCCCTCTTTTGCCGTATATCTGTGGTATCTTTATTTGGTGTAGGTCCTAATTTGCTAGTGATATTTGTGGCTTGGTGACGTGCGTTTGCATTCTTCCTTTTAACTCGACGTGATGCGTGGGGTCGTCTGGACTTCCTTCTGTTGCTTTTACCTGATGCGGTTGCTCCTCTGTTAGTTTGCTGATCTGTCTGCTCGTGCACAGCATTGTCATCAGCCGCGGGGTCTGTAGTTGGTATGCTGATATCTTTCCCTAGTGTGAGGGTGTGGCCACCCAGGATGAAAGTGGCCTCTATTTCTTTCAGAAAGTCGAGCCCTAATATCAGGTGATCGACTGCGTCGGGTAGAACCAGTAATGTAGCCTCATGGGTAGTGTTGCCGAGTCGAATCGATGTCTTCAATTCATCGGTTATTGTTCTCATCGTACCATCTGCTAAGCGAATTGGCTTGTTGATTGACCGTAGGTTATGTGGCATTCCAATCTCATTAACTATGAGATCACTAGCAAAGCTGCGTGTGGCTCCCGTGTCGATGGTGGCATCTAGTAGTTCGCCACCCACAGCGACGGTAGCTATCATGCGATGCTCACCCATGCTTAGAGGTCTCGTAGGGTAAGCAAAGTGCTGTTGTTCGGGTGTATGAGTTTTCTCGTTCGGAGTTCGGTGGCAGCAATCGATCGTGCGTTGGTTTCGGTTTCCACAAAACCAACAGAAGAAAATGCGTGGGTTGCGGCATCGATTAGACTGGTGGCCCCTGCGGGCACATCTTTTGCAGAACGGGGGTCCCATCCTCGGAGTTCTGCCTTGCATTCCCAGAGGGGGCCTTTCTGTGTTCATCTGGGAGACTCTGGTGATTGGTGGTATTACGTTGGTTGACTTGTCTGTCGTATGAGCAGATTTGCCAGATGTCTTCGGAGTTCGAGTAACCCCGACCTGAGCTGTTGTTTGCGGCACCGGATGAAGTTCTACCAGCTTGGTCTTATTGGCTCTTTTTGGTCGCGTCTGGATTTGCGACGGTGGTCTGTTAAGCAAAAGTTGCGTGGACGGACGTGTCGCTAGGTTTGTCGACCGATCGGACTGATGGTACCTCACTATCACGTCTCTTAGTCGCGTGTTCCCGTCTATGGGTGCTACTGAGGGCTCTAAACACCATTCCACTGACATTTTGTTACTCTACCGATTTGGCTTTTGGTATTTAATTGCTACGAGTTCTGCTTATTTTTTTTTTTCTTTTTTAGTTTGACGGTTCGTGGCGTTACGTTGGAGCGCTGCTTGTTGGCTTGTTAGTGGGAGTCGATGATCGATGACTTGCTCTGTATCTCGGACTCTTCTTACAAATATATTTTTATTAAATATGTATACTTCTGCTGATTTAATGGTGTTCTTCGAAGATTAGAATATATTTTCGTAATGTATATACTCGTATTCTCGGTGCGTAGGATTTTGTTCGCTTTTATTTTTGTTGTGTGTGTTCGTTTTTTTTTTCTCTGATGTGTAGATTTTTTTTTTTTTTCGTTGCGTTGTGTAGATGGGACACTGCGATATTGTCCCGCAGAGTCCCTGCTCGGGCGCCACTTGTAACGAACCTCCTGGTCGTCACAGCTAAGTTGCTGAGGTATCCTCAGCGGCTGTCCAGGGTCCTTACAAGACGACCTGGTTGGAGGATTTTCCAGGTAGCTCGACCTTGTTGGTAAGGTCTGTTTGTTGTTGTTGTTTGTTTAATTTGCGTTTCGGGTATCGCAGTTGGTTTGGCCAGCGGTTCCCCTCTAGGCCCTTCACGGGAGGACTAGTGCTAGAGGGTGCTTCGTGAACCTGGCTCGGTGCGTCTCAAGATGGACGGCGATGCTGGCGAGTGGTTGGCTGGCGATTTTACTGGGGCTGTGTCACTGGCAGGTCGGATAACCTCAAAATTTGTGTAACAGAGGTGACCTTGGTGGTGGTGACAGGCCCAAAATCTTCGCTGCACGTCTTGGTTAGTTGAGAATATTCTTCTTCAGCGGTATTCCACCGCTACCCTATGGTGGCTCTGGCCACTTGCCTGTGCTTCTCAAAATCGGATGATTTTCCGTGGCATACACTCGATGTATGACCGTGTTGACCTCTAATCGGATTCCTAGCGCTCCGTCGCGTGTCTGTCCTTTTCAGTCGTGTGAGAGGAGCAGGGGGCGAGAGGGATAGAAACGATAGTCGTTGAGAGTGTGTGTGAGAGCGCTGCTGAACGGACCGATCTGGCCCAACGGACAGCAACACTACTCGATGTATAAGAGGGGAAGCGGATGCAGAGTGTCACTCGGGAAGAGCGCTGTAAGAGTGGAGCTGAGCGAACCGATCTGGCCCAACGGACAGCAACACCCCTCAAGGTAAGGAGACTCACTCTGGGACAACTGGATTTTCGTGGAGAGCACGGATGAGAATGATGTTGAACGGACCGATCTGGCCCAACGGACAACAGCGCACCTCGAAGGCAAGGGTCACTTTTAGGATGACTTATACTCGTGTAGAGCAGCGTGAGTTTGCGAGACTAAGCGGACCGATCTGGCCCAACGGACAGAAACACAACTCAAAATTGGAAGGGATGTAGGAGCAATTAAAATGTTCGCTCGTCTTGTTACCTGTTCCATGCGCTGCAGAAAGAAAACGACGTCTGTTCGGTTTGAAGCTCTATCCAAGACTCTATTTTATTTTTCATTTCAACTTATAACTAGGTGATGTTTCATACATACTATTACAAAATGTGTAGTGAGTAGGATTTGTTATAGTATTAACGATAAAGTAAGTATGTATTAGAGAGAACGTAAATACGTGAGTATGCAAATATTAATTTGTATTAGATCGTATGATTTTATAATATTTTATATGTATGCCCCGATCTTTCGAGAACAATAATTCGTAATATTCGTCGTAGCCATTTAGCTATAGCTTGTTATGTTCTAGACAATTCTTATTGCATGTAATTCAATGTATGCGTATAACTTATAGAGAATAAACTTAGAATATAATAAGAATAATTATAATAATAATAGTAATTTTGAGTTGCTATATTACCATGTATGTGTGTGTATAGCATGGCTGGCAAGATGTCATCGGGTTCGTTGATGCGTCATGCAGTCGGCATGATTGTCGTGGCTAGTTCTGCTCGGTCGACTTCACTATAATTGAAGTTGGTGTGAGTGTCGACATCTTATGTGTTGCTGGCTGCGTCATACCATTGACATGGTATTGAGTGTGTACATTACTCATCTGTCGTTGAGTGTCGATACTTGGCAACATGTTCCTATGCATGTTGGCCGGTCGAGCCGTTGTGTATAACTCGGGTGTACCTTGTACACATGTGGCATGTAAATCATGCTGCAGTGGCGTATGCCTCGTGGGGTACATCTCGTTGGGCGATGTCGGCTACGGTGATGTAGTATCAATTGGCGCTATACGTCTGGCGTATCCACGTCTAACTTTGCATATCAATTGTGGGGGCCTATTTCCACGAAATAGGTTCGTCACAAACTATTTACGGAGCTGAAAGGTTATGTCGAGCTGAGCAAAAAATTGTATGGGAGGGGGGGTCTATTTTCACATTCTTAGGAGCTACAGGGTTAAATAATATTTCACGACTTTGGCTTATGTTATTCTATCTAGCAGAAAAACTAACTTACATAAAGCTTATTTTGATAGCTCATTTTAAAGGAAATCACCTTTCCAACGGTATATCAACAAACCCCACCAACGTAACCGTTACCGAGCTGTGATCGTGTGAAGATGAAATCAATCGGATGAAACTAAAACATTTCAACTTTGAGTGCAAATTTCTCAGAATTTGGCGTAATAAATGAAATTTTTTTTTTTTTTAGATCAATTTTGTAATTTTTCAATTTTCTTTTCAATGACACCAAAAACAGAAACATATCTTTAAAAACCAAAAAAGGTGGCTGAACTAAAAAAATTATACTTATTAGAAAACAATGACATTATCTACTGCTTAACTAATTGTAAAGTTGTAAGAACAAGAAATTATGAACTAATTTCTGTCCCACAAATAACATTTGTTATGTACAAATAATGTACATAAAATATTATTAAATTAAAATATATATAAATTATATTATTAAATTATAAATTAAAATATATATAAATTATATTATAAATATTATTAACAATATACACTTTGTATTATATAGCCAACTATTGTTAAAATAACATTCAAAAACAAAGAAATAAACACATACACGCATACATGCATACACATGCATGTAACCAAAACAACCGAACAATGAAACAGAAAAACAGCGCAAGCAAATAAAAAGCGGCGCGCTAGCATAGAAAAGTCAGTATCGAACAGAGCACAGCCGCGTGCACATGTACAAAGACTTAGGTCAGTTTAGCTCAGGTTCTCATATTAAAGGCGTTCACACCCTTTAAGCTCGGTTTTTATAGTAAAGGCGTTCCCACCCTTTAAGCTCAGGTTTTCATAGTAAAGGCGTTTACACCCTTTAAGCTCAGGTTTTCATAGTAAAGGCGTTTACACCCTTTAAGGTCAGTTTTCATATTAAAGGCGTTCACACCCTTTAAGCTCGGGTATTCATAGTAAAGGCGTTTACACCCTTTGAGCACAGGTTATTTCGTAGTGAAGACGTTTACACCCTTCTAGCTCAGGTTGTTTCAATTTATATAAGTAAATACTCGAAGTCTAAATAATAATATAATTAATTAATTTTATAGAGTATTACTAAACAATAATAATTACAGAAATTATTAATATTTTGAATAATGATTTGTTTTATTATATATAAAATAAAATATTACTATTTTGAATAATTACATTTAAAATTTAATCCTATTGAAGTAATAGTATTAAATAGATAAAAGAAATGGCCAATAAAGATTACTTGTAAATTTAAAACTAAAACTCCCGAGTTATAAATTTGTACTGAACCCTTGGTTTACTCGCTGAGCCTACCCCAGCAATTACAAACGAACTGAAGAGTTCGTTACAGTCAGTATTTATCAAATACTAAATCAAATATTTCAATCGGTTCAAAAGTTATAGAATTTTGGCCAATGAAAACCTATTCTGAGCCACTGTGCGGTGTACATTAGGATACAAACTAAAAAAACGCGTCTTATTTTGTTTTTTTTTGTTATCAATGCGCGGCGGATGACACTCTTTTGTTTTTTTTTTTAATGTTTTTGCGGTGTTTCACATTCATTTCTTTTTCCGGAGTTCACTTTTTATTTCCCTCGTGCATGGTGGGTAATAAAGGGATCCCGGTAGGACAATTATGTTCGCGACGCGGAGAATGGCTTTTGATTCACTTCTTTTTTTACAATGTATTGATTTACCTTTGGTTTTGCGATCACATATTTTCGAAATGCAGTGTTTGATTTTCACTATGTTAATTTTTACTATTTTTTTTTTCTTCCCGGTCGCGGCGTATGACTTTTGATTGGTTTTTTGATGTTTTTTTTTTTAAGTCACTCGTTCTCGAGAGTTTCCAGTAAAGGATCACTGCGTTCGATATTTTTTTTTTTCTTTCCGCGGCGGATAAATCACTTATAATTTTTTTTTAATAATTGAGCGCTGCTGATGACTTTTATATTTTTCTTTCTTCTAGCTTTGCGACATACCACTTGTGCATAAGTGTTCGGATTTCGTATATATTTATTTAATTTTTCCCGATCAAATTCACTCATCAAAATTAAGTCGTTATTTTATGTAAGTTAATTTTTACTTGGTTGAATTTGATTTTTTAAAAAAAGGACGAAGCCAACTTTATTAATCTGATGTTATTTTTCAACTGACTCTTAACTAAAGAATATATTTATCAGCTTTATATACCTGCAACTGCATTGGGGTGAGTGCACGCGCCGTTGAATTTGTTGTTTACGTCGTTCACCTGTTTCTGCTGCACTTTACTGTGGGAAAGGATGTCGAGCATCAAATTTCGTCTGCTGAGTTTGTGGCGCGTGTAACTTGCCTGTTGTATTTGATTTGTTATTTCTTAACTTTTTAGTTTATGCTTCGTTAACTCCTCCCCTCCTTAATTCAAACGTCCTTGTTTGTTTTTTTATTGAAGATTTGGTTGAGTCCTTCAATGGCTGGTCCTGAAAGTTGGTGGCTTCGTTCCATTGACGACTCGGGATGGGTTTCCTTGGATTTTGCTATTTTGCGTTTGTAGATCATTAAAATTGCTGCTCCTAATGATATTACTGAGAGTGTTATTATTATGCCGCCGGAGATTTTGTTGCGTGCATCCAATAATTCGATGTATTCCGTATTTTTTGTGTTCAGCTCTTTCATCATTTCTAATGATAAGACTTCTTCCATATTTCCAGATGTAGGTTTCGGTTGTAGCAAGGCAGGTAATGGTGCGTAGATTTTTGTTTCATTTGAGGAATAAGTTCTGTTTCCAATTTGTATCGTTTCGTTATGATATCTTATTAGGAAGGTTCCTTCTAGGATGACTGTTTCATTGACGGTTCCTTTGAATCGATTTAGAATCGAGTGAGATTACTTCAATTTCTGAACCATGTTGGTTGTTGATCATTTGACAAGTTGGCATACGGCTTTTGAGCAGATTTGGAATGCATGTGGAGTTACTTATGTCTATTACATTTTTGTCTGGGCAAATTGATAAATTATTATAACTGTTACAATTTTGTTTAATTCCAAAAAGTTTATTTTGATATTGGAGTACAGAGTTATACTGGCTTAAGAATTAAAGTTTTACAATATTCGATATTAGTTTTAGGCAAACTTACAATGTAAATTATCGTATCCTCATTCGAAGCTATCTTTATTTTCGAAAACTCTAGTGCTTCATCTATGCTTAGAAACGGCATCTCTTTTTTACTAAAAATTTCTTTTACAATATCTATTTCTGAATTTGACAATATATAAGAATTTATAATATTAGCTTTAGCCCAATGAATGGCATATTCGATATTTATAATTTCTTCTTATGTCTAGTTTGTATTTTAATTTCATATTAAATTGAACTTCAACATTATTTTCGGATCTGACAGCTTTTAAAATTGTATTTGTTATTCCATTGATTCTATCTAGTGTCATCTTATTGATAACCACTTGTTGATTATTGTTTGCGAGAACATTATTCATTTTTTCTGTAAGTATTATTTGATCTGAATGATCGGGACTACCGGCTAAGCACTTCCATGCGGTGCTAATAAAATCTAACGATCGTTTTGGTTTCCCCTTTGGCCTAAGTCTACCTAATTGCTTTTTAATTTTGGTGATTTCATACGAAAGAAATAGGAAGAAGTAGTGGCCTGTGTTAACTTTAGTCCTGATTGTAACTTCAAGTTCGTTGATTGCGTCTTCATACTGTCGTAAGTCCATAACATGAATTATTTTGAACGTTCCAATTTGTAATTTTGGCATTCCTGTCTCTATTGGAACCAACTGTGAATTTGAGTAATCCAGTATCTGTAAGTCGGCTCTGCATGTTGCCAGAAAAAATATTAACTGAAATAAATTTGTTTCTAATTAGACTTTTGTGAATTATTCGTCCAGTTTCTGTTACAAGTGTACTCGTTCTGGGGGGTGCTGTATACATGTTAATGCCTTATTCGTCTTTCATCATAAATTTTATCGAATTTGAATTGAGAGATGGTTCGTTGTCAATGATTATTGCTTTTGGTACGCCGAATGAAAATATAATGTCCCTAAGAGGTCGTCTTAGATCTTCTATTGATCTACTCTTTACTATTGTGGTTTGGGCATATTTTGTGAATTTGTCAAAAATAGGTCATGTGAATTGTATGCCCTGGAAGGGTTGGTAGTGGTGTTTCGTTTAATTTGATTTGGTTCGGGTGTTTTTCGTACTAATTTTCTTTGCAAGTCCAACAAATGTTTGTTATGTTCTTGATTTTATTAAGAATTCCTGGAAAATAGTATTTTTCAATAATTTGTGATCTGTTTTCGAGAGCATTCCGGTGGGCACGATTATGTCTCCAGGATTATGTTTTCTTGTTCCTGTTCGTTTGGTACGTCTTCGACAAGTTTTTGGGTATATCGTGTTTTGTAATTTGCAAAATGAAGTGGATAAATGTTTTGAATACTGTCCATAATTCTTTCTTCGGTTTGAATGCCGTTTATGACAGATGGGTTTAAATATCTCTTCAAAAGAGCAAAAAGTTTTTCTTCTGTATAGCGTTGTTCCTTTATTATATGTCTGTGATAACCGGGAAATATTATTTTAAATTGATAAGATGGTGTTTTTTAAGAATATCTGATTTTTAAATACATTAACTGGAGTTTCAGTGCAAGGCACCAAATTATGGCTGGAGCTTTCGCCGCTATGGATTGTGGGTGTAAGGGAGTTTGCTTCTACAGGTATTATTGAAAGAGTGTTTGCAACGATATTTGCTTTGCCTAGTTTGTATATCAATTGATAATTGTATTCTTCGAGAATGGCTTTCCATCTCTTCATTTTTCCGTTTGTATTTTTTGCACTTAAAGCGTAGATAAGCGGTTGGTGATCTGTGAAAATGTTTATCTTTTTAGAACCATATAAATAGTTTCTAAGAGAATTGAGCGACCAGATAACGGTGAGCATTTCTTTTTCATTGGTAGCATAATGCTCTTCTGTTTTTGAGAGAGATCTTGCAATATATGAAATATGTCTGTTGTCTTGAGATAAAACGGCTCCGATGGCGTAGTCGAAAGCGTCTGTTGTTAAATCGAATCTTTTTCAAAATTTGGGTGAGAAAGGATAACGTCTTTTGACGTCAGTGCATTTTTATTTTATTAAAGGACACAATTGCATCTGGGTCTAAAGATATTTGTTTGTTTTTTGAAGCAAATTTAGATATACGACCTTCTTCTCCTCGTAAAAGATTGGTGAGAGGCTTGGCAATTTTGGCATAATCCAGTATAAATCCTCTATATAATCCATACATCCCGAGGAATGACCTTAGCTCTTTTAAATTTGTTGGTACGGGCATTTTTGCTATTGCATCTATTTTTTTGGTATTAGTTTTTATTCCATCTGTTCCTAATACAAATCCTAAGAATTCAACCTCTTGTTTTAAAAATTTACACTTGTCCAACTGAACTTTCATGTTGGCTAATTCAAGTGTTTTGAAAACTATTTTGAAATATTGCCGGGGTATTTTTTAGCCCAAATGGCAGTCAAACGAACTCAAATTTTCCATTAATGGAAAACGCGGTTCCACCGCTTAATAAACGCCGCTTTTTAAATCCATTTTAGTAAAATATGAATTTTCACCAAGGTTAGCGAGGACCTCATTTATTTCAGGAATGGGGTACCTATCTGCGATAGTAACGCCATTCAGTTTTCTGTAGTCTATTACCATGCGTCCAACTTCTTTTGGACTATCCAGACAGGTGAGCTATATGGAGATTTAGATGGCCTTATAATTCCATCTGAAAGACGTTCTTCTACCTGCCTCTCAATTTATTCTTTAAGAGCTCTAGGGTATGGATATGGATAGCATTACAGTGACTTCGCCTTTAACTTTACCTTCTTGCGATGTTCCGATACCGGTAACCAATATCTGCGATTGCTTGCGTGGTAAACAAGTCGTTGTGCACAACCTTCCATAATGAAGGAAGCATGCGAGCATATGTCAAAGAGTGCCCGCGCGGGTTGACAGTGTCCAGCGTGATCTTGAATAAATATAGCAGCTGTTGCCAGTAAAATTGTACCTTGAATGTCGGTACTCAGCGATGATTTTTGTGATGCGGTTGGTTGCGAGGCACCGTTTTTCATTGCCGGAAAAGACTCCACTGTGGGGTAGGTGGCGTGCAGCGATGCTGTATTTGCGTTTAATACAGCAGTATTTTGTAAAGTGGTGCTGACTGATGCAGCGATGTTAGCGGCGTTAACAATATTAGCGGGTGTAGTGGGTGATTCACGTGACAAAGCTGTATCATAAAGAAGCATATGGTGCGGCTGTTCGCAAATGCGACATTAAGAAAAGCTGCGGCATTTAGCTTCAGGACGCCCTTTACTAAGACAATTAACACACGCCCCGCTCTGGTTTATGGCGGCTATGCGCTGCGTTGCATCCAAATTTGTGAATTTTTGGCACAAATATATTTTGTGATTGCCACTGCAATTTACGCACTTGAACGTTTTACTTGCAGCTCACGCAGGTGCTTTCTGCTCCACTGCATGAAGTGAATTGGTAGATTTTAATGGTGTTTAGTTGTTTTTCTGCGAGTTACATGCGCCAGTGATAGGAGACAGCATATCCAGCGAACGAGCTCGAGTTTCTAAAAACTCTTTAAACTAATCAAACGATGGCAAATCATAGCTCACTAATGATAATTCCCTCTGCTTACGTGTTTCAAATGATAGTTTGGAGACAGTTAAGTAGACTAAAAAGTCATCGCAAAATTCTACCGGACGGCAGAGAGCACGTAAAGCTGCTACATGCTGTTTGATAGTGCCCACAATAGATTTTATGGCACCTGCAGTGTCCTTTGTGGTTTTTTCCAGTGTGAATATTGCTTTTAAGTGACTGTCAATTATAACACGGATGACTATGAAGCGCGATATGAGAATTACCTATGCCTCGTTGTAATTTGCATCCCTTGAAGTTACAAAAATCGTTCCAGTTTGAAAACGTATTGCATCTTCAAATGTTACGCTTTCTGGCCCACATGAGGCTTCTGCTTTCTCCT